>OX183134.1:22556063-23156063 GCA_945261195.1 Cryptosula pallasiana | reverse complement strand
ATCATTTACAGCACAGGATTTTTCTGAAATCTTCCTTGCAGACCCGTTTCAGTAGTAGTGACATGTGTTCAAACTTTGTATACTTCAACAGAAATCTGTCAGCACTCAGAATGGTATTTTGGCAGTTTGTTAATTTTCATTCATGTGTATGCATGTTAGCTATCTAGTGGTGTATTATTTTGAATAATTGGTGAAACTTATTGGGTAAAATTAATTTTTTTCTGAAAAAGGGTAAGAAAAATATTTTTCAAAATTTCTACAGTAGCGTGAGATTCCACCGACCATAATACTGTGAGGGACGCCAGTACTTGCGAACGCTTATTATTATTTACTCCTACTTAGTCTGAGCCCTTGACTCAATATTATCTCACCCTTTGTTCTCTTAGTCTACGCAACTGTCTGAGATATGAACTCACTGTCTAATTACGATCTCAATATGTACTCACTTATGTTTGTCTATCCTTGTCTCAGTTCTATTGCTACGGTGTCTATCTAGAGCAGTTCTATGATGTACCCAAATAATAATTATTTACTATTTTCTGTTACACTTTTTCCACGAAATAATTATATAAATGCATTTTGGTACTAATGTAAGGGCAAGGCGTGGCTTGCACCAATATTTTCACTAGGTGTGGTTAAGTAACTTGTACCCGCCTTCCCTGTATAAATATCTGTGTTGAGATAATAAAAATCAGAGTTAGCCTGACTCTCAGAAGAATTTCTCTCTCTTGAAGCAAGCACTACTAGGAGCAACAAAACTATCAGCGCTGGACAAGCCGACTATTAGCAAGCACGACGCTAAGGTGGAAAGTGAGAACGGTACGCCCTATCACTGTGTATACCCTTGCCTGAGGCAAGGATTACAACACAAGGCCTAGTGCACTAATAGTTCGACATATCAAATTCGGATTCGGGGAATCCAACAAGCTAGTCGAATAATAATTGCGGGAAGTTAATTGTCGATCTCGGCTGAGCCCAGATTCGGCTACCACTTCAGCATAATTATTGCCAGAGCACAGTTCGAAACAAACTATAAACTAGACAAGTAATTCCTGAGGAATTAATGTCAGAGCACAGTTCGAAACAAACTATAAACTAGACAATAATTTACAATTATTGTCAGACCTTGTAAGGGTTCGGACACAGCCAATAATTACTAGATAATTATTGCATTCACTCTACACCAGATTCGGCCGCAACCGAAACTGCACCAGCCAATGTACGCACTGTAAACAATAATAGCACATTATTGAGCGCTGACTTAGGGTCGAGCAGAGCATATCGGGAGAGTGTACAGGTGGCTACCACCCAGACACGAAATCCTGTACATTGGTGGCAGCGGTGGGATTGACACTACCCACAGAGAATACGACCTCCCGAACCAAGACCTAAGCAGCAGGCATGACATACAGACGCAGAGCAGTCAGCTCCGATCGTGAGGGTTCCTCCATGCAGATCATGGGGACACTCACCGACATTCTGGAGAGAATGACGACGTCAACCACAAGGGGCAAATTCAAGGCGCCCTGTTTTGATGGTGAGGGTGACGTACACTACTTCATCCAGCGCTTCGAGGAAGTGGCTGGGATGAACCGATGGACCCCAGAGGAGGCCACAGTCTACCTCCGCCACGCCTTAACCGGCAAAGCAGCACAATGCGGGCGCGGCCCCACACAACCGGCCATAAAAGAAGCATTGCGAGCCAGTTTCGGGCTCACCAGGACAGAGGCCCAAAACAAGCTGACAGGGTACAGAAAGCACCCGAGGGATACGCTACGGGAGCACGCCATCAACATAGAGAAGCTGGTGGAAGCCGCTTATGAAGAACTACCCCAGGAGAACCGAACCGAGTTAACACTCCAGACGTTCCAGACGACGCTAGGCCACGGATACCTGCAACGACACTTGCTGGCCATCCGGCCCACTAACCTAGAAGAGGCCATCAGAGCGGGTAATGAATACCTACAAATTCAGCATAACCCACTTCCACATTCCAACGTTCGGACAGTCCACGAAGGACCCCCCGACCCCACCATAGATCCACCCACCGGCGAGATCTCCTGCCAAGAGGTGGAGGACCCCCTGGCCAAACTACTGAAGACAGTGGAGGCCCTCAGTAAGGAAGTAGCCGGCCTAAAGCAAACACCCCAAGGAGGACCTCCCAAGCGCTGCTGGGGCTGCCAGCGTACCGGCCACCTCCGCAGTCAGTGCAAAACTGCCCCCTGGACTGCCCGACAGGGAAACGGGCTCAGCCCGCAGTAGTAGGGTCACCTACTGACTGCACAAGGGCAACCCACCAACATCGAACTCCATATACTGACTGTCGCAGCCAGAGAACGACCCAGCCAGCAGGACCACCCCCAATCGAGTTGGCAAACCGGTTCACCCCCTTAAGTGACACCGATGGAGAAGAAGAGACACAGTCCATAGACCCAGAAGATAGCAGGGACCCTCCAAGACAAAGGACATTCCCGTGGAGCCAACCAGAAACCACCACTGCCTATGATAGACCCAGAAAGGAGCCAAAGAAACCGGCAAAATTCACTGATTACCAGTGCTACAGGGCACAAGAAGCAAGGGAAGGAGACAAGGACAGCGAAAAAACGAAGAAATTCGAAGAAATAGCTCTCATACCGTGGCAAAACGAAATAGAAACTAAAAAAACGTTAAAACTACCCCGAGAAGATAACTCCGAAATGAACATACCACCGGGAAAACCGCGTACTCAAATAGAGGAGAAAACTCCCAACTCTATGTCCGAAAACGTCCCCTCGCTGGGCGGCTAGACCCACCGGAACACGTGGCCAGACAGAACAATAGAAAAGGCGGTGTCAACAACTAAAGAGGGAATGTCTAACCAGGCACGCAATGTAAATAAAAACAACAAACAGTTCATGAGCTCAACACAATACAGAACACAGTGCCTGCAGAACATTACAAGACTACTAGCAGAGATGGAGAACGATGGAGCAATATCTACCGAAGAGGACCCGACTTTTGCTGCAGCACTACTCGCTGGAGCACACACCAGTCGACCAAGAAAGAGGAATAATTCGGCACCCACGAAAGTAAACAACATTAAATTAACTGACGATAGTGCAGCAAGATGTCGGGTAAGAACAACAACAACAACTCCTCCATCGACACCACACACCAAAGAAATTTGGAAATCGGACGAAACATCACAGGCGATCAAAAGAGCTATTTACCAAGTGCAGGGGGAGACATGGAGCTGCAAGATATGTAGCCTACAGCTGAACAAGAAGAGGATTATGTACCACGTGCACCAGCACTTTACCTACTTCTTCTGTACGTGCGGTAAGAGGAGTAGCTCTCGAGACACTATATTAAAGCATATCAGAGGTCGAGAAGGGGAACTCGCACATGGGGGGAAGCTCGACCTCTCTACGAGGTAGATGAACACTCATACGCAGAGTTCTGTAGAACAATGAAATGGCGCAACCTAGCACCATTTGGCACCCCGACGCCGATTAAAGAAGTAGAAAAGTTGCCAATAAGAAAGAGGTTGGGTGACCGAACGCCAGATACTCCACCCAAGATAGCCAGGATCGACGTAGTTGATATCAACAGAGAGAAAAGGATACCAAGAATGCCCCTAGGAGGTAAAGAAGCAGCCTTCCAACGACACCTCGCCCAGAAAGAGAATAGACCACGGACACCAAGTGTAGAGAGAAGGCAAAGGGAATGGGCAGAGGAGGAAAGGAGAGAGGACCGTTATAGACGCATCAAACGCTTAGAGGACGAACTGTACCAGGCCACCCGTGAGGCATACAGACAGCTACAAAGAGTGGAAGAAATAAAGACAACGATCCAGAGGGAGCGAGGACTGTTATAAAAGACATAAATTGGGCAAGTGGACATTACATCTTTTTACACACTATTGCGTCCCTTCTTATTTTTATTGACCTTACAGTTGTCAATGGAGGGGAGTGTGTGAGGGACGCCAGTACTTGCGAACGCTTATTATTATTTACTCCTACTTAGTCTGAGCCCTTGACTCAATATTATCTCACCCTTTGTTCTCTTTGTCTACGCAACTGTCTGAGATATGAACTCACTGTCTAATTACGATCTCAATATGTACTCACTTATGTTTGTCTATCCTTGTCTCAGTTCTATTGCTACGGTGTCTATCTAGAGCAGTTCTATGATGTACCCAAATAATAATTATTTACTATTTTCTGTTACACTTTTTCCACGAAATAATTATATAAATGCATTTTGGTACTAATGTAAGGGCAAGGCGTGGCTTGCACCAATATTTTCACTAGGTGTGGTTAAGTAACTTGTACCCGCCTTCCCTGTATAAATATCTGTGTTGAGATAATAAAAATCAGAGTTAGCCTGACTCTCAGAAGAATTTCTCTCTCTTGAAGCAAGCACTACTAGGAGCAACAAAACTATCAGCGCTGGACAAGCCGACTATTAGCAAGCACGACGCTAAGGTGGAAAGTGAGAACGGTACGCCCTATCACTGCGTATACCCTTGCCTGAGGCAAGGATTACAACACAAGGCCTAGTGCACTAATAGTTCGACATACCAAATTTGGATTCGGGGAATCCAACAAGCTAGTCGAATAATAATTGCGGGAAGTTAATTGTCGATCTCGGCTGAGCCCAGATTCGGCTACCACTTCAGCATAATTATTGCCAGAGTACAGTTCGAAACAAACTATAAACTAGACAAGTAATTCCTGAGGAATTAATGTCAGAGCACAGTTCGAAACAAACTATAAACTAGACAATAATTTACAATTATTGTCAGACCTTGTAAGGGTTCGGACACAGCCAATAATTACTAGATAATTATTGCATTCACTCTACACCAGATTCGGCCGCAACCGAAACTGCACCAGCCAATGTACACACTGTAAACAATAATAGCACATTATTGAGCGCTGACTTAGGGTCGAGCAGAGCATATCGGGAGAGTGTACAGGTGGCTACCACCCAGACACGAAATCCTGTACAATACGCTGATATTGCGGGCGGAAATGAACATTGATATGTTTTTACGTTACTAAAAATTATCAACTGGCTATCAACTGAGACAGAATTACTAAATAATAATAAAATTATTTGTCCAAATAAATTAATTTCAATGCTGAAAAGTTTAATTTTGCTATCAGTGTGAGTTTGAAAAAACACTCATTTTTGCAGTTTCTCAATAATAATGATTGAAAATAAATCTTTTTTCACATTTCTACTAATAATTAATTTAATATTAGAAAAAATAATTAGAATATTAATTAATAACACATTGATTGTAATAATTACTACTAATCGATTGAGAGTAATTATTATCTTTCTGGTTGTTGTGTATTCAAATTAATTATTATTTATCAAATATAGAAACAATTGCAATTATTGTTATCATTGGTAGCAAATTACAATCGTCATGATAATGGTTTTGATGTACGCATATATATACACGCAAACAATATATATATAGGCCCGTATGTTGTTTGCACTAGTAGATACGCTTGGGTGATCCGCCTGCGGTCACGTTGCCACCGCAAACATTGAAACAATGTTATTTTTAAGACATTATGCTTTTTTTTAAATTTGTTTTTTAGTATGTTGATCAAATTTGAGCCAATTATTTTTAGAACCAATGAACGTATCAGCTTCTACTAGACAAGTTGCCACCAATTTTAATTATCAAAAAAAAATCTAAAACTTCTCACTGCACTATCTAATAATTAATAATAATAATTATTATAATTATTAGATATATTAAACAATAATTAAAACATATTTTTTGTCAGATGAGAAGCATACACTAACATAACAGCATAATATTTTGTTTGCTTGCAAAAATAAAAACATACCAACCCATTATACACACAGTATTATGGCTAAGCTAGCTAGAATTGATTGCCATCAATTCATCTAAGACGCTGAGATCGCTACATATTACTTCCTTTTATTACTGTAAGCATGCGCGTGCGGCATAACTCCGGATACTCAAGTCATAGACCTATAGTTTAATCAAACTGTGGTTTCGCAATTACAGACAATGCCACACATTATTGTTAGTGACCCTGCAGGGTCACTAATCATTGTTAACCTTGTCATCACGGACGCAAACAACGTAGCTGTGCACGTATGTCATATGATCTGATTGTGTGCAGCCTTTCACCTCAGGCAATCTTCAATACAGCAAGTTTTCAATTTCATCAACAACTTGAGTTGTGTTCATTTCATCGATCTTCGTCATACCTAAGCCTAATAAATCTATTCTCAGCTATTTCTCGTTAGTATTCCCTATGGCTGTAAATATATATTGACCTGTTGTTAGAGCTGCCACTAATCTTCTGCCTGATGCCCATTTGTGTAATATGATGAAGAAGATAATATTATTATTAGTGAATTATTTTATAATTAATTAATAATAATAATTACTACTACTATTAATTACAATTATTATTATCATTTATTAATTATTATTATTATTGTTTATTAGTTCTTTGCAGTTACTATTTATTAGTTAAAAAGCTTATTATTATACTTAAATTATTATCTAACATGTATCGTTTATTATTCTTATACATTAATAAATTATAATAATAATGTGTAATAAATAAAAAAATATATATAATAATAATCTTAATTATTATTATTGAGCCAGTACAAATGGATTTTTCAAATCAGCCTAGAGACTTTAAAAATCATGTTATGGCGTAAAATCATATCTTGCCGTCACAATAGTGGTAAACTTTTTTGTCTCTCCCTGATAGTTACTGAGAAAATGAATTTTAAAAATGACTCTCTCTGCACCAAAATTACTTTGTTTCATGTACGCGCAGAGGAGAGTTTTACAACTTATTATTGATACATTTGAGTGGAATCCGTGATGCGTGACTAAGCATGCGATATTAATTAGCGGCTAGTTACTAATTACTTCATTAAAAAAAATTACGTTTTTATTTGGCAAGGGAATTATTAAATCTATTTTCATACCTCCAGATACAAATGACCTACAACATTTAGTATATCAACATGTCGATAATTTGATAGGCTAGTGATATAAAATTGACTAAAATCATGAAGGCCAATGGCGCAGTAGGAATTTTCCCGTTTACAACGTCGTTTTCAAACAATTTTTCCCGAAGCTACAGATATGTAAGAAGTCCAGTGATTAGTTAATCTGCTCCGGACTAGTGTATCCTAGTGTACCCTTTTAAAATTTTGTTTCTAGCAGCCTGTGGTCCCAAGTTGTTGAAAATTTAGTAATTCTCGAATATTTGGAAACTGAAAAAAACCGGGTGATACAAATATTTATATCAATGCTTTTGACGCATGACGTCATATTTCGTGATCAATTTGTAGACGCTATATTATTAATAATTATTGATATTATTATTCTGACAGAAGAGATCGAGATGTCAGTCAACCTTTTCCTTTGTTGTTGGATTTTTTTTTATCTACTCGTTCTTAGAATAAACTAATATTCGGTGAAACACAAGAGGAGGCAACTCCCAAGGAAACCGCCGACGATTCCCCTGCAAGTCCCGCTACACCACGTCAAGAAGTGCCAATCTCAGAAAATGCGCAGGTGAAGATAACTCTCAAGAAAACCGCTGACAAAAACCCCTCAGAAACCGCGGTACCACGTCACCAAGAACCCGTCACATGGGAGGCGTTACTAAGAGAGCACGTGGGGTGTGGAGCCAATAATATTAAATAACGGGGGCGAGCCCGCCACCGTTCAATGCAAAGTCAGCAACAGAACGAGCAACACCTACCACGCAACATCGACACACAGCTACAAGAATTAATATCAGCAATGGCAAGAACTACCGAACAGTACGATAGGATAGATATAACATCAACAACTTGTGAGCTGCTACCTAGAGTGTCGGTGCAATCGTTAACTCAAGCGCTCGACCAGCCACTAAAAAGACTATCCACCAGAATTCCACACAAAAAGGACATGATGAAGATAACAACCAACGTCAACCGCATCCACCTTACCGACGAACCCCAGCAGATTGAGCCACCTACAGAAAGAGTGAAGGAGAGCTGGGTCAGCAGCCAAACAACAACAAACATCAAAGAAGCAATGACGCAAGGAAGTGGTGACTTATGGAAGTGTGGCCAGTGCGAATACCAACAAGCAAAGAGGCGAGTGGCGTACCATACTAGACAGTACTACACCTTTTTCTGTCGGTGTGGAAGGAAAAGCATATCAAGAGATACAATGTTAAAGCATATTCGGACCCAGGGAGGAACGGCCGAACATGGCGGCAAGGGCAAACCATTGTACGAAGTTGATGCCAGCCAATACGACGCTTTTTGTAAAGTGATGGGATGGAAGGCACCCCCACCATTCGGGACACCTACACCGAACTTCGAGAAGGAGGGGCACACATCCATCAAGAAACGACTAGGGCCCGTGGTCGACTCGCCCACACCGAACAAGAAAAGGAAGCTAACACCACCTAGAGTAACCACCCCCAGGAAAGATAACACCTACTGGCGGGCCGAAAGGGAGAGGTCGGTAGAAGAGGAAAGAAGAAGAAAGAGGCAAAGTAGAATGAAAAAGCTGGAAGAGTACGACAGGGAAATTCACCGGCTGACAAGAGAGGCATTCGAGATGCTAGAGAAAGCAGAGAAAATAAAAGAAAAGATGAGACAGCTGAATACACAGTAAAGAGGTACCGACGCCGACATAGTTTTAATTGGCCACCATCGCCAATGGGGCGGAGAGTGTAGCGGACGGCGCCATGACAATAACACTTATTTGTTCTATGTTTTCACTCTACGACTATTAAATCTATGTACATTTCTATTTTCTACCTTCTTCATTCTATCTACATGCAATCTTATATTAGCAACATGTGCATGCATTCAGCCGTATCTGTAAAGCCAGTCCCTATCTTTTAATATTTGTCCAGTCTCCAATTATCAGGCGTGGCTTACAGTCTTTCTTTGTCTCTGTCTTGTTTACCTATTGATTGTTACATAACTGTCTGTATAAATGCTTGTTCCATACAATTAATAAATCAGAGTCAGCTTGCACACTCTCAGAAGTTCTTTTGTCTTAACAAACAATAAACTTCACTTGCGCTAGTACATGCACGTACAAACAAAGCACCATTACTACGACTAGTAATTACTAAGCAGTATACCGAACCTCTGCTGGCCGAATCTAGCCAAGGCTGATTCGACCTTCAAAGTTTGGGCCACTGGCTTGCGCTCAGTAGCAGTTTACGCAACTGGCAGTTCGGCAGCAGTCTGCAATGGTCGATCACTATTGTCAAGGAAGTCTGTCGATCTGTGGGCGGGTTGTATACCTGTTAGCTATCACACAGTTCGGGCAAAGCTGTGCAGGTAGGCCGAAGCTACCAAAACAGACCTACAGTGAAGTCCTGCACAATATATTAAATGTTGATTTAAATAATAAATGAATTGAATCATTATTATTAAAACTTCAATCATTTAATTTTTTATGATAATAACATGTATGTATGTTGATGCAGAATAGAATAAAACAAATATTGATAAAATTGAAGAAATAAATATATTTATTTATTAGTAACATTATTAATTGCATAAATCAATAATTTATTGTTATCAGTGTGAGTGGACACAATAAATACGTAATCATATCATTACATCATTTTTAATAAATAATATTGACTACTTCTTAATTATTGAGAGAGGAGTCACAAACCTAATCATATTATTATGATTTTACATGACCTTAGCATAAGTAGTAACGTAAAAATTGATATCAATAATTTCTGGGAAAAAAATGCTGCCAATAATTAAACAACTTTATTTTACTGTTGGATTTATATTTAGAGTTTGTTGTACCACACTCCACTCACAAAAATAACAATTATATATACTGCCAACATTTATGGCACTGATAATGCCAATAGCAACTAATTACTAATTAATTTAAGATCAGCGCTGCAACTTATGATTTGACTTTGCGTGATGTCATTAGGTTGATACCAGATAGTATTTTGTTTCCTTTCCCGTGAAGGAAGTTTGAAACAACCTCAAGATATAGGTATAGTAAGATTAGCAGTAGGCTAAGCTGTCGCCTGTTACTATTATTGTTGTTATTCTGTTCGAATGCTCTTCCTCTCTTTCCACCTAACTAATGATGACTTTAACGATAGTTAAGTTGTGCATAGTAAGCAATTAACATTGTTCATGAGCCATTCCACTACATCTAAGTGCATGCCACCATTCAATTATTGCTTTTCAATATTCACCTGGTTAAGTGTATATTACATCACATGGTGGTTTAGACTTGGTGCGAAGAAAATCTTGTGAGGTGATAATGAAATTTGTTGCTTGAGACATCAGTGCTAAGTCTATATATCACCTTGTTAGCATATGTAAAACAATGCCAACATACATACGCTTAATCTTTAGATCAAAATGCAGAATCAGCATCTGCCATCAAGGTTGAGGCTGTTGATCATAAAGCTGAAGTTAGGGCAGCAATAGACAGCATATTGTTGAAAATCGACCAAAGTCAAGGGATCAGCAGTGTTATAGAAATTCATTCGGACCATGATGAACAGTTGCCACTATCAGATCCTATTGATATTACAGAAAATCCTCAAACAGCTGTGGTTACTGTCAAAAGGAAAAAAGCGCACCGGCGAATAGAGTTCAATCAGGAATGGCTGGCAGAATTTCACTGGTTGTCATACCAAAACGGTGTCATGATATGCACTGATTGTTCGCGGGCAAAAATTGATTTAGCTTTTACTAAAGAAGGTAGTACCAACTTTCGCAGAGACAAGCTGGTTGAACACGCAAAATCTAAGCGGTATGAACAAGCAATAGAACGTGCACCCACAATGTCTCATACACCCAAAGATATTCTGCGGCCAATAATTTCTGTGAAAAAGGATTTACTGGCTGCACTAAAGACGTTATTTTTTATACTCCGAGAGAACACTGCCTTTGCCAAGTACAATCTTTTGCTTAATCTGTTTGCCAAGTTTGGAGTTATCTCCAGCAAAAAATCATTGCCAGATAATGCTAATATGCTAGGTGAAATGATCAAAGCTGAGTTGATTGCAATCCTTGGAGGTATTGTGCTGGCTGATATTCTCCACACGCTACAAAGTTCTCCATGTTATTCCATTCTTATTGATGAAACAATGGATATTTACACCAAGGAGCAGATGGTTATTTATGTGAAGTTTGTGAACTCTCCTGTTGCTGATGAAGAGCCAGCAATCCAAACTCGGTTTCTTGGAATTTTTGAGTTGCAGTCTGGTGATACAAAGCACATATTTGAAACATGTTGCTTATTTCTCCACCGGCATAATCTGCCCATGCAGAGACTTGTCGGCTTTGGCTCTGATGGAGCTTCTGTCATGGTTGGTACACAGAATGGAGTGACAGCTCTGTTCAAGGAACAGAATTCTCGCATAGTTTCTGTGCACTGTGTAGCACACAGATTGGCATTGGCTGTTGCAGCAGCAGCTAAAGGTCACATGCAAATCAACATGTGCCTCCACCATTTTGGATCAAATCCATAGCTACTATTCTAAATCCCATGTGCGAACGTCAGTGTTTAGAAATATCCAAGCAGTGCTGGGTGCAAATGCTATTGAGTTGAGCACCGCTGGTGCTACCAGATGGCTTTTTACCACCAGGTTGCGTCCAATGCTCGAAAGGTTTTACAGAGCATCCTCATGTCATTGGAAAGAGAAGCACAGGAGCTTTCTTGTCAAAAAGCACATGGTTTGGTGAAACAGCTTTCCAACTGGAGATTTGCGTTTTCTATGGAAACTTTGGCGCTTGTATTACCACAACTGGCCAACCTGAGCAAAACCTTTCAGACAACTAATCTTGCATTCAGCGCTATTCCCGAAAAGGTTTCTGCTACTCTAATGTTTCTAGATGAAGCACGGGAGAAATTTGACGAGGTCTACCAGTCATCGGCGACTAATAGAAACAGCTGGCTTGAACTTTCCAACACCTGAGCAGAGTCATGAGTTCAAGTGCAATGTAAGACTTGCCGAAATTATTATGGCGTGTGTTACGTGACCTGTAATTGTATTATTTGGACAACAGATTCCATTAGGTTTCCATGGTGATGTAATGTGTGAGATAACCATGCAATTATGGTGTCTATTGAGGGTGAAGATTTCAATTTTCAATGAGCTATCAGAGCTTTTTCTCGAAAAAAACGACGTGTATTGTGAGAGTGTTAGGCATGTAATCTTCCTATTTTGACTCTAAGCTGGCACTAGTCTCTGTGATGTATGTGACAATATTTTATGGGATTTGGTACTGATTCAGTTTTGACAGTAATGAAAATCTGTACATGAATTTCTTTCTATCAACCCCCCCCCCCCCCCCCTCCCCCAATGCTACTTCTCATTTTCGTTTTGGTGATGTGTACTGTGAGAGCTTCCATGCTAAGCTAAATGAAGGGTGTGAAAATCTGGAGTTGCTATGATTATGAGTGGGATAACTGCGCACCGGTTTCTTGATCTGTATTTCCAAACTCCAGTAATTATTCTTGCCTGAAGTTGAAGTTTGTGAACACAAATTACATTAATTTCATGTAATAGCTTATGATGTCAGGTGGTTGTTAATATTGTTGATTGGATTGTTGTTATCCTCAAAACAAAAGTTGCCGTAGAAAGCAGCTCTTGCCGCGGTCTGATATAATAAAACAGTTTGTCCAGCAAGAAAGTTTGTTTTAAAAAATCCCTCCCCTCAGCATTCTCCCCCTCCCCAACATTTTATATCCTAAAGAGAGCCCTGATAGATAGATGGTAGTTTTTGTGGCTGTGCATGGTGGATGGATTAGAGCTGTATAATTATTATAATCAATGATAATAATGAATGATCTGATGAATAAAAAACTAATTCATTCATAGTTTTTAATTATTAATGATCACTCATGCACTAGAATGTGCATGCACCAACTTTACTTTCCATCAAAAGAACTGTTCCAATTAACTATATTACAATAACAGTTCATAGATAAATAATACTTCTCTTGAAATTTCAATCTATAAATGATAATATTATTTTCTTAGCAACTTCATGACACAGTTGCGGAAACACTGCATACATTTCACCAGTAGGATAAGATAAGGATAGAGTAGTAACCATGATACCGGCATTGAGCTTGTTTCCGGGGTGTTCATGCGTGACCATAAGCTCCGCCTATTCTGGTAAATTTTTGAAGCCGCTTGTATAATGCTTGCATTAAAATTTAAAACTCAGAGTCAACAAAACTAAACTTTCTCTAGACTGGCAAATACTTATCAACCAAAGCGCTTTCTGTGACCACTGTAGAGATTTCATATGCCCTCAAGTAAATGAAAGATGAATCACCCAGTATACTAAAAATTGTCATGTGAATAAATACATTTTTATGACCAATTGACTATTGTGCGGTGTTGCGGTCGTGATTTGTGGCGGTTTTTGGTGCTGGCAGCATCCTGGTACGATTGCGCCTGTCTGGGCTACTGGGGTTGCGTGGGCTGTGATTGGCTAACTGGGGTCTGATTCTGGTGTTTTTGCTGCCTCATGTCCATGTGCTGTTGACACGCACTGGTTAAATTGTGTTACCGATCAGTGTTTAGCAAGGAGTCAAGCCAGAATGTTAGGCTTTGGCTCGACGAGAGTTTATTGTAAAGTTTCAAGATAAATCTAAGTTTATACAAGTTTACAAAGATAGCATAACACTTTAAGACTTTAAATAGGAGAACAAAGGTAAGATTTCATTGTTTATGTAATACTTTTGTTACTCATTTAAATAGATTATGCACGGAATTTCTTGCAATTTTATGCTACAATTAAATAGTATGTTTTTATTTTATATGTTATATTCAATGTATGTATGCCTATTATATAATTAGTTGTGTTGTCTTTTAGACTTCACGGTGTCTTGTGTGCAAACAAAGGTTCATACATTGCATCAGTAAAGCCTAATTCGATCTAAAAGTCTAAAGTGCTACAACCACTATTAGCCATTATGTGTCAGTTTTGTGCGCGCTTTGCAACTTTTAAATAATTTCATCTCCACTGGCTGTATCTCCAAGCTACTCCAATCAAAATTATCACCTTTATACACAACTTCATTTCTGAACAACTGCATACTAATCATTATGTCAGAAAGGACAATTCTTGGCGGATATGCCGAGCAATTACACCTCTTTGGATTTTTTGACACTATAGAAGAAGTGCGCAATTATAACCATGGTATTATGACGGGCCTCCCGAGAATGCCAATTGAGGAGGGCCACTGGAGCAAGAGGAGAAAGCGCTACACTAAAGCTTCATCGCAAAAGTGTAAACAGATCTTAAATATTTACCTACAGGTCATAAAATATTGGCAAATACAATTTATCCAAAATTTAGTGGCTGTTAGAACCAATGTGTTATATATAACAATTGGACCTAATTGTATTTTCCCTCTCATTACTGTAACCAACAGATAATATCAAGATAAGACAAGGGGATAAGGCTGGCCGAAGGGGGCTGCAGCAAAGTGAAACTGTGACACGGGTGCGACACTAAACATTTTATGTTGCTAGGCATGTGAAGGGCATGTGAAGATCATATTTATTGACAAAGTTGAATACTGTGACATTCTGCTGCCAGTTCGTTAGTATTTTTTTGTAATTTCTAAACTTGTCGAAGTTGTCCCCATTGACCAATAAAAATTTCAACTATTGTCATTTACTACAGCAGCAAAGGCATCTGATAATCATTTGACTGCAAATTGTTGCTTGCAATCAATGCTCGACTCTGAAAATCATGATAATTTTATCTCTAAATTATCGTAGAGCAAATGAATTAATGTAATAATAAATTGGATTCTTTTTACTACGAATGTGATAAAAAGAATGGTTGTTTGTGGAAGTGACCAATACGCTGCAGTGTAGTGAACTAGACTGCCAACCCATTCTATCACATTTCCTAGCTGGATGTTATTCAATCAGTCAAACATTATCTGTAGCCATGGTACAAAGGTTGACGTTTTAGTCTTTAAGCCTGGTTCACATTGTCACAGATTGCTACGGCGATAGTGGGAATTGTCTTATTGCCGATAATGTGAGCATGCAACATCGTTGTCGCCGCCATAACGCCGCTCCATCGGGAAAGTTTGGCAGTGTCAAACTTTTCCGACATCGGTGACATCACGGCGATGGATTATTGCAATGTGAACCAATGAACGCCATTTGTCACCGACAGGTCTGAGTTGACCTATACAAATTTAACCGCTCCAATTGTCATAACCTTCCACTTGTCTGTTAATACTGTTGGGGAAAGCATACAGCCTATACTACCAGGAGATACTTCGACCCCAAAAACAGTTCTATGTAACATTCATTCGGCTTCGGCCTACTAACATTTACATTATTTTTATTCCAGTATTAGTGTGACTGACATTCGGCAGCAGCCTATTTTGTATCATATATTTTAATCTTATATGTTGTATAGCATTGCGTAGCAGGCAGCACTTCAGTAAACAAACACATGTGCATCTGCTCGATCAGTCGTAACAAAGTGCTGCCCCCCCCCCCCCCCCCCCCTTTTGTCATATGGGCCAATTAGGCCAGGTGGGCGTAGCCACCTTTTGTTGTATGCTGACTGATGCAAACATGATGCAATACCTACTGTATAAATATTTGTGTAAATCACTTAATAAACCAGAGTTAACATGGCACTCTCACTGCTTCTTTGAATCCTTTCAATAAGCACCTTGCGCACACACAAAGAATAGCTGACAAGCTAGGTGGAACTAACAAAGAGCACATACAAAGATTACTGCAGCAGCAGCACATTCAAGCATTGCATACAGACAGTTTGAACAATTACAAAGACAAGCAGCTACTTGGACAAGTCGATTAGTAAAACGAGCAATAGACAGTAGAAAGTGGTCAGTCGAATCGACTTACACTGCACACTACCTTCGGGCGTGTGATACTGGAACGATTGTTCCACCTGCTAATTCGACCCTACGCAGTTATCCTGCCGACCTAGAAATCAGTGGAAAGTGAGGTAGTTGTGACAACTCCTCACTGTGTATAGCTTACGAGCTTGCAACGCTGCAAATCGAGTTCGGCCAGCCTAACTTGCTGACCTTGGGCTTGCTAGAGACGAGACGCTGCACTGCCTGAATACACTCATTACTGTGGGCCGCTGTACAGGTGACAGCTACCACACCACCCTAAAATCCTGTACATTGGTGGCAGCGGTGGGGTTGAGAAGGACCCACACAAGACGACCCACAGGAACGGTAGACGCAGGCAAGAGTCAGCACAGGACGAAATGACTAGTAGACGCCGAGCGGTCAGCTCAGGTAGGGATGGCTCCCCCCTGCAAATTATGGGTACCCTGGCCGACATTCTGGATCGGATGTCAACCAATAACGGACGAGACAGATTCAGAGTCCCCCAGTTTAACGGAGAAGGAGACGTAAGCTATTTCATCCAGCGGTTTGAGGAGGTAGCTCGGGCGAATCGATGGTTACTCGAGGAATCCACCATCCACTTGCGACAGGCGCTACTGGGGAAAGCTGAACAGTGAGGACGAGGAGTGGACACCGCAGCTATCATTCAAGCACTAAGAGCCAGCTTCGGCTTGACCCGAACTGAAGCACAGCACAAGCTGGCCACATATAGGAAGGCCCACCGAGAAAGCCTAAGAGAACACGCACTCCAGGTGGAGCGGCTGGTGGAAGCCGCCTATGGAGACCTTCCCATCCGGAACAGAACAGAGCTCACCTTGCAAACGTTCCAGAGCACGCTCGGACACGTATATCTGCAACGGCACCTGCTGGCCATACGCCCAGCTGACTTAGAGGAAGCTGTACAGGCGGGGAACGAATTCCTCCAGGTCCAACACCAGCCCCCAGTGTAGTCAAATGTACGCACCGTACAAGAAGAGGGACCAGAGGGAGGAAACCCAGTCCCAAAAGCCACTCTCAAGTGTCAGGAGGTGAAAGATCCATTGGCCAAGCTGCTGAAAACCATAGAGCACCTGAGCAAGGAGGTGGCCAGCTTGAAGGAGGAGAACACCAAGCCACTTCCCCGCCGCTGCTGGGGTTGCCAGCGCACAGGCCACGTACGAAGCCAATGCAAAACAGCTCCTTGGCAGACACGCCAGGGAAACGAGTACGGCCCGCAGCAGTAGGGACCCCCACTGGTTGCACGAGGGCCTCCTCAGCCAAAGTTTCAAAAGATAATCGGGTCGGCCGGCCCCCAGAAAGGTTGGAAACCCTTCCCCTAAGGAATAGGTTCAGCCCGCTGGCCATTGAAGAAAGTGAAGAGGAAGAGGCGGTAGAGGAAACAGTTCTCCCAGAACGACCCCCTCCGACGTGAGGCAGAAAGAGCGAGCTCGAAGATAGAGAGCTCCCCCCACAGTGACGAAAAGAAAGCCTATCACAATCCACCTAAACCAGGTGGAAAGGCCGTACAAGTTCAGTTACTATCTACCAGGGCGAGTAGAGGGAAGACCAGTTACATACTTAATCGACACCAGATGTAATACTAACTTATTATCCAAAAGGGTGTTCGATCTGCTGACCCCACAGAACCAACAGAACCTGCAATCCTACGACTCCCACGGGCTAATGGCCGACGGGACTAGATTGCCATTCTATGGTCTGCTGACACTGACGGGACGCATAAGACACATAAAGTACGAGGAAACATTCGTTGTCAGTCAAATCAACGAAGATGTAATCTTGGGAATGCCCTTTTTGGCGAAATAGAACTGTCAGATGGGTTTGGACCGACCGGTCCTCTGCGTGCAAGGGAAGGAACTCACCTGCACCGACAGGCATGGGAGGGATCTAGTGTCCAAGGTCCAGGTACAGCGAGACACACACATTCCCCCACAAACAGAAGCCACAGTACCCTGCCACCTGGTGAGCCGCACGCCGTGCGCCCAAGGAGTAATAGAGAGTACAGGAGGAGGTCTGCTGTTGGCCACCAGTGTCAACTCCCCCGACGAACGCGGACGAGTCCTAGTCCGATGTCTAAACCCTTCCCACGACAGCATCATGGTGCCTGCCGGAGAGGTGATCGGTACCTTCACGGGGATAGGACCAGAGGAAGTGCGGCCAGTGCAAGAACACTCAGAAAGATCCGCACCCACAGGAGGGGAACTGCCACCCCACTTCATACAGCTGTTCACTCAAGCCAGGAAAGGGTGTCAGAATACCAGGGAGGAATGCCAGCTCCAAAACCTACTCGTCCAGTACCAAGAGGTGTTCAGCCAACATGACGGAGATATCGGCCGTACTCAGCCCGCCGAACACTCCATTCCCATAACCCCGGGTACACGACCAACTCGGCTGCCCCCACACCGACTAGGAGCAGAAAAGGAAGCGGAAGCCGAGAGACAGGTGAAAGAGTTGCTAGCCAAAGACCTCATCAAACCTGCAGAGGGCGCATGGAGCTCCCCGGTGGTATTAGTCAGAAAGAAGGATGACTCCTGGCGGTTCTGTGTGAACTACCGCAAGTTGAATGACGTCACACAACAGGATGCATACCCCATACCCCGGATCGACGACTCTCTGGACGCTCTCGCAGGGAGCCGATACTTCAGTACTTTAGACTTGACCAGCGGATACTGGCAAGTGCCGCTGGACGAAGATGCCCAGGACAAAGCCGCCTTCATAACCCGCAGTGGTCTCTGGCGATGGAAAGTGTTGCCATTCGGCCTAACTTCAGCCCACGCCACATTCCAGCGACTCATGGAGCGAGTAATGAAAGGGCTCCACTGGAAGACGTTACTCCTCTATCTGGACGACGTGATAGTCATTGCCCCCGACTTCACGTCACACATCCAGAGGCTAGAGGAAGTGCTACAACGTCTCCAGAGTGCCCACCTTAAAGTGAAGCCCTCTAAGTGCGAACTCCTGAGTCCCCAGGTACGTTACCTCGGACATGTGGTCAGTGCGAAGGGTGTGGCCACCGACCCTGACAAGGTGGAAGCAGTAAAGAACTGGCAAGCTCCACAAGATGTGAAAGCGTTGCAAGCATTTCTGGGGGTAGCTGGCTATTACAGGCAATACTTGCCTGATTACGCCACTACGGCCAAGCCTCTCACCGTCCTGACCGGGAAAGAGATCCCCTGAAAATGGGGAGACATGGAACAGATGGCGTTCGAGCAGTTGAAAAAGGGTTTGAGTCAAGCACCCATCTTAGGATACCCCGACCCCAAGCTCTCCTACATCCTGGATACGGACGCAAGCGCCGTAGGAGTAGGAGGAGTACTGTCTCAGGTCCAAGAAGGACAAGAACGGGTGATCGCCTACTATAGTAAGACCCGGTCTCCCGCTGAGAGAAATTACTGTGTAACGCGACGAGAACTCCTGGCAGTGATCAAAGCCGCTAAACACTTCCGGCCGTATCTCTACGGAAGGGAGTTCAAGCTACGCACGGACCACGCTTCTCTCCGGTGGCTCTGCAGGAGGAAGGAACCCTCCTGCCAGATAGCGTGGTGGTTAGAGACGCTAGCCGAGTTCAAGTTCAAGCTCGAACACCGACCAGGAGCGCAACATGGCAATGCGGACGGCCTCAGTCGGCAGGACCCCTGCATCGACTGTAAGCAGTGCCGGGCGATAGAGCAGAGAGATGGGGGACCCACCCATGCTGAGCTAACCCTGGGAGGGCCAGCAGAGCAAAGGGGAAGGACGAATGGGGGACCCACCCATGCAGAGCAAAAGGGACAGGTGAACGTAACAGTCACCAACCCCACGGAGAGTGCCAAAGAGTTGGTACAGGCCCAACGAGAAGGACACCACTCCGTGGCCAAAATCTATGCAGCAGTCCAAGCAGGGAGGCAGCTCCCCACCAGAGAATTGGAGGAAGGGGACACCGAGTTACGGACACTGCATGACAGGATAGAGATGATGAGCATCCAACCCAATGGAACGTTGGTCATGCGATCAGAACACCAGGGGCAGATCAGAATCTGTGCAGTATGCCCACCAGCATGGAGGAATAAGGTCCTGTGGGATACTCACCTGATGGTGCATGCCGGGATCAACCGCACCCGACATCGACTGCAAATAGACTGGTACTGGCCTGGAATGTCGGGACTGACACGCAGACTCATAAAGAGCTGTGAGGTGTGCCAGGTGGCTAAGCGGAGTAACCGACCCACCGCACCCGACGGGCAGAGACTATTCGCAGGACGACCATTTCAGAAATTGGCCGTTGACCTGGTGGGACCCCTCCCCATCACCAAACGAAAAAACAAGTGGATAATGGTGCTCACTGACCATTTTACTTGTTGGCAGGACGCCATCGCGCTACCCGATGCTACGGCCCCCACTGTGGCCACAGCGCTGGATGAAAGAGTCTTTAGTTATTGGGGCCTCCTAGAGCAGCTGCACTCAGACCAAGGGACCCAATTCGAGTCTACCATACTGGAGGAACTCTGCGCATTATGGGGCGTGCGGAAAACACGCACTACACCGTACCACCCCCAAGGCAATGGCATGGTGGAGCGGCAGAACAGAACCCTGGGAGATGCCCTCCGAGCCCTGATACTGGGCAAGGGACAAGATGAGTGGGACGGCTTGCTCCCGCAAACCATGCGTGCTTGCCGGGCTACACCCAACTCAACCACCGGAGAGACCCCGAACTTACTCATGATACGACGAGAAGTACGGCTTCCCGATCAGCTGACCGGGTCACCCCCATCACTCGACCCCCGCAGCATCACCGAACACACCCTCCGCGTACAGGAGGAGCTGGCGGTAGCACATGAGTACATACGAGACCAACAAGCCAGGATTCGTCAAGAGGAGACGGGAGAACCCCACCGCTTCGCTAAAGACGAGTTGGTCGTAATAGAAAATAAAAGACGAACCAAAGGAAGTAATCCGAAACTACAACCAAGTTACGTAGGTCCGTACACAATAACCGAAACCTACCCGAATCATACATATCGGCTGGAAAGAAACGGACAGGGTTTTACACAAAACGGTCGTCGGTTGAAATCATACCGAACCTGTAGAGAGCCAGTAGGGAGGGCACCACCTAGTCGAGAGTCAGCAATCCGACCCAACATGAGAGGAGCCTACCAGAGGCGGGTGCATAACCACCAGGAGAACGCCATGGAACCACTTCCCGAGGTACCAAGAGAAAGGGTGCCAGAGGAACCACCGACTCCTGAAGCACCCCCTCCAGAGACCGCACCACCACTACTTCTACCAGCGCCACCCCCAAACCAGCCAGAGCCAGTGGCCGAACTCCCACCTACTCCAGTGGACACGCCCACTAGAGAGGCACCACCCAACCCCCCAGTAGGGGAAGAACACTGGCCACCACTTAACGCCGAACCAATAGCGGAAAGGGGTCGACCAATGAGAGAGCGAAGACCCCCTGTGCGGTTCACAGATTATCAGTGTTATCAGGCTAGGGAAAGCCAGAACAATAGTAATACACGAGTGCAGGTAAACGAGCAGCCACCCCGACCAAGAGGAAGAGTAGAGAAAATGGTCTACATACCATGGGCAAATGCAGAAGAAACACAAGCCAAATTAGGATTAGAACAACACAAACAAGTAACCACCAAGATCGGTGGGGGTAACTGGCAAGGGGTGCCATCAGGGCGAGCTGAGGAACAGATAATTCCAAAAACCGCCAAAGGACAGACAACTCCCACGGAGAGCACAAAACAAGAAACAGAACTACAAGGGTGGATGATTCCCAAAGGAAAACCCGAACGGGAAAACGAAAACCAAGGATACACAACTCCCACAACATTGCGACATAACAACAAACCAGTGATCGACAAAGGGAGGAGCATGGAAAACCTACGTCAGAACACGTGGCTAATAGAACAAAGGACTGCCGAAACACGCGGTAATACAAAACAAATAGATGCAGAGCGAGATTGCACACTCAGCAAACAGCAAGAAAACTACCGCGATAAACAAAGAGAGATAACAGCAATGGCCGACGATGGACATCTATCCTTGGAGGAAGATCCTGCCATCGTTGCAAGCATCACAGCAGCACCTAGGAGGAGAGTTAGGATTCCCCACAAAGAGATGCAGCAAGAACCTCTAATTAGAGTCGGAAAGGTTAGTGTAAAAGAGGGAGGAGCAGCCAGATGTCGGGTTCGAACTCCACAGCCACCGACACCTCCTGCACCAATGCATGATTACCAACCTAAAGAAACGTGGTTGAGCGATCGGACCATCCAACTCATCAAGCTGAACACCCAACCAACTGAGGACACGGACCGATGGCAATGTGGGGTATGTGAACTACAGTTAAATAAAAAACGGCTCAGCTACCACGTGCGGCAGCACTATGTTTTCTTTTACTGTAAGTGCGGACACAAAAGCACTTCCCGCGACACAGTACTGAAACATATTCGGCACCAGAACGGCTCTGCCGAACATGGGGGTATCAACCGCCCTCTATACGAAGTAGACAGAGCATCATACGATGAATTTAGCCGCGCCATCAACTGGACCAACCCCCCTCTGTTCGGCACCCCCGCACCCATTAAAGAAAAATCAGCAAGTCCCAGCCGACAGCCAATCAAGAGGAGACTAGGTGACAGAGCTGGAGAGACATCACAAAAAATCTTAAAGGTCGACTTAGAGCAAATAAAGCCCAGAGTGAGGTCACGAGAACGAAGCGTCACACACCGACCCACTGTTAACAGAGCGCTTAGTAGAGAAAGAAGAATAGATAGACAAATGGAGGAGGAAAGGCGAGAAGAAAGATATAGGAGGATAAAAAGGTACGAGGAGGAAATCTACTACGCTACGAAAGAAGCCTTTAAACACCTTCAGAGAGTGGAGGAGCTGAAACTCAACGTACAAAGAGAGAGAGACAACTACTAGCCGGCACCCCAACGTGGTATATTGGCCCTATGAGCGCCAATGGGGCGGAGAGTGTTGGGGAAAGCATACAGCCTATACTACCAGGAGATACTTCGACCCCAAAAACAGTTCTATGTAACATTCATTCGGCTTCGGCCTACTAACATTTACATTATTTCTATTCCAGTATTAGTGTGACTGACATTCGGCAGCAGCCTATTTTGTGTCATGTATTTTAATCTTATATGTTGTATAGCATTGCGTAGCAGGCAGCACTTCAGTAAACAAACACATGTGCATCTGCTCGATCAGTCGTAACAAAGTGCTGCCCCCCCCCCCCCCCCTTTTGTCATATGGGCCAATTAGGCCAGGTGGGCGTAGCCACCTTTTGTTGTATGCTGACTGATGCAAACATGATGCAATACCTGCTGTATAAATATTTGTGTAAATCACTTAATAAACCAGAGTTAACATGGCACTCTCACTGCTTCTTTGAATCCTTTCAATAAGCACCTTGCGCACACACAAAGAATAGCTGACAAGCTAAGTGGAACTAACAAAGAGCACATACAAAGATTACTGCAGCAGCAGCACATGCAGCATTGCATACAGACAGTTTGACCAATTACAAAGACAAGCAGCTACTTGGACAAGTCGATTAGTAAAACGAGCAATAGACAGTAGAAAGTGGTCAGTCGAATCGACTTACACTGCACACTACCTTCGGGCATGTGATACTGGAACGATTGTTCCACCTGCTAATTCGACCCTACGCAGTTATCCTGCCGACCTAGAAATCAGTGGAAAGTGAGGTAGTTGTGACAACTCCTCACTGTGTATAGCTTACGAGCTTGCAACGCTGCAAATCGAGTTCGGCCAGCCTAACTTGCTGACCTTGGGCTTGCTAGAGACGAGACGCTGCACTGCCTGAATACACTCATTACTGTGGGCCGCTGTACAGGTGACAGCTACCACACCACCCTAAAATCCTGTACAATACATGAAATAATAATCCGTCATTGACTTTTTATTGGTTTGTTTTCATAAATTATAATATTTAAAAAGAAAATTAGTTGAGACTCTAAATAAAGATAATATCTACACACCATTGCCAGGTAAGAGACGTCAGATTAGATTGATGTTATTGATTAAAAAAAATAATAAACATAAATAAAGTAATAATTTATTAAAATATTTATTATTATTAATAATAATTATTACTTGTTGTTGTTGTTTGCCATTTTTTATTCTTTTTGCTGCCAATTTATTTATTGATTGAATTGACTGTAACCATTATCTGTTTTTTATTATCATCATTATTGTTAATTGTTACTAATTATTATAACTAAAAATAAAAAATAAAATGAATGATGTAACAACAATCAATAATAATTATTATTATTATAATTATTAATTATCATGATAAATAATAATTTATAATAATTGCTCTCAACTGAGTGCAGCGCATAAATAATGATGACACCCAATTGTAAATTTTTTAACATTTAAAATATTGAAATTCATTATCTTTGAAACTTGTTAAGAAAATAATAAAAGAAAATTACAAACAACATTATTATTGTAATAATAAATATTTATTATTAATAAGTTTAACACTCACCTCAGTCAATGTTATTAATTATTATTTTGGTTTTAGGTGGTGAAGAGAATAGGCCTAATCAACGATTCTATATATCATCATGATGATCTCTGTGCTCCACTTAATTCAGCTTGTACCACATTTGCCAGAAATATCTCTGTGACTATCACCAATCACTGTTCGACTTTAAACTAAAATAGTTTATCCACATATTTTATTATTGCCGTACCAAATAAGCAATAAATAATATTGAGCTTAAATTGTGCTATAGTTTTTTTTTATTATTTATAAATATACCAGTTGAAATTGCTGCTATATCACGATTAATCACTGACTGCTAGTCGCTACCACTCAACTACGTTCTATTGGTTGTTGTGGTTTATAGGTCGAGCTTATTGTGAATGCGGTGTTGTCAGTGATAGCATCACTGACTGCTCCCGATTGTCAGTGGGCTGCATTCGGCGTTGAATTAGGATAATGTGAAAATCATTTCTGTGATGCATCAGTGATGATCAGTGACACTGGTCACTGACAGTCCCTGATCCATCACTGACAATGTGAGCCAGGCTTTACCGCTGATCCCACACAAGCCATTGATTTTATGTGTATGTACAAGGGCAGATATGTATTAGATGCTAAATACTCCTGCCATTTCTACTTTGCATATTCTTTCAGCAACAGCTACATTGACAAAATGGTCAGAAAGAACAGATTCAAGATGAAGTTTCATATGAACAACTGGCACAGACTAAGTGTCAGAGAGCAAAACAAGCATTCTGCGATAACCTGTCTCTTCTGTCCGAAAATAGCAGAACTTGCGTTGAAAAAATCGAATATTAGATTCATTGCTGACACACAACCTCCAAGAGTAAAAGATGGACTGGCAAGGAGAGGTACTCGGCCACAAATACCCCAAAGTATTCGAAAAGCAGTGCTCAGGGATGCCCAAGGTGCACAGGCGAGACGTGGTGTTTGTAAGGATTTACATGCACTCATTAGTACAAACATATCTTTACGACAATACAGTGCCAAGAAAAGGCGACAGCATGGCTACTATGCCAACAACCCAACAAGAAGTCACATCGGAAGAGATGAATTGTATGTTTACGACAAGGAAAAATTTGTAGAAATTCTTAGCCGACATTATGTGAACTGATGTGAACGGGGATAAAGATCATAGAAGGAGATTAAATGGCAAATGGGCAGGGATTGGTCGTGAAGTTGGCTTGCGTAGGAGAGATGAAATAGGTCATCTAACCATCAACAGTGCACAGGTACTATTAATGTAGTAGTATTACAGCCATGCTATAATATAGCCATTAATCACATCTACAATAATGTGAATTTGGCAAGCTTTTGAAGATGGACTTCATTGTTTTGAATAATAAATTTTCATAACGAATGGTTTTGACCAAGAAATATCGTGATTAACCCCAACCCACAGTCAGACCCAAATATGTCCCAATGTTGCATTACGGATTCAGTTTGTCACATATTGATCGATAATTGTCTTTGACAGCTACTGCAGGAGTATTCCAAAGGACTTAGCTGCTCAATGGAAATAGCCACAAGGAGAAAGATATCATTCGACAAGCACAAATGTGGATTGGCAGTCTATGCTGGAACCAGTGCCAAAAAGATGGGTGAGTGGATTTTATTATTGAAAGCTCATATTTAACCATTTGCATTAATGGACACTCCATATCACTTCCAGTCAGTACATCTGGTTGGCAATTAATTCCTGTTTTCTTAATTATTTTGTTTTTCAATGAAATTTATGAAAGGGCGTATGAAATATTTGTGGGTAGATTGTATGTATTGTATGTGTTGTAGGATTGATTGTCTGGTGACAAGCTCAACACTGCAATGTTTTATAGCCAGAACATCAATCAGTTGCTGTCTTGCAGATGAATGTGGATCCATACACAACTTGTTTCTGATATTTAATAAATATGATTTGCAGTGGAGGAAAGAAACAGGATGATCGATAGTGGCGAAATAGACATTGGACGACCTATATGTTCAATCTCAACCACAATCACAATGGCGAACAGTGAGCGAATGTTAAGTCTATGGCAGATAAATTGACATAAACGACATCAGAGAAAGGCACCTCACAACAATGCGTGCAAATGGTATTTTGAGGAAAAGAACTCACCAAGACATGAGCTCTGAAGATTGCAGGCGACACCTTGATAGGTACAAGGGTATGATTCTTGCTAGCAGGTTTCCGCACTAATAATATAGTCTGAATGCCTAGATGTAAAGTGTAGAGCAGGGGTGGGGGAAAGTGCAGCTTTAGAGCCGCAAGCGGCTCTTTGCAAAATCCAGTAAGGCTCTTTTACATATGAAGTTTTTCACCCACTGATCAATGATAGTTTACCTTATTTATATAGCATATAGCAACATTCGACCAGCAGCTTATAAAAACAATTTCTCGTGTAAAACACACCGTCAGCTATTTTAATAACTGTAATAAAACTTAGAGTTGAATTTTTCACTAGGGAATCTAATTACAAGAAAATTAAGGACAATTACAAACAATCTCATGACTCCCATTGAAGTGACAGTGTTGTAATATAGTTTTATGGTTTTACCCTTTTGCGGTTTCTATATTTTGTGTTTCTATATTTAGGCTGTTCTAGTAGCGTGCAAGAACGTTATTATGCTGTAATAATTAAAAATATAATGTTATCTAAATTAAAGTATATCCATTTATATGTCTATCTGACGCTTTAATATATTCGGCCCTTGAAAATGGCACAATATTCAAATTTGGCTCTTCTATGAAAAAGTTTCCCCACCCCTGGTGTAGAGCATCTGTTCCACAGTGCACGCCTAAAATAAGTAGTGAGTGAACATGAGAGACACGGGTCTATGGAGGTTGTTTTATCTGCGGCTAGTTATGCATTATTGAGCACAGCTCACATTTAGTGAATTGACTTGATTCATTGCAGAGAAACATCAGCAGTCTGACTCCATCCTTCAACTGCGGGAAGCCATATTGCAATTGGAAACGACCAGACATATGGTGGTGTGGCATGATCACAGTGATGTTGCAGGTAGGCCCCAAGGTATAGTACACAGTGGGTGTAGTTGGCATCAGTCAAATGTTAAGCGAGACACATGAATTATTAGCAATGGCTATCTATCCAATTGCAGCTATGAACAGTGTAATATGGCAGCGATCCCATCGCATGGTCTGATGAGCTGGTGTTCTTTTTACAGGGCATTCACATTATGTCATCAGTGTGTGGTTCATGTATGACACCGCTGTATACAAGACTGAAGAAGAATTGGGGTGAGTATAATTGTTTTGCCTCATTTTAGTAAATTTCAATTCAGTGATTGTGAATTTTTTCTTGTGGCAGCAATTGTCAATGGCTATGGAAAGTTATACATTTACTGCGTTTCCATGCTACGAGGATTGGCCATGCAAAATATGAAGGTTTTTTGTCGCATGGGTACAAACATCTTTGAAGTGTTGTATCTTGTTTCCATGATGGGAATATTCAAATGATTGTAAAAAAAAATGCAACTCTCAAATTCTAATAATTTTTTTTATGTTCGCCATTATTATTTTATTATATACCTATTACATTTATATTTGCATTATTATTATAATAATTGTTATTCATATACTTATTACTACAAATAATAATTAATGTGATAATAGTGACATTCATTTGAACTTTATTTAAGTCAGGTAGTTTAACATCATCGAGTTATTGAAAAGGGACAAAGTTAAACCCACATAAAAAATATCTAACTGTTCATTCATCTCGTGCGGTCAAAAAGTTGTGAACGTTAGCAACTGCTGGGTTCTGTTTGTGATGACCATAGACGTTGAAGTCTACGAAAATGCTAACACTAACACGCATAGATTAGTTCCCACAACTTTTACTACAAAATGTAGCCCTAATAGTAAGAAGAATCTTCGCAGCTTGGAAACTGGAATCAGGTAAAGCTTGGAAGCGTCACACAACTCCTGCATAAGCAAATCTTCCTAGCATGGAAACCTAGCGATTATTTTTTTTACAGAATGAGTGCGCAAAGTCAAGTGGAAAAGCCATTTCTTCATATGATTGGGAGATCAAAATCTGCGATAATCGATCAGCTTGCATATGTGACCGAGAGGATTTCCCCGATTCAGCAGTCAACGGTGCCATTAAAGTTCAATGGAAGATATTACAATGATGTTATAAGGTTCTATTCAGGTAAGAATCACAAAATTACTTACTAATCAAATATAATTTTCTATTTTCAGTTGTTTGTGGGAGAATTTTGTGACTCGACATGTTTTACGAATGACACTTTCCACATGTTTTACGAATGAAAATTTCCACTCTTCAATCAATATACTTATGCTAATATATCAATCCTATCTAGGAGATTTACCTGCAAGACAGCTTGAAAGTGGCCAGCCAATAGGAGGCTTGTATCCGTGTCCGTGTGGAATGCCTGCATCATCATATCAATGTGCTGAGAAAATATTTCAAACAGCTCCATTCTATAGTTTGGCAGAGAGGGTAGCTCATTTTGGGACCAACATCCTGCCATCTGAAGCCTACAATCCAGCAACGATGAAAGTATGTCAATGCAAAGTTTTCCAGTTCAACTGTTTACATAATGACTGAATGGTTACATGTTACACTGTTCAAACCAGTTTTACACAGCATGCATATAGATGCATGGGTAGTGTGAACCAGTACACTGTGTAATGAATATTCATACAGCAACAACAGCTGATTGATGAACTGGTTAAACGAGGAGTGCACATGACATACACTGAAAGGACACCAGAGCTGAGGTCACTATTTCAGAGAGAAATGAAAGGTATATAATAATGATTGAGTGTTAGATTGTAGATCGGCAGGTAGGACAAATGCATTTGTTTATTACCTACTAAATAGAAGTTATCCACAGATTGTATCACAGAGTTATTAATTGGTGAAATCTTTGCAGCCGAGTTGTACATATAGCAAGGATATCTATAATAATGTGATGAAATTGTAGGTATTCGACGCGCTCCAGCCCTGTTGTCTACAGGGGGGAAACTTTCAGATATAGGCCTTGACAGTTATGACATCGTCCCGCTTGAGCCTTTACATGATTTACGCAATGCCATTCAGCATTTGCTCGAGGAGCTCCCAGTAATCACCCACGAAGACAAAAAACTGGGGTCGAACATAGCCAAGTTTTGTCGTGCCAAACTGGGTATATTAATGAGCTGACTATATTATAGTCCATAAATATATGGCAATGTAATCAGCACTAACGTTTTAAACTTCTAAATGTAAGATAGTTTGGTTTATCATTTTCGTTAATTTTTTCAGGACTCAAAGCAATGCTAAGAGGCTGTGATGCGAGAGAATATCCAGTGCATCTAACTCGCTTTCTACATAGTGACCAATTTTTACATGACAGGTATGGTGTAGAAATGTGGATTAAACACAAACTGATCTTGTAGTCAGCGACCATGAATAAGCAGAAAATCGCATACTTTATTGCAGGCAATGCAGAAAAATACGGCAGACGCTTTTTGCGCTGACAAAGCTGCAGAGGCTAGCCTATCAGCTGGATGCCAAGAGGTCAAGCAAAGATGTGTTGCATGCGCACTTAATGGCATTGAAATTTGCCGTGGGAAGCAGCAAAATTTTCTGGCATCCAGAAAAACAGAGGTTGTTGTCATGTGCCCGAGTGTCTCCGAATCATGTCCCTGCGCTCGATTGTGGCTGAATCTGCGGAGCGAATGTTTCAGTGCCAAGTTGGTAACTTATTATGTAATTTATTGCTTCATAGATTATAAGAGCAGTCTATAAGAGAAAGATGACTGAGGTAGTTGCCATACTAAGTGGAGACAGGCTGCATATCCATGGAGATGGGCGGTTTGACTCTCCAGGGCACAGTGCAACATATTGTACATATACGCTGATAGACAGCCAGACTTCTCTTATTTTAGCAAACTCAGTTATAAAGGTAATTCTGGGAAAGCTTTCATACATCGAGTGTTGTGATGTCTCTCCTCAGTGTCCTATGAGTTTTTCCATTTCAACCGACTTAATGATGCATTAGTCCATGACATTGAAGTGAGATCAATTGTAAGTTGTAACAGTATAAAACATGGTTAGTCTGCGCATGCTAAATTTTTAAATTAACATTTTTGGTTTTTTTTATGAGCAGAGCACAGAAACGAGTTCATCTGTAGCCATGGAGAAAAAAGGTCTGATTCGTTGTCGCCAGATTGCAGAAGATACTGGCCTAGATGTAAGAAGTTTGACAACTGACCAGCACACCCAGATAAAACCATACATTCGAGATAGCTGGCCAGAGTTGATCATTAATTTGACACTTGGCACATAGCAAAAGGTATTGTTGCGAAGTGTTGGTAATCTTGGAGAATTGGAGCAAACGTAGACATGAATGAATGTCGAGAGAAATAAATGCAGCTTGTCGGGAATGAACGTAGACACATCAGAAAGGGTTCTTCTTGCCAGATGTGCCCAAATTCATACTAGTAATGTCTGCATTCATTCCTGTCTATGTCCGTTCCTGTCTATGCCCATTCCTGTCTACGCTCATTCCAACATTATTAATTTTATCACCCATAGATTTATATTTGATACCATAAATTACAACTTGTTATACTGCGTTAGGACTAAAAAAGAAGCTCAATGAGCTGGCAGGAAGGAAAGCAGCCTATCGGTCGATTGGGAGATGGATCCCTGCTATTGTAACCCATCTGTATTTTGTCGTGGCCCATACTGACCCTCACACGGATTTACGCCGTGAGTGGTGGACAAGTGTTGTGAACCACATTTGCAACATACACATGCATCCAGAAAATAAAGTGTTCAAGGAATGTGCTCATGGTCATTTAGATGAGATAATAGAAGACCGAGGACAGCAGTGGACACGCCTATGGTTGGATCAACGTAGGTCACCTTCTTAACTTATTAAAACACAAAATAATTTGGAAAGAATTATTAATTGCTAAACCGCTCAGATTTTTAATGACCAATCTTAATTAGTTGATCGCTCACATAGCATTGCCTAGTGCATAATGTTCACTGTTCCGACTATTCATAAAATCAGGTGCATGCAACTAATTTTTATTTATTAGCGCTTTAAAAATTGTGCCACTCAACTTGATGCAAACCCTGGCTATTATCAACTTTGTCACTGTCTATTTTTAGTCGAAGTAGTAACAACCGAGTTTAGAGCCATTGTTGAACAAAAAGGCTGCTGGAGGCTGTTGGCATGGCTGGTAAACTCACAACATCCGAATTAGAAAGTTTCCACTCGGAGATAAACAGAAATGCACCGAAAATGCAAGGATCCAGTTATAGTGGAATGCTCTCAAGGTAAATAATTATTTGCACTGGCATGCATCAGAATGAATTGGAATAAGTTGAAAAAATACATTTATAAAGCTAGTGCTAGTATAAATAGAAACTGAGTCTGCAAAACCATATATTTTTAGGGGATAACCTCACCTAAAAACTTTTAATGCTTCATAACTTTATTGAACTGTTGCCCAATCATTGCAGAGTTCAATTGACGGTTATACACCACAATGAAAACTGTCAGAGAGGTATTCGCTTGAAGGTTGATGGTACACCGATGGTGTCAGCGCACCGCAGCAAAGCTACAAAACTGGAACCTCGAGCGGTAAATATGAGAGAGCATAGTAGTTATGGTGAGTGCAGGAATGATTAAACACAATAATACAGTGACATATTTGTTACATTACATAGCACGAAAAACCTCCTGACACTCCATTTATATATTTGTTATCAATTTACGTTAATGATGAAAACTCTAGAGCAAGATTATTTGTGACATGATGAAATAAAAAACATGCTGTTCGTTATTTGTTACTGACAGCCGACTGAATATGTCAACTTACTTTGTATGTGAAGTTATTTTTTATGGACTGTTTGAGCTCACAAGTAATGACTACCTGCTTATTAGAACATTAACTACTGCAGATTATTTGGCTGACTTGTACGTCAAACTGGAAGCACATATTCAGTCAGGGACAAAACCAGTGCATGAGGACGATGAGCTACTAAGGTCCAGAGTACATTTTGAGGGACTTGGAAGACAATAAAAAGTCTAGAGGTCTTGCTGTCAAACGACACTATTTTAAATAGTTACTGTAATAGCCACTAATTCAACAAACACTTCTTAAATGTCTTTCCTTTTTTTCATAAATATTTGCCATTCAAGTTGTTGTTAAACATTGACTGACCACTCAAGTTGTATATGTAGACAGACATAAACCACAAATACATTACAAATAATACAAACCAGGTATTGAACTGGTAGTTATTGATAATGAATGTGAAACTCTTGAATGATATAGTGGCCCTGAAAAGGGCCAATGGGGTAACAAAGTGATGTGATAATATCACTATTCATCATTTAGAGACTATGGGCAGTATCTTGAAAACTCTTCATCACCAAATTCCTCATCAGAAGACGTTGTGAACTTGGCATGAATCATCAGATACACACAAGACAGAAGCGGCTTTCTGATACCCTTACCAATATCTGGGTATGTCCAAAACACCAAGGACCGATAAGAGGCCAGCCTCCTCTGTTTCATCAGCAAGTTGCTGATAGCCTCCTCTGACATGGCATGTGATGGCTTCAGTGTAGTAGTATCAGGAAATCGTTGGGCTGCAAGCATTTTGTAACTTTGAATAATTGAGTAAAACTCCAAACACCCATTATGACATGAGTGGCTAAGACATACAAACTATGAATTTAATACCACTTCAATGTTGCTACGATGATCTGACCTAATCTAGTGACATTGTATTATTTATGGTGGTATTTCATACATCACTGTATCCGTTTATCCAACTTGAAGCCATATATATGGTGCAACTAGAGTCACTAAATTTTGAGATCAGCAACAAATAAAAAATTTTCCAAGGGCTTGACAGCAAATCAAGCACTACTAAAACACATAGCTTTAATTTTAAACATTATTTCCTTCGGCTGAATTTGTACCAGCACAAGGTTACTTACTGCATACACAGTGTTGTAAGAGGTGAAATAATTTTAAAAAAAATTAAAAGAATTGAATTTTTTCTAAAGTTTGTTCAGTCCAATACAGGGAGGGACTAAATGTTATACCAGCCATAACCTATCACCATTACACCATTTAATTGTTTTCTATCCTTTCTTATACGATCATTGCGAACTGCATGACTTGTTTTATACTTACGGTGATGGCAGCAATATTGACGATACATCAGTCGAAGAGGAGCGGCTTTAAAAGGACAGCAATATTGTTATTGAGAGTTATGCATGCAACCTCTACATTCTCCCTACTGCGAGTGTCACAAATATGGTGATGCTTGCAACAGACATTCATATTTGATTGCGGCCATCCATGGCATTTGCCGCACTCACACCACTCTTGAACTGGTGGAGGCGCATATTGAAGAGCATGACAACAAACATAACAAGTTGGAACAATTCTTTGTGAGCCTATGAACTATTTAACATACATTTCCCAAAAAAAAGGCTGAGGGTGAAAATTAGGGCGGGGTGGACAAATGGTGAGATAGGGATAGAGTGGGGATGGAAAGAGCAGGGCAAGAAGAGAGCAGGCCAGCATACTTGAACAAAACAGGTAATACTGGAAGTTAATCCATATGATACAATCATTATTGTATTATCTGTAATAATAAAAAATAACATAATAATTAATATTTAGTTGTATTTATAATAATTACATAACATAATACACTAGTTTTTATTATTATTGCTAACTATAGTTAATATTATTATAATAATTATAAGCCATCAACAATATAAAAATTAACAATGATCATCATTGTTGATGGCCGATAATTATAGTAATATTAATTAAATAATAATAATAAAAATAGTAGTTGGTGAGTTTATTATTATGTTATTCCTTATTATTATTATAATCATTTCATTTCTTTACTTAATTATTATCTTTAATTTATTCATAGTAGTCATTATTGTAATTTGTTAACCACTACAGCTGCTACCAGTGGTAGTAGTTGTTAGTAAGCATTAGTGATGCTATTATTATTATTAGTTACATAAAAATAATTTGTAGTATTTTTAATTATTATAATAATAATGTAGCTAACAATAATAATAGCAGAACTACTTACCAACTACTACTACAGCTACTACTATTAGCAGCAGTAAAAAAGTAGTAACTATTATTATCATTATTTATTATCAATCAATGAATCAATGAGAAAGAATAATAATAATAATAATAATAATAAATAATAACTTATTATATTACTAAACTTCTTTATTTATTGATAATAATCATGATAAATTTAAAGAAGCTAATTAAGTTAATTATTATTACTACTATAATAAACTATTATTATAATAATTAATTTAAAATAATTTATTATTATCATGATTATTATTATTATCGTCTTGAATTTATTAATTTAACAGCAAGTAAGTAGTAGTAGTACTACCTCTTCTTCCATGACATCCATATCATTTGAAACTACTTTCACTAATGGCTCACGCCCATATTTTACATAACCATCGCTCATTGCTATGGCGGAGTGAAAGTAACAAGAAAATGGCAACCTCCTATAATAATATATATTATTAGCAAAACAACAACCAGTGAAGTAGCTGTGAGACTACCGTCCATGGATGAAATATACCAGGATTGCCAGCTACGGCCGTTCAATATAACTTTGACCACGATTCAAGTGAGGCCGTTTATGGGAGTCGCCATGACTAGCGATTTTTACGCAGTATCCGGTACGTACTTGTGTCTTTTGAATGCAGTGTCGAGTTGTCTTTTCATTAAGAAAGACAACTACGCCAATCCAATTCCGGTACGTTCGTAAAATTTTAGTATTTAAAAAATTGCGGTGGCTGCTATAAAAAGATTTGACCATAACTTGCGGCCCCTTACTATAGCGTATGTCACGAAATCCCTTGTAAAAGTCGCAGTTACAGTCTATATCCGGTACGGACTTGGCCGTTCAAATTGCTTCACCTGATTGGGCGCAGCTGGCAATCCTGGTGTATTTCATCCATGGTACCGTCAGAGAGATACATTGATCACTTAGTGACAATCAGCACTGTGTTGCCTTTTGTTAATTATAGCGATATGTATCAGTTAATTCAATTGGTCGATGTAAATAGACATCGACATGCATGAACATCGACTATTTCGGCAAGCAATGGCAGTTACGTCACAATATCGGCAAAAAATCTTACTTTTTTACCTATTTTATGAACCAAAAACTGTTGAAAAACGAGATAGATGAAGTAAAATAATGAATGCAATAAAAAGCTGAGGTGATAAAACCCCCAAGTACTCTACTGAAACAATCTGAGGCATTCATGCTTCAAGGTAAGTAATAGTTAATGTATAGACTTGCTATTTAATTAGATACGAGGCTGACATATCCATCTCAACAACAACAAAAATATTACAAAACACTTTCTGCGCCTCTTAACTACTTGCAGACAGAAGAGTAATGCTATCAACAAGCATCCTGAAAATGTCTTGACGAACATCCTCACAAGAATGGATGTAGCTATGAAACTTGATGTTGAAACGGTTATTGATGCCTTCCTGGCCTCTCAAGGGAGAATTGATAGATCTGCCGTGTCTGTCACTGCTAAAGCATTGACTGACAGCCGAGCCACAGTGCTGACCCAAAAGGTTTATGCAATAAAACAAGGTTAGCCCATTGAACTTTTACCAGGGCAAGTGGAATTCCCAGCATTTGTCATGGCTCAGTGCCTGAAATCGCAGCAGTAGCCAGACCATGGCTTGGCTATACAACCGTGCCATTTTTTCAGTCACCGGCCTAGCTTCAGTCTTAGTGAGGGTGACATCCTCTGCGATGAGAAGTTGACCGACTATCAGTTGTCTCAGTTCTTGTAGTGTCCTTTTCAGAATGGTCACATATCAAATGCTCAGTACTGGAGGTGCCTGCTGCCATCTCTGGTGAGCACTCTCTTTTGGTGGCAGGTTTGAGGAGAGTTCTATGGCAGCCCTGTTGATGGGTTGGCACCATTGATGAAGTATGACAGGATTGACAGTTGCGCCCAATCATGTGAGGCAATTTGAATGGCAATGTTGGTACCGGATGTAGACCGTAACTGCACAAATTTTACAAGGGGGTCGTGTCATACGCTATAGTAAGGGACCGCAGGTTATGTTAAAACTTTTTATAGCAAGCACTGCAATTTGTTAAACCCCAATAATAAGAAAGTACTGGAAACACGGCACTTTTTTGCGTGGAGTAGCGTAGTTGTCTTTTTAATGAGAAGAAAACGGAGCACTGGTTCCACAAGAGACAATGTACGTATCGGATACTGCGTAAATATCACTGTCATGGCGACTCCCATAAACAGCCTCACTTGCATCGTGGTCAAAGCTATATTGAACAGCCGTAGCTGGCAATCCTGGTATATTTGATCCATGAGCCAGACTCGGCCATATCAAAGACTATTATATAGTCTTTGGTTATATACTCAATATATTATAACGCTATTATGCAGCTGGAATTGCTGAATAACACAGACTATAAAACCTTTATGGTCTGTGCTGCGACTTCCATAAACTAGCTAACCTTTCACATGGCCAACAAAAACAAACACTCTCAATGCCATTTGGCACACTCCTAATGTTGAATCATATTTGTGCAACTAGCATATTCAATGTTGATACACGCCACACCAGATTAAAAATGTGTGTATGTTTACCAGGAAGGTATATACTAGTTTTGTAGCTTGCAACAATCCGGATTCTGAAAAGAGTGGCAGATTATATGAAGCATGGTCCCGGAAATTGGTACTCAATTTTGGAAGATGGTTCATTACTATTTAAAGATGGACCAGATGATCAATGCGACTGCAATCAGCCAGTACTGGCCCACTTCAGGTATCCAATAAAATCCATCAATTTTATGTCAAGCACTTGGGGTCAGTTATGAGTGCCATCTCATTTACCACAAATTCTAATTCTATTATCCTATATGTTTTATAATAGACTCAACTCTGTCTAGCATACACGAGGCACTAGAGAAAGATTGGGACCACTGCAAGTCGCATGCCAACCACCTTGAGATATCAGTACTGACGGACTTGTACAACGAACCAGATAGAATAAGCAATCCATTGTGTACATACCAATCTTGCTCATTCAACAATGTGATGCTTTTGCTCAGCAGCCTCAATCACTAATCAATGTTGGCAAACTGCTTACAGAAATGGAGCTTCAATACATGGATGAGCCAGCAACTGAAGCAAGCACCGAACTGCAGGGAGATCCTGAATGAGAGAATGAAAGGAGCGATATACCAATCGGTAAGACTTTACTGTACATACACACAAGTCATTAATAGTGCACAGCTTCCACACTGAAACTCCTACCATCATAGCTAGACTAATTGCGATAAGCCTGGTAGTAACTTGCAGTGGAAATTCTTCTGTGTACTGTAATACATACCTTGCTGAACTAAACTGTAGAAAGAGCCTGTGAGAATGTTGCTGACCCTCAACCGGTTGCACAATCAACACCATCCCCAAGCACATGTCCATAACCTACAGAAGAAATTTCACATGCAAAGGGAAAAGAGCAAGCCTTCGCAAATAAAGGTGAGAATGAGTGCATTGCTTTGACCAAAACTGTAGTTCCACCAATGAAAACAGTGCCAGTGGCGTCAATTAGTCGCAGCTACAGTAGTATAATTTTAAACCAATTTTCATATGACAAAATTTTGCCATTTTATTTAACGTTTGCTCCAATCGATTGTAGAAAGAATACTAAAGCAAATATGGAAGAACTATAAGCAGAGAGAAGATGTCATAAACCGCCATATAAAGGCCAGGCAACAGGTCAAGATACATGGAAGAATGTACAATGATGTATACAAGCGATCCCTGGAACAAGTCAGGCCTACCTTGACAGATATTGAGCAAAATATCAAGTTGAAGATGAAGAAGCTTGAGCTAGACTGTTACAACGAGCACAAAGCCTTCTCCTCCACTGCTATAGATGCTGAGCTAGAGTTGAAGAGGCAGATCGTTGCCCACTTCCTCATCGGTGTGATCAGTCAAAGGAAGTAGTACAGGAGAAGTGAGACACTTTCATACCAGTGGCACGACATGAGAGGCTTCTCTTAGAGAAAGTCGAAATGGAAATAATGAATATCTTTTACATACAATATATACAATATATATATAACATACTATATACACAAACATGTACATATAATATTGTATATGTCATACATATATTATAGTATAATATATAACATACAGTTTAGTATACATATACCATAAATAGACATACAGTATACATAGACATAGTATACATAGACATACATTATACATAGACATATAGTATACATAGGCATATAGTATACATAGACATATAGTATACATAGACATAGAGTATACATAGACATATAGTACACATAGACATATAGTATACATAGACATATAGCACACATAGAGTATACATAGACATATAGTATACATGACATATAGCACACATAGAGTATACATAGACATATAGTACACATAGACATATAGTATACATAGACATATAGTATACATAGACATATAGTATACATAGACATATAGTATACATAGACATATAGCATACATAGACATATAGTATACATAGACATATAGCACACATAGAGTATACATAGACATAAAGCATACATACACATAGAGTATACATAGGCATATAGCATACATACACATAGAGTATACATAATCATACAGTATACATAGACATATAGTATCCATAGACACACAGTGTACATATATACGTAATATTCATAGACATGTGTATACACAGACATGCAGCATACATAGACATGTAGCATACATAAACATATATAAAACATACATTATATAACAAATACATTACATACAGTGCATACGTGCAGTACATACATACAGTACATATGTAAAGTACATATGTACTGTATGTTTGTCCTGTATGCATGTACTGTATGTATGTGCTGTAGGTATGTACTGTATGTGTGTACTGTATGTATGTACTGTATGTATGTACTGTATGTATGTACTTTATGTATGTAGTACATATGTACAGTACATATGTACTGTATGTATGTACTGTAGATACGTACAGGACATACATTCAGTACATACACACAATACCAAGCCATGAACATAGACATATACATAATAGGTTCATAGCCATGTAGTATGCAAGGTATATGGCATACATAGCCACAGTACGTACCAAGGAATATATACAGACAGTGCACGTACTACAAGGCAGAGTACACAGACAGACGCCATCATTATTTGTAGATGTCCATACAAATTATCTTACCTGAAATGATTGGTGTCTATGGTCTCAGTATATATGTGGTCATGGACAGGATGGAAAATGGGAGTTAGATAGTAGACCGATCATCTGTAGACAGTAGAGTCAGCAAAATATATTGATCTCTAATCAGTATCAACGATTGCTGAGTGGCTGATCACGACATCTCCGCGATCACTCACAACTAAAAACAAATATATTTTGGCAAAACTTTGGTTTTGCGAACAAAATCCCAAGCGGATCCATCAAAAGTACAACTAATCTCCTTCTATGAGATTACACTGTGGACCCAGATAGTGTGGCCAGGCTATAGAAGCGTAAATGCTCTTAAATGTTCCAAAAAACTTGGTTTCAGCTCATTAATAATAACTAAATCTTCAAGCAATTCCATGTTTGTTGGTCCGCTTTTTGAAGTTGTGCTCTTTATCTATCTTAGGATTGAGAACACAACCATTAAAATCCATGTTTGACATGAATTAATTTAGGAGTTGTGCATTCAATGAGAAGACAACCAAGTGTATTCTGTTCTAAATTCAACTAAAGTGTGACAGAGAAAATACGTCAGTGTGCCTCTGCGTATAATTCATACCTGGTCTAAGTGAGCTGTAGGAAGAGCAGGGTAGACAGTTGTAGGTTGATCTACTGTTGATGCTATCTGTAGATCTGGGCTGCAAACTTTCCACTCCTGTAATATATCATTCACAAAGAAGTCACAGCAGCTTGAATCACAGAAGTGGCAACTTGAAATCGTGTCACCTTTGGCTATAATATTGGGCATTTTTAAAAGGATAACTTATGATTTAAACATAAACTATTAACAGCCTGATTTAAAATGTTTCTTAGGTGAAATATAGTTCAATGAAACCAATCTTCGCATCACTTTTCATCCAACAAATATTAGGCAGAAACCAAAATAGAAGACCGTTTCAAACATTGTTAGATTGGCAAAATTTTGGCATATAAAAAAGAATGCACTCACAACTGGTGAATATTGAATTACCCACCAAATAATGCTGTTAATATTTCTAGTGCCAAGTTAACTATTGGTGCACTTCTATAACATTGAATCTTTAACAATTTACATCTGGGTCACATTCAAACTACAGTGATTACTCAACAGCTCAGGTTAGTCACCTGAATGTATAAAATTTAATAGTGAGTATAGGGTGGGTGTAGAAAGCTTTAGTCCTTGTCAGCAGGAAGACCCAATTTACCGCACATTTCTCATGAAGTTTTCTGCTTCAGGTCTCATAACATGAAGGACATAAATATGATACTATATCAGAGTTGAAAAGATTGCTTGGCAGAAAGGAGATTGTTAAATACATATAACTTTACTAGGCTCAATAGACAAAGATAGCCACATGAATGGTATAAAATATTCTGCTAGCGACCTTTTACGCTTCCTGAAAACTCAACAAAAAGAAAATTAAAACTAATGACTGTAATTCAATTTTAGTTACCAGAGGGGATGGAGATTCCGGAGAAGAATTAGCTCCAAGAGCATCCATACCACTTGCTAGGAAAGGAAGGCTGAAAATCGCTGCAAGCAAACCTCCTACTTCGACAGTATCAGCTGTGGCTAAAATAGATGATCTCTGTTTAATCTCATTCTTCAACACAATCAGTTACATTATCATCACGGATTCTTGTGTTACGTAATACAGACTGGTGATGTAATATTTCTATGTATCTATACACATGAATACACACACAACAATTACAGCATATTTACTTGTTAGCTGCTACTTAGTATTATGCTAATGAGCTTAGCAGTAGGCTACTAACAGTATAAACAAATTTAACTTCTACTGTTGCTGAGCCTCACTATGTTAATACATGAAAAGACTTTCTACCACTTGCAGCTATATTATATCATATACTACATATATAAATATACACTACATATGCTACGAATTTGAATTACATTATAATATGATGGCAAGTTACAACCCAATTTTGTTGAAAACCAGGAAACAAAGTTTCAAATGTAGCAGTGCTTCTTGAGCTGTCACCACTGCTGGTGCCAACTGCAGAGTCAGCATTTAATCAATCACCAGAGAGGGTCAACAAATATGCCCTGATCACTGGCAGAAGTGTCGGCATCAGATAATTAATTCGGGTACCACCAGCTCACCACCGCCATTAGTAATGCCCCTTCTACTACTATTACTACTATTACTACTACCACTACTATTGCTGCAGCTACCGCTACTACTGCTGCTGCTATTACTATTGGTACCGCTGCTGCCAACGTCACCATCACCACTACATTGATTTAGTAATTATCATTTGGCGACATAATTTCGAAAGTTCGTAGATTACAATAATAACAAATAATTATCAATAAATTATTAGTAGCAGCAGCAGCAGCAATAATAACAATAGGAAAAAGAGGAGTGAGCTGACAACAACAGGAGGAAGAAAGCACACTGTTGGTGTTGTTGTTGTAGTAGTAGTTACTAGTTAAGCCTGGTTCACATACATATCGTAGATGCTCGCAAGTGATCGCGGATCCCTGGTGCGAGCATCTGTGATGTATGTGAACCTGGATTTCATGTGGCTCGTACGACGTAGCACGCTGTCGTAGAGGCTCGTAGAAAAGTTCAGCTGAAAAAAACTTTCGTGCGACCGTCGTACGATGTAGAGTAAACTTTTTTACATTCTTTCTCAAAAAACCAAGGTTACCCATGTAAAAATGACTGCAATCAAAAAATTATAATAAATAATAAAATTATTATTGTTTAATTATAAATACTGATTACTATTTATCATTAATTTTCTGAGTGAAATATAGTGATAGTTGATTTAAATGTATAAATAAATATATTTTTTTTAAATTTTTATGTAATTGCATAATTAGCATATTATTATAAATTAAGATTCAAAATTTTATGTTAAGAGATGGTAAAAAAATGATAATGCACCATTGAACAACAGTTAAAAACTTAATTAAAAATTATGGAATAACATTTAATGATAGTATGAGCAAAAATGTAATAAATTTTTTATAACTGTTAAAAATGATAAATTATTTGGTGTAATTGAACAGCGATACTTCATTTAGTATGTATATAGTCGTTGGTCAGCAAAGACGTGTTTCGAGATTTTAATACCTCCCAGTCAAGAGAGTGATTATACCTCTTGTCCTTGCGATCATGGGTTTGCCAAGTTTATGTGAACCACAGTCGTCTACCCACAGTTACGCGAATCATGCAGCTTATATAAAAGTTAATTTGAGGTCCTAAATAAAGGGGCGGAGCCTATTTTTTATATAAGCTACAATGGAGAAATTTTGTAGAGCCTACTAAAAATTTATCTGGAGAAATTTGCATGGCTTTTGAGTTTTCAGTGATTACAAAATATTCAAGAAAACCTCTAAAGCTACAAAATCATACAAATGATAAGTTTCTATCGGCAGCCTAAGAAAAGATAATTAGATCGAAGTGTCAATTTTTCATAAAACTTCCCATTTTTGATGAAAAAGACCTCTATAAGTTGAAATCATTTTGTTGAAAAATTCCATAAGCAACAAATTCTCAATTGAAATACCATACCAAAGATCTTGCTTGCTGGTAACGGGAAATGATTTTTCAAAATAATAGGCTAGGGCAGCCAAACACCTATTATTCATATTGTTCATGCTCAAAATGGCAATTACCCTGTTCAAAGTAGCAAATTTTCTGTAATAGCTGCCAAAAGTTATATAATTGGCTATTGGGTGTGTTGAATAGGCCCTTCAGCACATATTTTTGTAAAAGAGTGCAAGATATGACAGGTATTTGTATGGTAAAACAATGTTTTTTCATACCACATCAACAATTTTTAATGGTAAGTTATGTGATTGGCAGTAATTGTTTGGACCTGTTTCCTTGGTAACCACTTCCGTTCGCGTAACTGTGGGTAGACGGCCGTGATGTGAACATGTATCGCGGATCTGTCGCACGAGGGATCCGCGATCACTTGCGAGCATCTACGATGTTTGTGAACCAGGCTTTAGCACAGTGGTGCTCAACAGGCGGCCCGCGGGCCGGATCCGGCCCTCAAGCCAGTTTAGTGTGACCCCCCATGTTGTCATACACATGAAAAAAAATTATTGTTAATTAGTAGCAATTGATATGATCATTATTCATGCTATAAATAATGATTAGTATGGACGAGATGTTTGTTTTTGTTCAAGTACCCTTGACATTACTTTATTAGCCTGAGCTTCCTGCTATTGTACGCATCAGAAGTATGTACGATCATTTACCAAGAACACTCTTAGCACAAGTCTACTTACAGTGACTCAACTTGGCAAGTTTTATAATGTAATCATTGCTCACAAAAGAAGGTAGCCAATAATTTAATAGCAATTGGGAGGTCAATTACTTTGTTGGCCCCCACAGCACAAACCATTGTACATGCTAGTACTGCACTCAGCGCCACTACTACTACTACACTACTACTACTACTTATACTGTTCTTTTGTGGTTGTTCATTTGAGATCATTACAATAGATAATAAACTTGAATGCCGTTGCTGCTGTGAGTCAGTACTAACTTTGTTTGTGACACTATTTCAACTGCTGTATGAATCACTAATACTAGCGCATCTCTGCCGACTCAGCACCTATTATTCAATCATACTTTAATATCAATAATATATGTTATTTATCATATTAATATAATAATGACAATAGTAATAATAAAATTATTGATCATTATTCTTGCATTGTTGTAAGTTTACTTATTGGAATCATTACAATTACTATTATTGAAATCTTAGTATCAAAATTTGTACCGCCCTCCCTGTTTTTCAAGTACACAACAAAATTATTAACAATTATTAATCTTCATTGAGGTTTTGAGAAATATATCAATCAACTTATTATAGTAAAATTGTCAAGCTTTTAAACTGAAAGTAGACACATTAAGAGAGTTTTGGAACAAAATTTTATTTGCGTTGATGAACTTGAGACAGAAATTCGAAGTTTCAAGCAGATTCAATGATGAGCAACAGAAAAAAGCAAAACTCAAAAATTTAATATTTATTTATGACAACACATATATATACAGTTTGCAAAATATACTAATAACGTGCTTTGCAATAGTTTAGCTGAGTGATGAAATATTATTTTGAGCAGTCCAATTAATAAAAGAAATATTATACATTTTGTTTTTTTAATTGTACCGGCAAGGCGAGCCAGAATTGACCAGCTAGCTTCATTTAAGTACAGTCAGCAGCAACACCAACAAGGGATTGCCCTATATAAGGAAATATTAAAAAAAAACCAAAATTGGTTTTTCTGTTTGTGAAATACTTGCTAGACACCAAAAGCCTCTTACTGATGGGTTGTTTGCCCAAGAAACTCTGGAATGGTCTGCTGCAGAGGCCAGTCCTGACCTACAAAAGTTGGCTGGCCAAGTTCAGCTCTCACGGCATTCTGCAACTGAACAAGCAGGGCCGATGGCATCTGATGTCTGTACAGCATTGCGAGACATGTAACAGATTTGCATTCAGCAGGAAATACTCAATCTGCAAGCTAGCAGCAATCTGAGAGATTTCTGTGAATCAAAGCCGCTTTTTGAATTCTACGGTAGATACCTTCCCAAAAAACAATCTCCCAAACTGCATTCTCTTGCTAAGCATATGTCTCTTTTCGGTTAAACGTATCATTTGAACAGCTGTTCATTGCCATGAGCTTCACCAAAAATAAATAATGGTCCGGGTTGACAGAGAGTCACATCGAAGGCTGTTTGAGACTGTTTACTTTAGGCATTTGACCCAATATTTGGTACAAAATGAGCAATACAAGGGATCCCACTAAATACATGTGGCACACGAAATAATCAACACCGAATTTTCTCCCACTGTCTTCTCGACAAAAGTTTTGTCTTGGTAAAGTGGCAAACTTTTGTATTTGATTCTTTGTGCCTGTTAATAAACTTTATAATCAATATTTTATAAAGTTTCTAGCAAACTTCATTGTTTACTCACTAACAACATGTCTACACATCCCTTTATTACCATTGGCAAACACTTTGAAGTGGTGGCCCTCATAATGTTTCTGAGATGCTGTATGGCCCACACTAACAAAAGGTTGAGTACCCCTGCTTTAGCACTACTACTACATGGTAATAATAGCAGTAGTTAGTTAGCACTACTACTACCATAGATCGGAGGTCACGTTCCGCCCTTTTTCCTTTTCTCCCCTAAGATATGACACTCCCTTTATCTTCCGTTGTACAACTACTACAACAACATGGGAAACTGGGGAAATTGCAAGCAAGAGGGGCTGCCAAGGGTCCAGTATCAAACGCCCTCTCCCAAACCCCTGGGGATGGTTGACACTGGATCGTTTGCAGTCCCTCTTGCTTGCAATTCCTCCGGTTACTCATGTACTACTACTGCCGCTACTACTACTACTAGTGTCATTAATAATAATAGTAGTACCAGTAGTGAGTAGTAGTAACAAGTAATAGCAGCAGTAGTATTAATTATTATTATGAGTGAATAAAAACTAAATAATAATCCATAAATTAATAATTAATTAATAATATTACTTACTACTACTAGTAGTAGTAAGTAATAATACTACTACTGTTGTTGTTTAGATAGATGCTCTTCCTTCCTATGTCAAACAACATCCCATTCCATCTATCATCTATCTATTATCCACTAATTGATGGCTGCACTTGAAAATCAAATCATTCCTCAATGAACCAATCTTAGCATATATATGGTACATTGGCATACATACTACTAGGCACAGTAGTAGTAACTAGTACTGTACAGGAGGTAGTGAGTGAGTGTGGCCAGCGACTAGTCAGTCGAACAACAATGATAAATTATTGCTGTTTGAAACAAAATGAGTAATTTGGTCAAATGGGTGCAGCTATTATGGTCAATAAATAATATGGGTGCAAATTCACACCCCGTGAGCGATACTCTGGGATAATGTACCTACCATGGCAAAGTCAGCGTATAGCACCTAAAAGATTAGAGATATTGCGAGTGGCTCTGACCGATGGCCCTGGCAATGCTAACCATAGAATTATCTCCCTATGATGCTAACGCTTCATTGATGTTGCGCTATAATGATACAATCAATCAATTCATAGCATGCGGTATTGTCATGTCAAAGCCACTCGTAGCATTGATGCTGCATAGTGTTACCAGTGCAAAACCCGTAATTGCCACAAATCGCAGGATCGAGACCTACCTCTGCCGTATTTTTTTATCTCAGATAGATTTTCATAAATCATTAAAAAAAAAAATATGGGAGAGGACAACTCACTGTTTAAAATCGCATGTTATTTCTCTTCTATCCCACTGACCAGGTGAAGAAAGTTTGTAACCCAAGCAGACAGTATTCTGCTAGATCAGGTCAAACAGTGCACAATCCAGCTAATTATCAGGTCAATCCATATGTATACTACTAAATGCAAAGAGCTGATATAGATCAACTTCACAGTGATGGACACTTGGTGTTTACTCGTGACTGTTAGCCAGTGAATTGTTACTGTCATTTCCAAACTTTCCAAAGATGTAACATTCCAAACAATTATAAGTTGCCATGTCTAATAATTAAAAGTTGTGTTCTCATGCTTTAGTTGCTAACAGGTATTCCAATATACAGTTGCGACAAGTATTGCATCAGCCAGAGCCAATGGCTGCTAACATTTTTAGTATGGTTTCAATCTAATAAATACTCTTTTGTTAACCAACATCAACTCTCAATAAATTTCACAAATAATATTACGATCATTTATGGCATTTTGTTGATTTAGGCCTCTATGTTTGCTGCGACCACGATGAAGTAAATAAAGGAGAAATATTCACCATTCCACTTCAACTAGACCTAGTACCATGGCTTCAACACCAAAATCAGCCTTAAAAAATGTTTGTAATCACAGCTCATCAACAAGAACATTTGTTGAGTAGTAATAGTAACTCTCAGCAAGCTTCATATTCGATTTATTGACTATCTATTTTGGGTTTATCAAATCATGAATCGTTTGCATGATTTCAAACGTTGTAATTGGTGTTTTCATCACTTTTAACTAGCCAATATCCCACCATGAAAATGATTGATTGACAAGATTTGATCGTTTTTGTTGTTGGCTTGTTTGTTCTGTTTGAAACTCGGCTAAGTGTTGCTTCGGAATGAGATAAGCAGACACAACGGCACAGAACTTAGGGTTTATGTATACTTATAACTCCTACTGCACTTGTTACATACATTTTCACTTACTCGAGCAACTCAAAGCAATTTTTACTGCCCCATAATGACCCAGGCCTATATACCTCCACTTTTGCATCCTAGTCTAATAAAAATCTATAAGTTGCCCACTTTTTCATTTGTTGTCTCAGTTGACAAATGCACATGAACCTCACCAAATTTCTAACATCACTCAGAAATATGTTATTGTATCCTCAAAGCACTACCACTCTCTCAACAAAGTGTTGGGATATGAACTCCCAAAGCAACAGCTTTGGAATTGAACTGTTTGCAAAAGTTTTTTTGTTGTTGAAAACATGATACTGTAGTTGATTGTGTGATGTTGAAGTATATTTCAAAAACCTATCTGACAAGGAGAGTGAATAAAACGATACTTATACTAAACAGATAAAAATACTCTACAATCAAAACTAATTATAAGAAAACCATGGTTTTTGTTCCCGCTCAGAGGATGATATTTTTACATAGAAACAAAATTATGTACAAGTAATGTGTCTACCAGCAATATTTTTCATACATAATTGAAATCATGTACAATAAAAGGGTACACTTTTAAAAAATTGAGGAAGTCTTTTTTGTTATTTTTTCCCCAACCTCTTAATTACAGCTTTTTCTCCAATATTGTAGTGCGCCTCAGTGAGCTCATAGGCCCAGTGGAGTAACACCTGTCTCACCACGGGCGATATACTTCTATCAGTATATTTTGCGTTGGCCTTGTAAATCTTTGTAATAAGGTTGCTTCTCCATCGACCTTTGACCCCTGCACAAGCTGCCCATCTAGCCACCTGTCTAGCATCATCAGCACTTCTTCTGCCCTCATAGAACCGACAGTACCACTGGAACCAGCCATACGGGTCCTGAGCAACAATCCAGCCACTTTCCTCCCACATTTTCAGATCTCCACCGCACTTGGCCTTGTACTTGTTTACTTCAACTCGATACTCCTGGCTTGACACTTGTCTCTTTAGGTTCAACCCTTCCAGCCAATCAGCGGGTAGATCTTTCCAAGCATCTGTACACTTCGATTTTATCACAGAGGAGTAAATGTCTCTAAAGTACGTACCACCAAAACTCCCAGCATGCAATACCTCTTTAGGGGTCAGGTTTGGGGTGAAGTGCGCATAGTCAGCAAACTTGAGATCTCCATTGGCAGCGCGTTCAGGTCGAGGTTGTCTTGGCAGAGCTGGTAGCGGCACAGATGCTTCAGCATTTTCTTTTGCTATACGTTTCTTTGGGGAACTGGCATCAGCTGACCCCGGAGTGTTTACAGCCCGCTGTTTACGTTTCATTATGGACAGCAGAGCGGAGCAACTCTACAAAATATATAAATTATAGTTATTTATTAAGCGGCTAAGCAAGGCTATGTAAAACTCTCAGATTTGTCTTCACAGTGACACAACAACTCCCAAGCATGCACTCTGGACAGGTACAAATTTAATTTACTAGTTGATACAATGGTTAAATAGGAAAATCTTGCTTTCTTAAGGCCTCTCCGCACACATTGACTTCGCCATGGAAAGCAAAAAACCGTCGTTTATTTCACCCTCAACAAATAATTTTTCTTCCGTTTGACACGATCGACTAGAATCAAGCATGTTTGATTTTTGCAGGCGGTTACCACAATTATTGATTATTCCCTGACATTGAGTGGTCGATGTAGACGGCTCGTACCCACTTTTTCTACTTCGAATTTTTGAGCTGTGACTGCCCATTCGTTCACTATAAGCTGTTGATGAGCAAATGAGTCCTATTCGTGGTTGTGAGCCATTGTTTGTGGCGAGGCCTCTACATACTCAGATATTTCAAAACGTAAAGCAATGCAAGACTAACCATATGCAGTACTTGAGTATCAGTCGCATGATATAATAATGCACAATTTGGAGTTGTACTATCACAATTAATTGACAAGCGGTCATACGTGCTGACACTCTCATGCTAGACAACTAAATCATTATCTTCATGAAAGATCACGTGATCACTAACCGCAACAGTTAGTCAAGTTACGTAACAATTAAATCAGGTATATCAAATATTTCAGACACATTTCAATTGTGCCTTTGATAATGATATATCATGTCCATATATTGGATTTACCATAACGCAGGCGTAATACTAAGCACAGTGTACGCATGGCTTCAACAACAATTTTTACCTATACCTAGGTGTATTCGTAGGCTGGATCGATGAACATATGTTATAATTTATATTTGGGAACCGCGTCTGTGGGCGGTGAACGCATTGATCCAGGCGTTCACACTTAATTATATATTATTATATATTTTATTATTATAATATCCTTTGATACGGATGAGATTGTGAAAATATAAAATTACCGTGTGCATTGTAGCGAGCATAATTATTTTCGCAGGTGTAACAAAATTTATCAACAACAGTGGGTCAAGGTCGTTGATTCTTACTGGTACTCATAGCAGATAGTGGTAGCGAGTCAAGGACTAAAAGATTTTACACATGTCCGGTTGACAACATTTATTTCGAAGCAACTCATTTTTGATCAACTATAACAATAACATTTATCTTTATTGTTTTAACAAAATGGCTCTGCTTTTTATTATTTCGCTAAATTTATTTAAAATGTGTTATTATTGTTCACGATAATCATAATAACTAATAATAATAAACAATATATATAACTTATACTATTGATAAATAAGGATAAAATAATAATACTGGGAATGAACTGCTTTGAAATAAACGTCACCCACATGTGTAGGCCTATTATCAATACTTTGCGATGAATTTGTAGTGCTAGCGACCTCTGAGAATGCCTCGCAAATCAATTATTATTTTCCGGGGGATGCTTTTTTGCAATCGAGTTGAAATATTGCTACCGACTACTTTGCATTACATAAATTGCAAAAAAATATTATTTACTCAATTTGTTGTATGGATTGATCTAGCCCGCTGATACACCAACTGTGTGTAAGGTCAAAAAATTAAATGCATTTTCACAGATATAAAATTTATCCAATCAAAATAACAAATTTCAAAAATGAAGTCTGCTACAATATTTCAAGCACTAAGAGAGACAAATCACTTATTCATCATCTTATCCAGCCTCGTCGTAATTCATTAAAGGTGCTATGTCACCAATTTTGGGCTGAATCAAACTTAATTTATCTATTTTTATTAATTTTTTGGCAAAATAACACTTTTTGTGGAGTTGTGCTCTCGCTAATTTTATCTATAGTATAAACGTAATAGATGCCGACTTGGTATGCAATAGTTTCCGATATGCAATAACTTATTTAAATCCATAAAGTAGAGTTGCAAAAGTTTGGCTTGTTTGCATAGAAGGAGGGCATCTCAGTAATAGTCATTGTGTACAGACTTTCAAGAGCATAAAAATTAGGTCAGCAATTATTTTCAGATTTGTTTGAAGTGTTTTAGCGAAGTCACCATTTTAATTTATTGTTGATAGGTTTGATATTATATACACACTGGCATTCAAGTGATAAATTGCATAGCCAATATTTCAAAAACGAAATCAATATTATAGCAAACAATGTTATTTTTAAAACAAATGATATCAAAAGATTCAAGATTACCATTATCTAGAATATATCTGTGGAGATAAAAACCACCATATTCGCATTTTTGGTGTCATTGTATTAAACAACAACAATGCCTTTCAGATCTGAATTACACTTTATTTAATTCTAATAAATGTGATACAGTGTGTAAATAAAAAATAATTTTGTCATTCAATAAAAAAAAAATTAGCAAGAACTAATTTGTGATTACTTTTAGTATTTTGGTTGAGACTATTTAGCGCGCTTTGATACAAAAGGGAAGACAAGTCTGACTAGTAAATTGCGTATCAATCAGTGACACGCCACCTTCAAAACTTGACGTTATTTGTTCCATAGAATTGTATACCTGGTCAACAGCAGGTATAATGCAAAAATAATAAGAGTTAGTGCATAGATGAGAGGATAACTCCACTAGATTGTGAGCAACAAACTACAACTTAGCTGCAAACTGACTCACAGTGCTCAGAGCTACACCAGATCTCAATTATTTTGAGAGCTCAAAGATTTGTGTACAACTGAAAATTCCAATCGGACTTTTCAGTTGCAGCAAGATTGGAGGAATTATTCGAAGGTATGAGAGAACAAAAAGACTTACCCGTTTCAATAGAAAAGAAAGAGTCAGGGTACAGGATGGTCTCACAGCTGACGACAGCTTGTTAGTCTTTCAACAGTACTAGCGGGTCTAGTAGAATTCTTCACCTTCAATATAATTACATGCCTGTAACTGTTTACTTATAGGTACATGAACATATGGTTGTACAAATTTATTTACCAGGTACTGTCAGGAAACAACAAAATTTTTCCAAAAGGTATTTAAGGATCGATCATAACTTTTTATTTAAATGGATTTGCTCGATGCCTTAGATTATCGAGCGATGAAATAATAAAAGCAATGAGATTTCATGCTTAAGGAAACGCAAAGATGAATAATTATTTTAGTCGGTGTCCAGCTATTAAGGTAGGCATATTATAGAGCAAGGGAGTTCTTTCAGAATAATTTTTTTATTTTGCAACAAAAAAACAATTTAATCATCGATTAATCTGAAGTAATGCATCGGTTGGATATAACCTTGTTAAATTTGCTCCGCTGGTTGGTTTGTATCCTCAAAACTGGGCAGCAATGGTGGAACAAATTCAACAGCCAACTGGTTTTGTGTAAATATATCATTAGGAAGTGTAGAAAAACAGGACATTTATTTTATACCGATTTTTGAGGCTAGAAATTGGTTTAATGCAACTCAAACAACCATAGGCTATAACAACATTAGCTGTATCGATAGAGCCTAATTAGTCCATTATGGGGCTATTTGTACTTGTTAAAGATCAGTGCTGGTTGATTATGGGAATGGCGCCAACAGTACATAGAAAAGGAATCGGATGAGTCTCATCTGATTGAATTTATTGGCCAAAAATATAAATAGATCGATAACTCACTTCTACTGAAGTATGACACCCTAAACAAAAACATATTGAATGTTCAGTAATGGAGGGCTATTGAATGTTCAGTACAGGGGCTATTGTCTGCAAGCCCATTGGTGACATTTATTTTAAAGATCACAAAGAGGGTGGCTTGAACAAATGATTATCTTGTGAAATGAAGTAGCAGTTGAAAAATTAGTTTATGATCACGATATCATGGAAAGTATGTGCTTCCAATGTTTCTAAAAATACAAAAATCATCTCCACTGTTGTATCATTCAAAGCTATGGACTTTATCCTTTGATAACCATTTTTGTAGATTTTTTCTTTTGCGAATAATGTTTTCTTTTCTGCATGCATCTTAAGGGTTGCAAACTTGGTGGTTTTAAAAATACAAGTAAGTATCACCAAATGAATCAACATAATTTTTTGCATAGAATGATAGATTTTATGGAAATCTATCAGCTGAGAGAGAAGATACAGCATAAAATGTTTGGCTAAAACCGTTTTCGAAAAAAAGTTGCCCATTATTTTACACCACGGGAACAACAACTACAAGTTGCCATCGCGGTGACAATATTCAAAAGTTGTTTTATCATGAACAACAGTATGACAAGACGACTCCATGTTCAATCTACCTGGTGTAACAACTCATAGAACTGTACAACCATTCTATTTTAGCCCTGGCTCTTGGGAAAAGGTGATACATGTCTATGAAATGTCTATAATTTTGTAATGAACCGGCGGCAAAGGTTAAAAGTCGCTAATGTCAAGGTCATATTTTGCAATTGAAAAATAATTTCCACTAATAATATTATCATCTAAACGACTATTACAATACCAACTGTTATAATTATCACTGTTAAAGATAGTACTACTAGTAGTAGTTTTAGGCGGTTGTTTTTGCTGTCATTATTATTATTATCATTACTATTATTATTAAATTATTTATTTATAATTAACAATAATATAATAATAATCATCATCAACAATCAAGAATATAAATAGTAATATTACCTCTCTTCTATCATTATTATGTGCATCAACCAGGGTCGCCATTCTTTTATCATTACATTGTAGTTCAGGTATAGGGGAGCTATTGTTACTATCATCCGAGTCTAATATGCCAATAAATAATAATAAATTAAATAATACTATATGAAAGTAATTGATGATGGTCACTTATGCAGCGAACAACCGGATACTGCTAGCTTGGGTATCGATAACTTCTGTTTTTCACTGGTGGTCATTAGGCAAGCTCCAACAACGTTACTGAACTTAAGCCCTGGTCACACGAGACCGAATCTCTGACGAAACTGTATACGAAACTATTTTTTCAAGCCCAGCGAATTCATTGCTCAGCAAACCGAGCAAATATTTCAGTTTCGTCGTGATCAAGCAATCCTAGGTTTGGGAAAATCGCCGGTTGAGATGCTTGCACGCCATTGGACCATTGGACCAAATAAGTTCATTAATTGGTTTATTTTCTATGTGCCATTATTGGCTGGTCGCCAATATCAGGGTTATTCACAACGAACACATCATGGTTTCCATAGTAGCACATTTGTTTTTTGAAAAAATAATTACTCATATTATTATATTCATAATGAGTTTTAAATAAATGAAAGATAATAATAATAAATTATAATCGAACAATTGGAATAGTACTGGCCAGTCAAACTTAGCTATTTATTAAAATAATCTAACCCAAACCTTGCTTCATTTAATTTCCATCCTTTTGCATCACGCAGTAAAGTATGAGTAGGCCCGCGCACAAAACACAATGCGCTGTCATTGGATGAAACTGGTGATCGCTAGGCGTAACGAACTAATTATAGTTCTCGTGTGACCGACCTAACGAAACTTAATTTGTCGTGCTTCAGCGATCACCTAATAAAGTTTCGTTATAGTTTCGTTATCGGTCTCGTGTGAACAGGGCATTAGTCTTACCAATGGAGCTTAGCCGAAGCTGTTTTGGACTGAGGGCTCCCGCAAAAAAGCCGCTAATGTATTTTTGGACCCACTGGTTATTAAAAAAATTGTAAACATACTCGCCAAATACACCATCGCTGCGGTAGTTCCCGTGACGTCATCGAAACGGCACTGTTTCATTCAGATGCCAGACACAAAAATAAGTTTATTTCAAGCTGTATCTTCTCAGGGAGTTCACAGATTTGCATAAAAATCTATCACTCCATGTAAAAATTATGCTGATTCATTTGGTGACACTTATTTGTATTTTTAAAACCACCAAGCTTGCAACCTTTAACAGCGGATAAACAGAGATATCAAGGCAAATTAACTGAGCAATCCAAAACATGCCTTTGTATGTAATTCAATGCTACTATGCTAGGCTAAGAAAGGATGGCTTATCAATAATAAGAAGAGCTGAAAATAAACTGAGGTCTAATAAAAAGTTCAAACCAAAACATAGCCGATCAAGCTATGGACCAAAGAGGGTAGCTATAGGCCAAAGAGGGTAGTTAGTGTATACTACAATCTTTACAGCGGTGACCATTTGGTCACCGAAGCAATCCCTTCAACTTAGGCAAACAAACCAACACAAAAAACCCCTCCGACTAAACCGATCATCCAATGAAACTATTATCATAATAAAGTCTGATAATAATAATTATCAATAATAAGAAGAGCAGAAAATAAACAGAGGTAGAATAAAAAGTTCAAAGCAAAACATAGCCGACCGAGTTATGGACCAAAGGGGTAGTATATTTACACTACAATCTTTGCGCCAGCGACCATTTGGTCACTGAAGCAATCCCTTCAACTTAGGCCAAGAAATCTAACACAAAAACCCTGCCCACTAAACCGATCATCAAATGAAATGCATTCATAAGTTGCTAAGGGGGGGGGGGCATGCAACTACCAATAAAAAATGCGCAGCATATTCAGAGAAAAATACACATGCCTCAAATGTTGGCCTAAGACTTGGGCTACAAAAATAGTCAATATGCTGTTTAAGCCTTCCAAATATTATATAGCACTGGACACAGAGTGTTTGTGAAGTATTTTTAAATTGGTTCATTATTCATATATTTCTGTCACTGTATCTATAGATTGCGCCTATCATAGTTCTACCATGTTTCAGATTGGCAACCTGTGTCCGTAGTTCGCTTGGACAATATACAAAAGAGAAGATGCGTGAGTTTTGAGTTAGCAGGCTCAATATATAAAAACATTGAGTTGTCTGCCATCACAACAGTCCTCAATTGAAAAACCTTAAAATTTAGCTGCAATTGGATCTATATTCACTCATTTCAGGAATCGTCCCCTCAAATCAGGTTAACAATAACTCCAATTTTCAGCAACATTATTTGTTAGCTTGTTGATTATTTATTATTTTCAGGTATTATTTCACAATGTTCATAAATCAATATCATTTATTAATTATTCTTTATAGTATTGTTGTTGCTATTATTATTGTTTATCAATCTTTATTACTGTTGTCGGGAATGATTAATTATTCTATTGTCAAACTATCCATTCAAAAAATTACTAGTAACTAATTATTTTTGCTAATATCATTATTAAATTAATAATAGTTGCTATTTAATCACTTTATTATTATTTGTTAAAAAGGTCAATTTCGTGACAATAATTAGTGTGCTATTTATCGTTACTTTTATATTATTATTGCTATTTCTTTCTAAATACTTTGAATTGGTAATAATTAAAAATTATCACTAACAGCCTCAAGAAAGGGGTTTAGTGAGTATTTTCCGGTTGAAATTTGATCATTTCCATTGATGATTCTGGATAACTAAAAAAAAAAATAATACCTCGATATGTTGAGATTTGGCATAATCAAAGTTTTAGAGAGGACAACTCTCAAATATCAATTCAAAACTTGAGCCATTGTTCAGGCCTAACATATAGAGGTTGAGAATGACTGTAGCAGTTAATATAACTAATTACTAGGTGCTTTCGGCCAAGTGAACGTGAAGAACTCTGCTAGTTTTTAAGCCTTCTTAAAGCTGGACATATGCGAATCTGGGGAAACAAGTAGCGGTAAAAAAAATAAACATATCGACTTATCTTCTCTTACAACAGTTATACGTCCAATTAGCTAAAACTTTGAAAACTTAATAATAAAATTTAATTTTAATCATTATTACAAAACATGATTATTTCTACTAAAACAACACAAAGAAATCAACAATCGCTTTTGGCACAGTCAAGGCATTGATACCATGGACCTAGTAAAATGGATTGACACCTGGGCGGAGCTACTAAATTACATCATATGAAATTTCTGTGTCCTGTCCATGTTGGTCACCATTATCAATACAGAAAATGGCTACCAGTCACAGGGTGTTTTTTTAAGCTCGGTTTTACATAAATAATTATTCAGAATGATAACAACAAATTGATTTTATAAAAAATAATTAATAAATAAAATATAATGATAACATGATTGTATAAGAAAACATAATAATATGGTAAATAATATAGTAAAATTCATAATATAAATATAAAATAGCAATAAATGAATTCTGAAAATAGCGATAATAGCAAAGTTTTATAATAACTGACTATTAATAAAATTCTTACGAGCTATCCAAGGAAGAAGGCAGCAGTAGTGATAGAAGACTCAATATTCTCAATAGAATACGTCAATGTTACATCCACAGTAATATTTAAAATGGCAGCTATTTAATTCATGTGACTTTGTGACATCTGACTATTTTGATTGTGGAGTGAGGACAAAAAATCCGCCCATTTTCAAGTTCATATATACCAGCTCCATGATTGAAACTATGACACAGATATTCGACATTATAGATTATTATGGCCATGCATCAACGATGGTTGCTTGCGTGACGGCGACACGTTTTGTTGCTGTATTCAAAACAGAAATATTGATTGCCATTACATGGCTGTCTTAGAGTGCAATTCAGAAGACAACTTCTAATTCTGCAAGCCAGCGTTGTTTTTCCCAAACATCTTGGCACTAATTTTTTCGCGAAGTCACAGCATGAAAAAACCAATTGTGTACTTGCTGAAACAAGAGAAATTCGCAAATTCACTACAATCATGATTTCACTTTCATTCAGCCGAAAGTATCTACTATGTTCAACATAGAGCTAGAAGAATGAAAAACTGGCGAGCACAGTTTTAAGCTGTGCTCACACTATGTGATAATCAGCGTTGCAATTTTTTTTCTAAAGATCAAGTGTTGATTTCCCGATCATTTACATTAGTGAATGTGGAAGCCAATATCACACAGCCATAAAAAAGTCAACCCAGCACACTTCATCGTAACATGTGTAACAATATATAGATACTATTAATGATTATATAATTCTATATTACTAGGGCTTTTGGTTTATTACATCTTCTGTTCACTCATCGGTAACAATAAATAAAAGACAAAAGACTACAATAAAAGTAAACAATGAATTTCGCGATCAATCAATAAAGACAATTGTTTTTAATAATTCATTATTATCCTCTAGTTTTTAACCATTATCACTATAATAGCCTTGTTTTCTGGCTGAAAGACGTCCTGGGAAATACACCAAAAAATAATTTTTAGGCATTCGTAACTTATCCGCGCGCAGAAATAATCTGAGCAAGCTGCTACCCGCTTGAATTTTATTTAAACGTTGTGGAGTTAGCCGTGTGCATTCAAGCTAAAGGTAATAACATTGACGGCTAACTTGATTAGTAGACAAGCTTTTATGAGCCAAGCAATCAAACTCCGAAGAGGGCAGTAATAGACGGCTCGCATTGCATATCTTTTTTCATGTAACTAAGCAACAAATGTGTTGAATCCATTCACCAAATTGAGCTACAACTTATTACTTATTGGCGATGTGTGGCCGCAGTTAATATAGTGGTTGATTGCCTGTCTTCGCTTGATTGAACGTTTGCATAGTAACTTGTACCCCATTAAAAACAAACTTGTAGAGCCAGTGAAAAAACCTAATAACTAGGATTTTCACTTAATTATCGTACTTATAATGGTCTTGCGATTGTGCAGTGAAACATAAAATGCAAAACAACACTTTTAACGCAATTAAGCCGGTATAAAAGTCTTGGCCTTGAAAAGTGATTTTGTTGCAAAATTGAAAAGCTGCGATGTGCACCGTAATTGGCGAGACCAGCAAATAATCATACAGTGTGTCATAATTGTCCAATTGTTAACACATTGTTTACAAGACCTGAACACGCTGGGGTTTTGCACAGTGAATCAGTAACTGTCTCTTCACACTTTTCTTGTCGACAAAGTAAGAATAAGCTCTTACATTTTGCTATCATTCCATTAAAAATCAATTACTCTATTTTCAAAATTATCCGAAAAAACTAAAATTAAAAACGAGGAAAGCATCATGTTTTAAGCATAGTGAGCAGTTTTGGTGGAATTTCGAGTAGGGTAAGTGTAGTTTCTCACTCACTGTAGTAATAATTAATAACTATGTAGTATTACCAAAATCGTCATTTGTTTCATTGTAATTTTTTTATTCGAGATATTTAGCACAATTCTTTTCAAAAACGAAGGAAATACATAGCTTAACGCTGATCTTCACTAAGTTTCAAAAAGATAGGACAAGTTTCGGGATACTTATGAATTTTTTCAACTTTTAATTACTTATAATAATTAATACCGAAATCGAAAGTTCTTTTAGAGCTGATTTTTTTCATCATAATGGCCGCGGTTGTCAAAACAAGTTTGTTATTCAGAATCCCATAGTCGTTTACACCATTTTTTGTGAATATCAAACTAATATAAGGTTGTTAATTATTTATCAACAGTCGTCATTGTTTTTTATTATTATTACCTACAACATCATTTTGGAAAAAAAAATCAAAATATCTAAGAGGTTTTCATTGGCAAAAAAGTGTAAAAATGAAAGATAACCACTAAAACACTGTCTTGGCAGTTTTATGTTAACTTTCAAGCATTATAAGTATTTTTTTCTCTAGTTCATAACAGCCAATTAGTAAGCCATTACCGGTGTTGCGCAATGGCATTCTTGTGGTTTTGTGATTTTTGATTGAGATTTTGTGGTTTTTTTTCAAAGCAAAACCTAGGAAATAACAACTAATTTTAGAATAAAATTTTCCGATCTTTTCATTGCTCCAAACTTTTTGCGTCTTGAAAAAAGATTTTTCCTGTAAAATGCAAATGCATCCATTGACCTCGTTTTGTGGTTTCTTGCTATGTCGCAATAACAGCCTTAAAAGTTGAGATGGGGAAAACTTTTCTGGTTTTTCCTGTGTCCATGACAATGCCCATACAACTTTTTAGCAGAATGTTATCTTTATTTTGGTGATTGTTTCATTGCTGTAGCTGCGTCGAGTGGGCTGCTAGAAAGTAATGAAAATGAGTGGGCTGCTAGAAAATAATGAAGATAAGCAAAAAACTGGGAAAACCGCAGAAAGCGTCTAATAAGGAATGTGTTAAACAGGTTTAGGGTCGGTCAGCCCACTCAGACGATAACTGTATACTGTGAAGACGGCTTTACTGTATAGTCAATCAACTTTAGTCTGGAAGAGAGCAAGTGATAGAGAGTCGAGTGAAGCATGGGACGGAAAAATTTGTGCAGCAGTGAGCTAGGTTAAAAACAAGAACATGGAAGACAGTTGATGCAATTACTGAGATCATTGTCAAACAATTCTGTTCATTTTTAGGTCAACTTTACAATAAATGTTCGTTTTGGCTGCTTTTGAAGGGAAATTTTTTGCAATGTATTCATCTCGGCTGAAATTTTAGGTTTCTGAAAAAAAAAAACAATTGTAGACTGAACAATTCAGCAAAGCTATGACAGTGCGAATTGACAAAGACAATATTATATGATCTCATCGTATCTCATACTCCAAAATTCATAAAAATTTTATAAATACCAGCAGCCAGGTAAACATGTACCTTAACTCTTTGAATTTCAATCGCTTCGACCAATAAATTACCTCAGCATTCACCCGCTTTTTGCAAAAAAAGTTCAATTTTCAAAATTTTATTAAAATTCATTTATACATGATATGGTAACAACTTTATGCTCATATGAATCAACATTCTCTCTTCTCCTAGGAGAATTAATAACATATTGATTCCACCAGTCTAAACTATTTTTATTATTTTTTCAGTTCGGAGACTATTTTTTAGTAATGACCTCAACAGATCAACCAGTTACAAAAAAAATAACACACTAAACGTAAAACTGATAACACAGCTGAAAAGAGGACAAAATTTTGATAAGAGTAGCAAAATTTGAAGCAAAAATATGCAGGAAAAGTGTTAGAACACTGCAACAACAATCTAGCACTGGCTGCACAGATTACCGAAAATTTCGGAATTTTTTTTCTGAAAATAATTATTATTTTCATTACAAGCAAAAATAAAGCACTCGTTGGTGCACGAATGAACTAGAAACATTTAGAGCTACATTTTGACGTACAGAACAGCATCGATCAACAACTTTACAAAAATAATAAAAAAAAATTAAAATTAATTATTTATAATCAATGCCGTATATAAATAATTAATTACTAGCTTACTAACCTTCAATTCCATTATCAGAGAGCTCAAACAAGCTAAGATATTAATAAACTAACTAAATCAGAAGAAGAAAACAATGTGCTTGCTCCTTTCCAGAAAAAAATTGCCCATCATTGTCAAAAAAAATCCGAAATTGAAAACAGGAAGTGATGGGTCTAGGATATTTGGAACTGTTTCCGTTTAGAAGGTCGTACAGTCTTCAAACAAAAACCAGAAAATAGGCAATTTTCTGCTCTACACGATGGTACAAAAATCATTCATGTGAGTCTACACAAACGTTTGCTAAAACGTTCCGAAAGCCGGACGATTATAAACCCGAGCAACGGCCGTGATGGAATGTTTGGTCACATTACTAAAGTCCGAGCATTGCTCGTGATGGAATTAGAAAAAGTTAAACAATTCTCCTATGTCAAGTCTTCACACTTTAGCTCAAATCTGTCAAAACCCAAAATAGTATGCGGATAGTTTGTCAACATCTTATCATGTATGTACATGATAGCCTGTACATGATACACACTGATGTACTATTGTCTGTACAATTAATATTATTGGTAGCAATTGGCAAGCAGAACCTTTACAGATGATAACGTGCGCGTATAATACATCTCTTGCGCATGCGTACATAAATGCAGATGTAACTTTTCACTAGTAGTTATCCTTGGTCGATCCTTCCCAAGGTGCAATATCAAACAATGAAATTTTCATCCCAGTACACTTTTTTAAACCTCTTTTTTTTGGTCAGTTAATCAAATAAAAGCTAAATCATTTCAGCGACAGCGCAATTCCCAGTTACTACTTGACAGGTGAGGCCAATTTGTATTGGGAGAATCAAATATAAAAATATTATCTGCACTGGCTAATAAGTTATGTATAACACAAAGCTAATTCACAACAACACATAATAAGCAGTAGGGAAAGAAAAGTGGTTGAGAAAGGGTGGAGTAAGACCGAGGGGGGGAGAACAGGTGTAGAGCTGGTTGGAAGTAGAGCAACCAGAGGAAGGGAGCAGTAGGGTTGGGAGTGGGGCAGGAGCAGGGTGGGTGCATTTAAATATGTTGTTGCTATTATTATTACTGATAGTAATATGACATGCATATGTTGGACTATTTAGCATTAACACAAAGTATCAAAAATCGTATAACATGTTTCATTTATTACCACTTCACGCATAAAATGCATTCATATATGTATTTGCCTCATATTGCTTTTACAGTTTTTTCCGCTACCTGGCTGTTAAAAACATTTTGATTAACTCCAATATGTAAGCTCAAACATTGAAATGTTTTAGTTGACCAGAATGATGGCCTATAAAAACCGCACAAGATTGACCAATAGCTGTCATGCAATATTAGCATCCCTAATACTAAGTTTCTCACATGTGCTCCCCACTAATCAATCATCTCCCATTGTGCAGTATGTCATTTATGGTTCCTAAGCTGATAAATTTGGCTATTGGTGAGTTACCAATGGTGTATTAATTGGGACAATTTGTCACTTTCAAATCAATATTTTATTAATTTTTCCAAGAAGCATTCCACCAAGATTAAATACGACTAATGCTGATTCACTTTATTAGAGTGGTATCTTCTTATGTGTGACGCTTGACCATTGCCTAGCACTACAGCATGTATGTTTGGTCTTCGGCGTAGTTCAACATGCGGACCTAAGGCAACTCCATTATCTGATTTTCCCTTAATAAATAGTGCGGTGGATTTCGGTGAGCGATCGTGTGTGAGCAGTTACACCAGGAGTTGTCTTACCTTGATTAGAAGATGTTAGCTGGATGCCTAGCAACCTGGAAAGCCTGCGTACCAACGGATCTTAAAGACTAACTGGACAGTGCAAGTAAAGAACCTCTTACTAGAAATCTTGACTTTATTATTTGAATATTGTTGCTGTTATTTGTGCGCAATTTGTAATGCGTCTGCTTGAGTAATTTCATATGTCTATGGCGCTGTATTGTTTGAATGCTTTGCCCTAGTTATTATCTACCAATTATATTATAGTATTTTTAGCCAATTGTATGTTGAGAATTTCAACTGCACATTTACATAGTATATTTTATAAGTATTAGAGCAGATCGCACAAGCCTCATGAGTTCTTGGAGTAGCTGTGCAATAGTTGAATCACTGTAAGCGTGGGTATTGTTGTGACTCCTCGTAATCATTAGCTGGAAGTTTAAGTCGTTTTGTCAAACTTGCCAGGATTATCAAAGCGCTAAAACACCTCTCACTGTTGTAAGTTTTGTATCTTATCGAAGAATATATATTACTATTGTCAACGGCAACTCTCCTTGTACAGCACAACTTATGAAGCAGAATGACGCTTGTTAAATAATTAAACACTTGTAGACTAACTACACTCTTTGTAATTATTACAAGTCTGCCTAACTCGATTGCTGAAGTTAACGTTGTTGAAAGTCTATCAATCGCTAAAATTTATGCATGTGCCGAGTAAGCATAATTGATAGTGGAAACGGATCTGGCTGTGTTGCGTAACAGATCCCCGTACTGTGTAGAGAAAGTCTCCCAAATTGAGACAGTGTGGTTAATTGATTGATTAAATACTGTATACGGCAGAGCTATAACACCTGTTGGTAGACGCTGTATCACGGGTTTGTGCCTTGATCTCTAGTACGGCTCGCTACCATTTGCCCTAGTGCTCAATAGTTTAGGAAGGCAAAAGTACACAGTGGTCTGGTGAAGGTGTTGAGCCATTGCTCACGCTAAAATCCTTTACAATAGTGATAATAAAGTTTGCAGTGCGTTTTAGTTATTATTTTGCAAAAAAAATATTAACATAGTTATGTAAAGAAACCAGGTTTTGGAAGTAAATATTTGTTGGTAGCACCAAAAGGACGGTTTGTGCATATTGCTTTATTAGCTAGCTACTACAATTGGTCAGCCTTCACTTAAAATTCATGAACAGTTCAATTGCGTTACGCAATAATAATGCTTCGTTGATCCTGCTTGTATGTGGTGCCTTTGAGACCTGTGATTAAGTAAATTCAAAGGGTATTTATTAAATTAATTATTTTCATACCTAGAGACAGTTAAAACAAAAATTGATACTACTGTTGGAGCCACACAACTTTCCTGTATTATTATCAGCCGGTATTGTTGTTTTCACAATTCAAATCTTGATAAATTTTGAAGAAAAAAAACACTTGTACAATACTATCGTAAGCTATTAATAATTATCATATTATTATTACACAATCAATTGCAAATTTTTACAATAATAATAATAATAATCACACTTGCTATTAAATTGTTGTTGTCTCATTAATTTATTAATTAATTATTATTTTCAATAACAATAACAACAACAATAATAATAATTATTAGTAATAATAAATGTTACAAATGATTCATCGGATCATCATCTTGATCCACGATGATCTGATGACTCATTTGTAACATTTATCATTATTTATAATAAATACATACATGAGACAACAATTTAATAATAATAATAATAATAGTCGATTATTATAATAATTATTATCACCGACCGATCATCGATCATCAATCATTATGATTATCATGTCGATTTTTACAGGCAATAAATTAAATTATGCATACCACGTCCACTCATTTGAAATGGCTGGACAACTTTTATATGATAACTTGTTGCTGTTAGCCCAAAAGTTCCAACAATCTGTCCATCAAAAGGTGTTTCGCGCACAGCGATATAAAAATCATGAATAAAACTTCGCTGGCGCTTGAGTATGTACAATATAGCTGAATACCTGATAACTTTGACGATTCAAACAGGGCTCATTGGTCAGGTACCGCTAATAAGTTGCTGCATAAGAATAAGCTAGTAATCTCGTTTCCATTTTCAATAGTTCTTAGTTATGTAAGGATTGAGAAAAGACAACTCCTGTTTTGTGGTGGCAGCAACTCCAAGCTGGTTTTGTCAGTTTTCCCATAATAAGAAAAAATATATATTTGCAAATTCGGGCGGGTGCAGTATGCATTTTTGCACCGTAATTGCAAAAAAGGGTGTTTTAAAAGTTTTCAGATTTTAACTTACATACAAATAAGAAACAGCTATACTTCACTTGTTGCAGGCTTAGAGTATTTTTGAAAGTTGTAAGTAAACTATTTCTTTAAATTATTTAATAAGTTCTGATGGATCAGGTCTGAGCTACTAATCTCACGCCCTCAAATTAACTCTGAGATTGATATGAGTTGCAAAGCAAACATTACAAAAATCCAAGTTACTGCATATGTTGGTATAGCAATAATGAAGAAGCTCAACATAGTAATCGGTTTAAAATTAAATTTATCATATTGGCAAAATCTCACAGTTTTGCAGTAGACTTGATAGTTTGTGAAAAACTGAAGCTCTTGTTGTGTTATCGATGAAGTTATGGCCACAGCATTGAAACTGCATTTTGTCTCAGTTAGCTGATCTAAAGTTGTGTATATACACAAGAAGACGGCATGAACAATTGCTTTTCTATACTGATACTTCCCAAGCAACAACAAATTTTATGCGACTCATTTCACTTTTTTTAAATTTACAAAGTTTTTTCATTCGCTTATCGATTACTTTCTTGACTTACTCAAAAACCTGTAAAGCTTGTGGTGGATTTTACTGACTACATACAGTGACCACTACTGCGCAGAGGTCCCCCTGTTGGTGGCTACCACAGGCATGCCTCCCTTGATTATGACAGACAAAGACCAGTATCTGTTACAGCAATTATTTTGCTCTTATAAGCAATTATTATTACTTCGGCACTAATTATTCACTATACCGACCCTGGGTTGCTATCCCGGGTCGGCAACAAGATGGCCGCCATGGCCAGGATGATAAAATCTAGCCTAAGAGTCTCCAGATGCCACCTCCCAAAGCTAACTACCCTTGGATGTAGAGGAAAGTGGACCCAAGGCCGTGTAACGCCCAAGAACTATACCAACCAATCACCGGCCAAGTTGCCTATGGACTCCGTCCCTTACCTATGGGCACCAGTGCTCTTTAACTTGTCTAGCTTATCTTATTGGACAATATCATTTGCTATGTATTCTATTGTTGCTATATATCATATAACTTCCTGCCATACTTCCTGTTCATGGCTGTTATTTTCCACAACTCTGCCTATAAAAGTGAGAAGTTTTCTCATAATCATTGCACTTACTGATATGGCAAGAGTGTGTTCTCTTGCTTTGTATTGCCAGTATTACCTGTTATTCTGTAATGAATAAATGGTCTATTCACACACTACTATGCCGTGTATGTCTGAGCCGAGGGCTCCTTGCTACCGTTGTTAAAGTCAGCCACTCGCTTTACAACACTGTGTTTGTACCGATTCGGTACAGGGTCACCTCTGGGTTGAGGTAGATTGTTACTTGCCAGGCCTGAAGAGGCTGACTGCCTTGTTGTGGCTGCACAGACGGCGTGTCTGCCAGCACAACCCCCTAGCGGAAGGTAGTGGACGTCAAAATCCGCTACAAGCTAACACTTTATTGCGTATCCCAATGTTGTGAGGGATTATTTGACTTCGCAAGCTGTACTTCACGTAACAAACTGTAATGGATTCCGGTCTGTTACCACGGACATCCACTAATCTCGAGTATTCTACCTCTCTCCAGAGGGGACAATGTGCTGTGTGACAGTGACAACTGTGTAGGGCAACCGAATTACCCGGTAAGGCAAGAGCCCATGGCTCAAACAAACAGTACCGTGTATTGTCTGTAATAATGGCTTTATTCTCTAAGCTGTCCTGAGGGTAATTATTCCTCTAGGGTTTAGCAATATAAGAGTATATGCCATGGCAACATTGTAATGAATGCAAAGAGTAACAGTGTGTGCTCTCCTTTTATAGGAGAGCTGATAAGCACAAAACATATAACAATCAATGCACAGGAAGCAGATTAACCAATACAAACGATTATATAAATAACAAGCCAATCAACAATGCAGTACGATTAATTAAGGGAGGTGCCAAGTGGCTAAGGGCGAAGTCCTTTCTCCTGATTGTCCAATGAGTGGTCCTGCAAGGCTCCCAGGCTGTATGTAGAGTTGGGTCCATGGAGTTGGTAGTTTAAGGGTAAGTACTTCCTGTTCTCGACCTTGACTAAGTTCCTACACACTTTGGAGGATCGTCCTCTATGGCGGCCATCTTGTGCCGGCCCAGTACAGCTTTACCGGGTCGGTAGGGGTCACTACCGACCCTGCAGGGGTCAATACCGGCCCTGCTCACTATGCCACCGGCACAGGAGGACTTTCCACCCAACAGCTATTAACCAAACGCTGTGGGTAAAAGTCTAGCGCATTGTCTCGCAAGGTTCTAGCGTAAACGACCTGTTCACTACTAGTGTGCATCAAAATCTACCACATACCTCTCTCCATTAAAGTCATAGCCTTGCTTTAATAACAGAATATCAAGAGCAGATATGTGTGGGGGTAACACCTGTACCCAGATTATATATTTGATTATATATATACAGATATATAATATATCAACAGGAATATATATGTAATAATATATATATATTGTCCGGCGTCTCATTTAGTAGAGAGCGCCCCTCAGGCTGGTGGCTTGTTGTCGCAGCCGTTCAACCTCCGTGGTGACAAGCCGTGCCTCGGACTTAGCCACCGTAGTCTGTTCTTCCGACAGAGTCTGGCTGATCAACAACCTCCGCAGCTCTCCTAGCTGCTGCTCAAGAGCAGTGACGTATTCCTCTATGTGTGTTGCCAGACGGTCACTGTGATGAAGGAAGTGGTGTGAAGGCCTTGGCACTTCTACTTCGCTTGGCTTAGTACTGGCAACCTCTGGCTCTGGCAAACAAGTTGCGCTGGGTGGACTGGCCGTCTGCTTGGGTATCCTGTACCCGGATAGAGTTGGCGTAAGCTTGCCTTTCCGATCATCCTTCTTCTTAGGTTCTTCCCTGCGCACTGGAGATCCCAGTCGCTTCCTTACAGGCACCCTGGGAGTTGGCTCCCCTTGGTGTGTAGGCTGACATCGCCTAAACTTGGGTGCATTGGTCCATCTGACAAATTCACAGAAGCGGGAGTAGCTAGGGCGATCAACAGTATAAATGATCCCCGTCTTCTGGTAGTGGACGGCATCTCCTGGCGTGTCAAATTTGCTCTGATGTGAGTATACAGCATCGCGGCTCTCGCTCGCGTAGTGGCACCGACAGTAATGTCTCTGGTAGTGCTGCAGCTTGTGTACTCTCAGTTGCCGAGTATTCCTGGCCTGGTAGTTGCACTTGGTACAAGTGAAATCTGTCGTCTCTTGCAGCAGGCGTTCCGCCCGCTCCTCCGTCTCTGCGGTGATCCAACGCAGCATGCGCCATCTGGTTGGATTTCTCCTGCCATCCTCCTTCCATGAGGTGGTCGGCTTGTCGTCCAAGGTAGGTGTTACAGGAACTGGCACCTTCTCCTCTGTCTCCTCTGCCTTCCCCCCTGCAGGAGGACTGGGTGCTTGCACCAACCGTATAGTGAGCTTGGGCGTCACGCTTACTTGGGAGCGTGAGTCTACAACAACAGGTGCATGATAAACTTTATGCAACGTGTTAATGGGCTGCGTGTATTGCAGCGGGGCTTGCTGTACCATAGTGTCATGTATGGGTGAGAGCAGTAGCCCTGGAAGTTCTAGCGACGACAGAACCTTCCGTATCTTATTCCTAGGAGAACGCCGTTCCTTTTCTAAGGAAAGCCAGCGCCTTTTCTCCTCTTCCCACTGTACGGTGGGGGTGCAAGCAACATCCCGTGCCGGGGTGTGGTGCACTGTGCTGTGTGGCACTAAGGTTGGTGGTGAAGACGTTGTGGGGCGTTCACCCTTAGCTGCCACCACAGGCTTTCTTCTTCGGTAGGCTCTACAAGGGTAACTACTGCCTTGTAACCTCTCAGTCTTTCCTGACTGAATCTCTGGAGGACCCCGGGCCGGTACAGGGTTGCCCCGGGCTGGTATAGAGGTGCTACGGGCCGGTAGGGAGTCATCCCGGGCCGGCAGGCAGGCAGCATCAAGTGGTGGGCACTTGATCTCCCGTTCTTTTTTATCTACTGCCCTTATGAGGGTGTCAGCAGTCCCAACTTGTGGGAGAGCGCATACTCTACTGTCACCAGCGCGTGGTAAGTCTAGAGGTACAGGTTTAGCATAGCTAGGCGGGCTGCCACTCCGTAGTGCTAACGGATCTCGTGGTGTGCCGTTCTCAAACAACCATTTCGAAAATGCTGCATTTAATTGTTCACCCTCTTTTTCTTTCTCAGCTAGCTGGACCTCTTCCTCCTTCTCCTTTGCTTTCCCCTTCTCTGCCTTGGTGTACAGCTCTGCTGTGGGCATTGTCTCCAGTTCCTTCTCCAACTGGGCAGGTGGATAATCATCCAGATCTAACAACAGATCCTCGGCATCTTTCAGCTCCAGACAATGGTTAGCCATCTGATAAGTAGGTGTGCTTTCTTCTGTGATTTTTACGGGTATGAGTGGCTTCTTCAAGCTGCAGAGTTGTTCACAATTCTGACTCATTCCGTCTGGCTCCACAGGAAGTGTTTGGGTACTGGGGGTTTTTGGCCACTTCTCCAATGTCTTCCGACGGTCTGCTACAGTGATTCTGTTCACTGGAGGTTGTCGGGGAGCTCCTGGGATTCTTTAGAAACTAAGCATGATGCGGTCCGCACCTCCTTTGCAGTCTTTTTGGGTCTGTTTACTGCTTTCCTTGCCTTTCCTCTAGGCGGGTGGTGGGAGTTCCCATCTAGACACAGTTGAGCGCTCTCATAGCCTGCCTCTGTGTTGTGCTTGCTTGCTTCATCTCTGCATCTTTTAACAGAGGGTTGATAGTCAAAGGGCAGCTGCCTCTCTCCAGCAGCAGGGCTCCCTTCTCCCCAGCGCAGGGGCGTAGCCAGCGGGGGGGGGGGGGAAACACTGTTTTGCCTCTAGCTCCTACAGTTGTTGTCCGATCCGGCTCAAATCTTCTGCCATCTACCTGTGGTGGGGGGCTCTTCACAGCCTGGTGCATTCCACCTGTAGTTCTCTCTACAGCGGATGGTTGTATGGGGGCGTCCTCTTCTTCAGGGGTGTAAGGGGGGTTCTCCGTCAGCTCTGCTTGTGCTAGACGGACACTATCATTAAGTGGCCGCCCGTGCTTGTCCGTACAAGGTAACACATGTCCGTCAATGATGACATGGGAGTCTGGAAACCGTAGGGCACACTCGTGTAAGGTGAGGAACGGCATGCCAATTATAGCATCTTCATTAATGTCACTAATGACGAAGTTGACGCTCGTTCTCAGTCTACGAAGCTGCAAGTTTACTTGCAGGGTACCGTAAAAGGGAATCCTAGATCCGTCAGCCATGAGTCCATGCGCCTCGCTGCGTTGCAGCGTGTCCTTCACTGACTGTGGCAATTGCTGATACAGATGCTTCGACAGCAAGTTGGTTGTGCAGCCTGTGTCAATCAATAAGGAGGCTGGTCTACCGGCTAACCTTCCAGCCAGGAAGTAGCTGGCCTGGTAAGGTCGCTCCAGCGGTGGCGCTGCCATTTGTGTTCTCCTGGGGGTTTGTCCACTCTCTCCTAGAGTTACAGGACTATAAGGGGGTTGGCGAGCTTTCCGGCTACTGTCAGTCTGTATTCTCCTGGGGGGTTGTCCACTCTTTCCTAGAGTTACAGGACTAAAAGGGGGTTGTCGAGCTGTCCGGCTGTCCTCAGCGGGCGTCTGTGCTCTCTTGGGGGGTTGTCCACTCTTTCCTAGAGTTCCAGGACTGTATGGGGTGTCAGGAGTTGTCCAGCTGCAGTCGGCGGGTGTTGATGCTCTTTTGGGGGGTTGTCCACTCTCTCCTAGAGTTCCAGGATTGTACGGGGCATCAGGAGTTGTTTGGCTTGTCCAGCGGTGGTTGGTTGCTGTCGGTTGTGTCTTGGGAGGTTGTCCACTCTCTCCTAGAGTTCCAGGACTATAAGGGGTTGTGGGTGCGGTCCGGCTTGCCCAGCTGCAGTCAACTGCCGGTGGCGCTACTGCGGGCGCCGGCCGTTTCCTGTCTGTCTGGGGTTGTTTGTAAAGTGAACTGCGCGCTGAGTTCGGGGGCAGGTGCCCATCATGTGGCCTGGTTGCCCGCAGCCCCAGCAGCGTGTTGCAGGCGCTGTCTCCAACTGTGGAGAGGGAGCCGCTTGTCTTGCCGCTCTCAGCGACCGTAACTCTTCTGTCAAGAGCTTTAGGCTGTCCATGACTGTTGTCATAGGATCCGGTATGGCAGGTGTAGGGGTGTGGTGTGTCTGCTGTATGGCAGTAGCGGTGGAGACACGTTGGGACAGGCCTTTGGCAACCGTCCTCATCCATTCCTCTTCCTCCTCATCGGCATCCTCCTCCAACATCCGTACATGAGCCTGGCGTTCTTCAAACGGCGTCTTTATCTGCATGTACTCGTTGCCGGCCTTGACTGCTTCAGCTACGTCAACGGGCTGCATGGCCAACAAGTGTCTTTGCAGGTAAGCGTTTCCGACTGTGGTGCTGAAGATATCCAGCATCATCCTCTGCATGGGTCGGTGAGGTAGATCTGCATACGCAACGCGCACTAGGCGCTCTACCTCACTTGCATGCTCTTGGAGCGACGTCTTGTGTTGGCGGCGTAGGCTGGTCAGCCGGGACATAGCTTCCCTTGGTGTTAGCCCAAAACGTGCTCGTAGTGCAGCAAAGATGCCCTGCAGATGTGGAGGCTTTCCACAGTCCAATGCTTTACCTCGTAATGCATCTCTCAGGTACAACATGGCCGTGTTCTCTGGCCAATCGTTCATCTTGGCTACCTTCGCGAATCTACTGATAAAGTACTCGACGTCTCCTTCGCCGTCGAACTTTGGAGCCTTTAGCCTAGCTGGTGCATTGTCTTGGTTGGGCCTCGTCATAGCCGTCAATGCTTCGGTCAATCTGTCAATTGCTGTAACTTCTGGGTTGCGGTTGCCAGCGAGTGCCCGACCAGCGCTGCGTGCTATCTGGGTGGCCATTCTTTGCAGATAGAGGAGTGATCTCAACTCAAATCTAAGAAATGGTCAGTACAACTAGATCCCGGGCCGGTATAGGTGAGATCCGGGTCGGTAGCAGTGTTTCCAGTGGCTCTAGCAGATCTAGGGGTTGGTCCAATGGATACTGTGGCAGTATCTGGCACTCCGTTGCTTGTAACAACCGTTACGAAACTTCTTGTACTGCTGCAGGGCGGAGCAAGCTCTACGAGCCTACAGGCAGTAGTGTAGGGACACTGTAAGTGGATACAGTGCCGGGGTCACTGTTACCAGCTGAGTAACACTCCAAGCTGAATAACCTTTGGTAGCTGAGTCTGTATAGCTGATACACGACTCTCTCTTCTTTCTGCACAGTGCCGGTATCTCTATGTCCAGGGCGGAGCGAACTCTACGAGCCTGTAGAAGATACGGTAGCATCTGTAATGGACTGCTGCAAACGGAGCAAGCTCTACGGTTGATGCAGACAGCCTTTAGTAGTGGATAATGTGCCGGGATAGCTGCTGCAGGGCGGAGGGCCTCAACGAGCCTGCAGAGAAATCTGGTAGTATCCTGTGTCAATTGCTTCTTCAGATCTACTACTTCGGTAGATCAATTTTCTTCTCCTCTCTCCAGATCTACACCCGGTAGATCACTTCTCCTTCTCCAGTGGTAGCTGGCCTGCAGTGCATTTGCAGGGCCAGAGGATAGCGTGAAAGAGCACAGCGTGAGAAGGTACCGTTTATCCCACCGCTGCCACCAATGTAATGGATTCCGGTCTGTTACCACGGACATCCACTAATCTCGAGTATTTTACCTCTCTCCAGAGGGGACACTGTGCTGTGTGACAGTGACAACTGTGTAGGGCAACCGAATTACCCGGTAAGGCAAGAGCCCATGGCTCAAACAAACAGTACCGTGTATTGTCTGTAATAATGGCTTTATTCTTTAAGCTGTCCTGAGGGTAATTATTCCTCTAGGGTTTAGCAATATAAGAGTATATGCCATGGCAACATTGTAATGAATGCAAAGAGTAACAGTGTGTGCTCTCCTTTTATAGGAGAGCTGATAAGCACAAAACATATAACAATCAATGCACAGGAAGCGGATTAACCAATACAAACGATTATATAAATAACAAGCCAATCAACAATGCAGTATGATTAATTAAGGGAGGTGCCAAGTGGCTAAGGGCGGAGTCCTTTCTCCTGATTGTCCAATGAGTGGTCCTGCAAGGCTCCCAGGCTGTATGTAGAGTTGGGTCCATGGAGTTGGTAGTTTAAGGGTAAGTACTTCCTATTCTCGGCCTTGACTAAGTTTCTACACACTTTTGAGGATCCTCCTCTATGGCGGCCATCTTGTGCCGGCCCAGTACAGCTGTACCGGGTCGGTAGGGGTTACTATCGACCCTGCAGGGGTCACTACCGGCCCTGCTCACTATGCCACCGGCACAGGAGGACTTTCTACCCAACAGCTATTAACCAAACGCTGTGGGTAAAAGTCTAGCGCATTGTCTCGCAAGGTTCTAGCGTAAACGACCTGTTCACTACTAGTTTGCATCAAAATCTACCACAAAACTAATACATACCTGGTACTATTGGTACTAGTAGCTGGGATTTTTTAACAAGAGAAAAAGCTAAACTAAAATAAGCGTTTTATGCTGTTCTTTTTGATCTTGATAGCCTGATGCACTGCTGTTAGATGACGCCTCAAGTTTTAACACAAAATGCATAAAAGTCAACAATAACAAAGGAATGAGCCATATGCTTCTAATGTCAGCTGTTCATGGGACTTCAAAGCTGAGTATAGGACTATAGCAAAAATTGTTAGGTGTAAACTTTGAAAGTTGAACACTGCTTGCTGGCATTAACCCTGATGATGTTAAACTATAAGGCACCAAGTGTGTTTGGTAGCATTGATGTCTACAGAGGTCTAGAAAATATTTTGTAAAGAAGTAAATGCCATTAATGCGTCTTAGATTTTATAGTAAAATTTAGTATGAATTAGTTTGCTCGCTACATTGTTGTTGAGTTGAAATATCCTGTTGTTTTAATAGTGTTACTATAATTGCAGAGATTTTTCATTCCCCGACAGGATTAAATAATTAACGGAAATTAATTTCGCGAATTGTCTTCACTCTGATAATTTAACGGATATTATTTTTAGGGAATCGGGAAACTATTTCGGTAAGAGAAGACAACTTCACATATTTTATAGGAATCCGTCGAAAAATCGAGTAACAATAAGAATGGCATTACTTTTTTATGGAAATAATGTTTCGCAAATTTAGAACTCGTGTAAACGCGAAATTAACTTCCAACGAATATTTTGATCTTGTAGGGTATGTAGCTTGAAAAGCTCATTATAGCTGTTACTGAACAAACTACCGAGCAACAGGAATGTTTTTTTTGCCAATAAAAAAATGTGTTTGAAATGGAATTTATTTTAGGTGTGCTCTCTATGAATATGTCTGTTACATTAAAGTAGTGGATCAGTCATCAAAAATATGATCTCCTTTAAATGTACAAAGCGTACCAAAACCAATATATAAAAAAAATTTCAGCGGCGTTACTCTCAAAACTAGTTACAGTTACAGACAGCCATAGACGTGTCCACAAGAGAGGGATGTTCCATACATACTGCAACTATTTTACATTGTTTTGTTTTTTTAGATGGTTCAACTGTTGCACTTTGTAGAACTTTTTTTATAAGTAACTTTTTTCATTGCCATTTCTATAAAAATGAAGAATACAGACTTATTTCTCAATTTGTCGACTGCACAAAAATGAAGTCAGTATTTTTAAGACCCCCGTTAACCAAATCAACTTGTCAGGTTTACGTTGCATTCAGAACTAAACTTGTTAATTTAAGTTCATTTAAAACAACTGAAATCAGTGTTAATACATGCAAAATCAGTGTCAGTCAACATTTTGTCAATGTCATGGCTGAAAACTATAGTTCGTAGAAAAACGCACTTGCACATTTTATACCTATACTGCATATATGTATATAGTCCGTCTCTCTCAGTCTATGCTTATAAACATTTATGATAAGAGGAAACACAAACAACTAGTAGCTTTCATATTGCTTGTATTTAGAGCTTAGTGCAAAAATAAAATCATGGAAACAGTATCTGAGAGAGTAAAGTATCAAAAAGTGTTGCTTGATTTTAAAATGGGTGTATAAAAATTTTAACAAACTCCTGTGTAGCCAGCTTTCTCAGGAATACCATATTAGTGGTGCGTCTAAATAACAAAGCTGAAATACATGATAGACTACTTAGTAAGTTGTTGTGGTTCAAATAGACAAGCCAAACAGCTTCCCAAAAGTGGTTGATATGCTCTTCAGAAATCATACTGGTGGCCGAACGGAACTTTGGACGACAAGATTTTGATTAAGTTGGGTTTTGTGATTTTTCAATTGTTATATTTCTCTAAAAAGTGCAAATTATACCTTAGACACCAACATAATATGACAGAACTGATCTGATATTACACAATAGACTATTCTGTTAATTTCCTCAACAGCTTTTACAGTGTCTTACTCACCTGGTTGTTGATGAGGCTTCAACATAAGTAATAACTTATGAGACAAAAATTTAGCTTATTTAAGACCCGCTCAATTAATTGATGCAGGTGTAAAGGTGAATAAGAAAAAAAATAGAAATGTTCGATATTAGAAGTGTGAAATTTATAGCAGCTACGTTGCTTCCTGTCTCAATCTGGTTGATCAAACAGGCACTATTTACTGACAAAGCTTTTTGCAGAGATATATTTTGGGTGTAATGGTTAATGTGTCTGGCTGCTTGTCTAAGTGTGTTGGCAGAAAGCCTTCGATTCCAACCCCAGTCAGATACGAAAACAAAAATACTTGTGTTTGATTGTTCATGAGAAAGTTTGCGTTACAAAATATTTATCACAGAGCGAACCAGTAGTTGTTGTTGTACATTTTACGCAAATCTTTGTTTTGGTGTTGCGTCAGCTCATGTATAAATGTTTTTCAACTCTTCAATCAAGAAAACAAACTATATTGCTGCTAATGAAAATTGTTTCTCTGCGCATTTCAACACCGCGAGTTAATTGCTTGTTTTTCACACTGCGAAAGCAGAAGAGCTTTAAACTTTCCGCTCTGCACAAGACTGCGCTCTGTCACATCATTTGATAAACACAGATTGATGAGACAAAAATAACTTGCTATTGATACAAGACGATAATGAATACATTGACGAGTAACCTGGCCTCTGACGTTGAAAGCTTTATATTTCATACACAATCGAGATTGTTATCGAAATTAGCTATTCATGTTTTGAATGTGGTAGTATGTATATAATTGGCTTGGCTAGATCCTACTGACAGAAAGTTTGATTTAAACTATAAATCTATAGGACTACTAGAACATATTTCTTTCAGTATGTGTCATACGTATTGTTCAGCTGGTAGTTTAGATGATTGATGGATATATAGTAGGTAGTCCGTGTCATTGCGCTCTATATACCATAGGGAGCAAGTTCATTTTGTCTTTTCATAGAAAGGGATTATTGTAGTTATGCAAGCTGTACAAAAACTTGTTTTACTACTCATGGTGAGTTGCTATGTATTATATAATGTGTTTGAATGCAGTTTACTCATGTGTTTCAGCAAAAAAAGTTGAAGTAAGTGAAATACAGGTTTTTTCTACTCCACTGATGACAGATTATGCAAAGTTTTCTCAGAATAGCCTTTGAAAAACCTCACTTCAGCTGGTGCAGTGAGTAATGTGAAAAATCTAAATTTAAAATGAGTATCGTCTGCTGCAAGCTCTAAAAATTGTACTCTTATTTTTTAGCTCTTGTCAGCAACTACTCATTTACGACACAGCTTTTAAAGAACTTTTTTAAAATTATAAAAGCTTAATTAATTCATTGAATTTATCAAAACAATCAAACCTTAATGCCTGATAGCACACAAAAAAAATTCGGAAAAGTTGTTATAATCTTAAAAAAAACTGTTCTCAAAATAATTAATGCATTGTCGTACATTTTAGGTCCTCTGGTCCCCGGTTGTTTATACAGGTCAGTTCATCAACATTCTTCAATTTTAATCCTTTTTGGTTCGTTGAGAAAAACGTGTTCTGATGTTTAAGGAGTTGAGCACTTTAGTCACAATGGCCTTGTCACCACAGCCTAGTAAGATAACTAACGGCTAATGCTATTGGCCAACAATCATGTGTGCAAGCGTGTTCTTTTTCTCACTCAAACAATCAGTTGAGTACAATTTAAACTTTTCACTGACACACAGCAGTAGTAATAACTGTCTTTTGTACAACCTGCATTGCCATTTCACCCAGTCGCACTACTGTGTGGTTGACACGGTGGTGATAGCGCATTCGCATCTACATTCCAATGAAGTGTGTATGGGCTGAGGGTTATGTCACGTATCGGTTAGCCTGAGATGGTATTTGACAGTGTTTAGCTTCACTACTCCTTGATGGCTTCACGCAAGTGCTTGAATCATAGATCTTATTGTTTAAAGTTTAATTGACAAACCTTTTTGGTCTTAAAAAGTGTCGATGTTTTGAAATTTATTATTGTACAACTGAGCTTCAACATACATATACTAAGTAACATTTTATGAACATCACAACTTTCTTATGTTTATTTGTCCTTGCCCGCACGTTGCCATGCACATGAGTGTTTTACGAAGAATTTTACAACCACTCACCACCACGTTTGTCAAAACAATGATGAAATATTCTCACTCGCAGATGTCAACGAGCTAGGGACTTGATTTCCTCCCTCCTCTTGCATCTTTTTCACACGTTCTATTTCCGTGGCGAAGTTATTAGTATTAACAGTCTAAAACTTTATTGTTCACAGACGATGAAGTATATGATGACGTATCTCCCATAGTTTCTCAATCAGAGACCACGGTCAAGCCAACAAGACTCTCTCTACTAGAAGTATTAGGTCAGCTAGCATACCAGTCAGTTTGTGTTTAGGTTTACTTTACTCGGTGTTATAGAGATAGCTGGCTTTGCCAGAGCTTCTTGAATCCTCTGTGCGAATGAATCTTTAATATAATTTGGTCAAAGCATTTCAGTATTGAGTGCAGTGTCTTTCCTTGCCTGTGCTCATATTGAGTTGCATACTTCGAATGCTTCCACCTCTTTATTCGAAAACCTTTACAGTAAAATGAAATAATAAATGCACTTGATACAAAAAGTCCTTTTCAATAGGTATGGTTTCTGCTGATGAAATAGTTTCATAAACATCTAGTTTCAAGTCCGTTGTAGGCCAAAGATTAGAAGGAGAAACTTCCAGACCTGGCCCTTCCACAACTACTACAGCTTCTACTACCAGCACTACTACTAGAAAACATTGGTTTCCATGTATGTATCACTGGTTGTAAATTCATTTGAAGCATTGTATGAAAGTCAAAATCAAGATATTGCTGACTACGATTATGACATTTTAACCATGGAATTACAATATTTGTGATACATCTTTTACTACCAAGGGGCTGACCCACCCAACTTTAGGTACAATGTGCCATGAGATTGAATTGTAATAGTGAATCGATTTAAACAATAGTCACTTGAAAAAAATTGGTTATCAAAATGCAAATTTAAGAATGCAACCTTTCCTACGTTGGTGTAAGCAGTAAACATGCGCTTAGCAACATTGATGACTCTAGGGTTAAAAAATGAAGATGAAGCCACTGAAAACGAGTGTTGCTAAATTTACTTTTCTTTGATTTTCAAAACAAAATATATAAATAAATAACAACCGCATAAAACAAATGAAAAGTGTTTGCGCTGAATAGTTCCATTGGCTAACTGATGTATATATTTTTTCAATTTTCCTATTTACGAGATGTAGTTTTGTTCATTTTCGACCTGAACAATTTTAGGAAAACACAAACTTACTAATTCCGGAATCAATTTTGAAAAAGCATGGGAAAATTTCACTTTACTTAATTTTTCTGCACGCTATGCAGCTGAAAGGACGTTTCACCAATATTTCCTACGCGCCACAGTAAAGCGCAACAATCCCTTTTGTTTAGTTTATCCACATTCCAACTCCCCCCTCACACAACTCCCCCATCACACATGCTGCTCAAAGCTTTTTGCAGCTTTTCTATTTTACAAACCAAATCTGTCACCTAAGTAATTGAGACCAGGTAGGAACGTAAAGCCCAAAAACCAACTGTTAGATTATTTTACAAACGGTTTATTTCTAGATTAAGGGTTTGCAGTGGTGCAAATTTTGAATTATTCAGCAACGCCCAAGTAACATGTCTCTGTTGAATGTTTTAGCTAACAGACCACATTTATTGACGAATTCATCTCCTTCCTTACAGACTCCAACATCATATTCTAAACAAACAACCCCAAAGAGCCCACCACCTCAAGGTTAGTTGATGTCAACAAACTTGCCAAAACAAAACTAGTCGTTACAAACCACGTCATCATTGAATCAAGCCATCTACAGCTTCTTTCGAAAACACAACGCTTGAAAAATTGATGAGCTCTGACAGTAACAATATGTGGAAAAGCTCTTTTGTCCCACTCACTGGCTTATTGCTTATAGTGCGGCAAAGTAAACAGGATATACATTAATCTTGCATGTCTCAACGACCTTTTCAACTTGAGTTCAATATTCCCCCACTTTTCATTAACATATGTTTATGTATAAATGTGTTTCCAATTATGTAACCATCTCTCTTCATACTAAAAGCTCACGGCATATGCTGAACCTCTGGTATCAAGTTTTGGACGCACTTACGCATATTACCAGCTCATTAACATCACCGTCAAATGAGATTTGCAAATATTGTTGTCTTACAGAGCTTATGTTGCTGCTTCACTGTACATTGAAGGTTTTTCTGCTGTTGATATATGTCTCCCTCTGTTTTAGAAATCACTCAACAAGAATATAATCGTACACCAAAGCCAACCAACACAACTGTAGTATTAGTGGCTGTAATATCTACTGTTGGTATGATTGCGGTCACCATTGTTATAGCCGTCACTGTGGTAATGTACAAGAGAAAGTTCGACACCAGAAGGTTTGTTTTTAAAATGGCCCACCCGTTTGAGGTACACTGCTTCTAGCATGTTTTATCTAGCCCAGCTTGAAAAAAAAATTAAAAATACAAGTGGAATGATGTGTGTTCCAACCAGGCTAGGTGACAAAAGATTCTTGGCATATTGTACCGGAGTATTAGAATTGTAATGCTTTTTATAGTCTGGATGTAGAAGCCAACACACCACCAAATGACTACAGGGGCCAAAGTGTCGTAAAATCCACTGCTAAAGGTAAATTTAATCATTATGTTCTTTTCACTGTTATACAGTTTTCTATTTTGCTTATTGCCACTTTTCTTTCCCCGATGCTTTTATTTCTTGTTAACACTTGTAGCCAACCAATAAAAAAGTCTTTTTCCAAATCAAGTGAAATATTTGGATGTATTTCCTTGCATGTGTAATGAAAGCAGAGGAAAGCAGTAGCATAAAATTTTAAATTGCGGTAGAATTTGGTGAATGTTAGTGGTAAACTGGTTGTTTACTACTCAAACATCCGCATCAGTGCACTGGGATTCCACCCACAGCCATCGTAAAAATGTTGTATTGATAAAATGCCTTACCGTGCCGGTGGCACAGCATGCAGGGCCGGTATTGGCCCCTTATCAACCCGGTATGACGATACTGAGCCGGTACAGAATAGTCGCCATAGTTGAGGATCCCTAAAACCACCTAGGAACTTACTCTAGCACAGGAACCGCAAGTACCTTTCCTCGGAATGGCAGATATGATGACCACAAGCTAGGTGTAGCCTTGGAGCCTGCAGAGCTTATGATTGGACAAATAAGACAGAACTCCACCTTTTAGACACTTGGCACCATTTACCTTTAACTCTTATTAATCGCATGATTTGTTCACTATTTTTATACATTTGTTCTAATCGGTTCATTTACAGCCTGCCTATAAAAGGGCTGATTCTGTTCACACTCACTGCATTCATTCATTGTGTCTTGCCAATCACCCTAGTAGATAGCCACTCTAGGACTTTGGTTTCTGATGAATAAAGCCACTATTCAAACAGCACTCTGTGTAGTTTGTCTGAGCTGTGGGCTCTGCGCTTGCCAACTGATCTAGCAGTAACTATCATAGTTGTCACTGTCGTACGACACAATGCCCCTCTGGAGAGAGGTAGAATACTCGAGAGTAGTGGAATTTCGTGGTAACCAGACCGAAATCTGTTACAAAATTTATATGAATTCGAGGCATAAATAAATATTTATGACAACTCTCTAATGTTAAAAACGATGTAAGTAGCGGTGAAACATCCATTGTAGTTACAGTCGATAAACTGGTTTGTGATCTTCCATTGCGGCTTTATTGACGAGTCTTCATTCAGTCTTAGATTAAAATTGAAGGATCATTTGCGATTGGTTGTTATTTATCAGCCAAAACGTAGCAAGCACGTTTTGGTAGTTTAGACATAGAACACTTACACAATTACAATGACATTTTACATCCTCCTTTTATGTTCCTTGTATTATTCAATACTGGTGACATGTAACTATTGCATAATAGCTGTGATGAACACGAGCAGATGGCTCAATGGAACCAGATAGTTAACATACATGTTTTGAAATTTAAGTAGCGGAATATCAAATTAACTAGTTCAGGTATTTTGAAGGGAACTTACTGACAGCTGTCAATTTTTTTAGATCAAGTGACATCAGGTCTAGCAATGCAGCCAACTGGGTTAGTTCAAATTAATGCCTATACAAACAGCGGTTCGAGCACCGATACTGAGAGTATATATGAAGTTATTGCTGAAGATGATGTTACCAATAACCCGCCAGACCAATCTGAGAGCAAAAGGTATGATCTGTAATATGTGTGGCTCTTCATCTAGTAACCTATATTTAATAAGTAAACAAGTTACTTATCAATAATAAATAATTATTGGAAAAAAGGTTAATTTAGCGAATATGTAACACTGATTACAGCTAACGACAAACATTGACTTGGTATTGAAAAAGGCATTGTTGATATTAAGGTAATCACTTTGCTGTAAACTGTGTTCTTGTTTGGAACACTTGATGGTTTCATGGACAAAATATCCGGTACTAAAACCGTTTTCGCTTAATAGTGTTGTTCAAATGAGAGCCTGCTTTAGTTGTCCAATACTTAGCGACCTCTACTGGTAGTTTAATAAATATTTTTCAAGTTTTTTGAATAGGCAACACTTTAGTTTAAATTTCTAACAAAGAAATCTGGTGTGCCATACTTTATCACAAGAACAAAAAAATCTTATATGAAGTTACTCACCATGGTTGAATTACGAAAGGAAATGTGATTATAAACTTTGTATTTTCTTGCCAGTTTTTTTCTTTCAAATAGTTGAACAATTAATAACAATTTCATTTTTGTATCTTCTCTGTAAAATATTTTGTTGCAGGCAATGAAGTGATAAAATGTTGTAATTTATTTTTGTGAACTTGACAGAAGGTAGAAAAGCTCTGCCTCTGTTTGAGCAGGTGTTGTATATTGCTTCAGCTAAAGACTGCAGCTACTAGCTATTTAACTTAGTTTAAAGGTTTGCTAATTGGTTTGTGCTTAACTTGTGGCTGGGGAAATAGTGCATTTCAGCCTTGAACATCTTTTAGCAAATCATTACACCTAAGGTGGCAGTTGAACTAGCTTGTTTTCTGAAAATCAAAGAAAAAAGTTTTCAGTTTACGCAATAACTGGTGCAAAAAATTTGCGATTAAGCTAGGAACCACTTCATTTTGCTCTGACAATGAACAATAATATTGCTATTGCGACTTACAGTGAAAAAGACACATATTTTACATAGTTGATGAGTTTTACGTTTTGCCTTGCAGCAGCAGACCGTTACCGAACACTCCACTTCATAAGCAATGCACCAATGACTACATCGTGTTCTATGATGTTAGTTTGTCACCATGCTGCCCCGATGATGATTACGGTTACGCTAGAAATGGCTCCTTATACCGTCGAGAAGACAGCAATAATGTAGGAGACTTTATTGAAGAGGTTGATCTTACACCGGAGACCGATGAAAAATAGAGACAAAATAGTGACAGATCCTATTTTGGTTGACTTCTAGCTAGTTTAAAATCTTTGTGCCATTTCATGAAATCCATTTTTTGTTTTATTTTTTAACTATGAGTAACTGCTACTTACGCCACCAATTGTCATCTAACGGCAAGTTTCATATTTTTTGACACTGATTTATTCAGTAAGAAACTCGATTGCGTTAGTTCAACGTCCTCACTTTGTACAGCGTGCTACATTATTATGCAAACAAGCGTTAAGCAGTCTATCCTTTGATAGCGTTCCAACTTGTAATATGTAACTTTTTAATCTTTTTAATCTAATATTTTTTACCAATCATCTTGAATACTGAGCTGGGCTCAGAAAACTTGACTATTGGCTAATGCAATCAGTGATTTCACTAACAAAGTATTTTTTATTTTTGACGCACTAGTTATACTAATTTTATGATAATTTCTACTCACAAACATCCTCCTAACCATCCAATACAATCCTTTTGTTACTTTAGCTGGCTAGCATGCTGTCTTATCCCACATAACAAGGAAAAAAATGTTGTCATTTTAGTAACAGGGGTAAAGAATTTTTCCTTCATTTAGCTGTACATTACTCGATTGAGGGGATAGGAACACTGTACAAAAAGGAGGATGTCAACAGGCAAAACACTCCCTTTAGCTAGTATAATGGGAGTTAAGTTCAAGGTCATTGCTCCCTATATTACTACATTAACTTACAATTCGCGTTATAAATTCACTTCAGAGGTACACTTTGACCTTTAACTAAGTTTCACTCACATTTTTATCACAGTACGTTGACTTCGTTCGCTGTTAAAGTCTCTCCCCACTGACTCAAAACTTCTCCCGAGACAGAGTACATTCGCTCTGGTCGCATTAATGCTTCTTTTTGTAACAGAATGTAACATCGGCAACAAGCCAGCATGGCAGAGTACATTGGGAGGATTCTCTAGAAGCGGACAGATCAATTCCAATTTTACAATTTATATCAGAAGTTTCAACTCAGTCGGAAATCTTTTTCAGTCAGAAATAGGAGGGGACAACTTCTCTTATTACTCATTTGTTTCTTCCGCAACCAGATAAATGAAGTTTGAATTGTAGATCATGAGTGCCGGAACAAGTGAGGATTGCTAGTAAAACAGGTTGTTGGCAAGGGGTTATGACAAGTGGTTTGGGGGTGGAAGGGGGGGGGGGTGCCTTTCCAAGGAAAAACAACAGCACTGTCAGCCACAAGCCATGTTGCTTGTTTGAAGACACTAGTTCTAGGCTGGGGTTTGGGTCAAAAATAGATTAAGCTCCTTGGAGAAAGGCTTAGAAGTGTGCAGAGGAGAGCATGCAGGATGACTCGAGGTGTAAAGTAAAAAGAAAAAATGGCATCCAATTTTTTAACAATGAAAGCTTGATCATCTCATTTATCTTTCCTTGGAGTTGTAAAAATATCAGATTATGTTTTTTACAACATATTACTCTGCATTTACAGGGTTTTTTAGTTTCGCACATTAGAATAAAGCATTTATAATAAAAAAAAAAACACCTCACTTTGATTTGATTATTTTTTGTCGCATTCATTCTTGTCAACACTATTTTTTGGTTTTTAAAATCAACTCTTGATATCACATTATGTATCGTTAGGTTCATCACAGCTTCGTATTGGAAAGAATTTATGATGCAAACTCGAGCTTTTTGGCTCTTACGGATAATTGTTTTAAACCTTTTCAATTTACTATTTAGAAATACGCACTCCAATTAGGACCATTTTTTTACAAGAATCTAAACAGCACTCTATCTATTCGCAATTACTCTAATTTGTTCGAAGGAAACAAAAACCACTTGGATAGCCAATATATGAAAGAATTTTAGGAAATATTTACCAGCATTCCTAAAAAGTGCGAAATTACAAAAGAATTTTTGAAGACTAAAAACTTGAATCGTAAAATGGTTCGCTACCGAAAGTTGCTGACTCGTCAGGTCTTTTTGAGTTACTTACAGACAAGGTTCGCTTAGCCATAGTTAACTTGTCTTACTCTTCAGAACAATTTAATGATCCAATTGAAAGCAAATGGCTCAGCAAATAGATTGATGGCAGAAGCTATGTCATAGGGCTGTTTCGATATAAATTTTATTATACTGGAGTTTTTTTGTCGAAAATTAATTCTATTTTTGTTTTCATGCGATATATTGAGTTATTTTTAACCATATGCGGCTATTTTAGATGGCACGAATATTCAAGCATACACGATCCCCTATGCAGATAGTTATTTTGGTCAACAATAGTGACTAGTGGAATTGAAATATTTATCGAGTTTCAACATTTCAGTTTAAACGGCATTGGCCAAGTGCCAAATTAATGTTTTGACATTTTTCCAAAAGCAATCACCACCATCACTGATTAATCATCGTGTTATCATGACAAATTTTAAATTTTTGTTGTTAGGCTGGCCATATTAGGTGGCCCATCAACCAAAGAAATATTAAAAAAGTTACCAAAAATCGAAGATGAGCTGGACCCAAGGCTAGGTGGTGTGGTAGCTTATGTACAAGGAGTAGGTGAGTGTGTATTCATGTAGAATATTCCAGATAATGGTAATGCAATTTGTGTTTCATGTTGTTGATTCATCCCTTAAGTTTAGCCAGTACATAATGCTCAGTCTCAGTAACAAATCAATGTATTTTTTTTTAAATTAATTCAAGCCAAGTATCAGTGGTGCTGATATGCAAACGAGGAGGGTCAAAAGTAGAAGTGCTATTATTTGACTTGATTTCTTTTAAACAATAGGTTCTAAGCAACCAATAAGGCACATCTGTCCACATTTGTTATTTATCTACTAAAAAATAAAGTTTGCTAGTGGTTGATATGCATGATAGTCTTCTTCTTGACATGTGATGGTTTCTACCACCACATGCTAATGCTAAAAGCTTTTCAATCTAAACTACACTCAATACCATCCTGTTTTATCAACTATGACATTTGTATTATATAAAAACCCGTGTTATTTGACAGAGTTTGCCGAGCTGACATCAGAAGAAGGAATGGTACTGCTGGAGAAACTGACAAAGTTGCTGCCAATCACTGCCAATTCAACTCAGGCAAGAAGTGCTTTGAGAAAGTTTTTGGAAGACAGCTTACCAAAACGAGACATTGTCACTGTCATCAAAGTAAGCGTCTTGTCCTTAAAACATGACACAACTTAGAAAGCAGACGGAAGACTCTTTTCTGTGCTAAGTTGAGCCTGCTAATACTAACAAACTAGTTTTCCCAATAGTAGGTTTCAAACAAAAACATAATATTCTGACCCCAAGCTCAATCCCTCACCCCTCTTTCTCCTTCTCATTGACCATCTCTGAATCCATTCTCTTCTCATCTGAATTTTAGCGGGTTGGGACTCTCCTCTTTTTTTCTTTTAACCACCTGTCTGCCTGCAAGAAACCATCCTAAAAACTTATGCAAGTGAAGTGGAGTTGGATGACTTCCACAACTGAACACATACCTTGTAGAAATACTGACATCAATTATTCAGCCATTCGATAAACATAATACTATTATCAATACATCTCTGACACAGTGTATATAAAATACCCCTACCCTGCGAAGGCGCCCCGGGCTTGCCTAAAGCTGCGTACACACTAGAGCGATTTTGTGGCCGAAATCGGCGCAACTACAAAACGGCCTAGTGTGAATGCAATAACGGCCGATATTGTATCACATCGGTCGGCGTTATCGCCATTTGAGCACTGCTCAAAATCCCCGACGATTTTTAGCAGATTATCAAGGAAACTACTACACAAATCAGTTCAAAAGTAGCTTGTGGTCACAAACAATGATGATAGAACAATAAAAAATCATCAATTCTCCCAGCAATAACCAAATAATAATAATAATTATTACTATCCTAAAACTCACCAAGAAAATTTATTATTTATGTATTGCCATTTTTATTTTAACATGGTTGATCAATCATTGATAAGCATAAGTTTAAATAATTTAGAAATAATTTTAATTTATTAAAATAAGTATTTGGTAAAGCTAAAAAAAAATTCGGTTCAGAACAACATAAATAATTAATAATGCCGCAGCCACAGCTAGTGCATTTACTAATAACAAGCATAGACATGGTGAATAATTGTGAAATAACAGACAGCAATATCAACAGTAATTCTATGGTTATGTTGAAAAACAAAATTTATCTATTTCTCTCACCAAAGAGCGAATGTTTTTCGGCCGAAATTATTTTCTAGTGCGTACGCAACCATCGGCCGACAAAGGAAACAACTCCAACATGAACGATTTTTTGATCAAAAATCGTTCTAGTGTGTACGCAGCTTTAAGATGGCTGACATGATCTGATAGATCAAAATAGCCTGAGAGGTATCAGAAATCAGCTTTGGCTCCAACTACCCTCAACCCTCAATGAAACCTGCATCTAAGGCTTGTCTAGACCAAGTACTCACTACAGAAAGCTGTAGGAGATCTAAGCTCTAGGAATTGGTTATTTTTGTTTATAACTTCACCCCCTACTTCAGCGCTTTAAATATATTCATTATTAATCAGTTTTAACAAATCTTTTGCCTATTTGTTCAACTGCTCCACTTATATACTATTGGGTGTGGGCTTTGCTAGGCCAACTATTTCCTGCGCACTAGCATATAAAAGGCTGAATTTTTGCCTTCATTCTTCGTACAGTATTAGATTTGTGCTTTTGCACTTGCCTTGTTAGCGATATAATTTACTGCTTATTTATTTTTATATAGAATAAATGGATTCAACTTTAAGCTTTGAGTTGTGCGCCTGAGATGAGAGCTCCATATTGTTGCGGAGTAGAGTTACATTCCTTCCCGGTAGATTCGGTGCTATACCAGCACAGGGTTGCTCTTGAAGAGAAGTAGTTGGTGGCAGAAGGCCATCGGTAGCTACTGACCGGACTGTGCCAGGGAATGTGAAGTTTGGCGCATGAAAATGGATTTAGTGCATTGAGTAGAGCCCTCAAAGTCCAGTACATAAGTTTTACAGAGTTAGTTAGTTTTTATTAACTTTGTTACTTACGTGCACAGGTATTATTGTGTCAAGACATCAAACTCGGTTTAACTTCAATGACTGATACCACTATATACATGTAGATGTTTGTTTATTACATCTTATAAATGCCAAAAGCCTCAGTAGCTCTGTAGTTTAGCTATTCCAAGTGAATGGACACCTAAACCAAGAAATAAACCTTCTGGAAAAAATAATCCATGAGACTAATCCAATGTGTGGAGGGGGATGTGGCTTTGCCATTTTTTTCTCAAATAACAATATCTGTAGATTTGATATTTTTCAAGAATAATAACGTAAGTGGGGAGACTATCACGTTTTGATAATTCAAAAGTCAAATGGGTATATATGCCTAAATTGCTATACTAAAAGAAACTTAAGCTTCCGTAAAGACAGTCTGTTGGAACACTTTGAGGCATATGGGGTTGTGGAGAGGTGCGGCAGGAGGAGGATGAAGAAGGAGAAGAGGGGGAATAAACGGATGGTGGATGCTTAAATTTGTTACTTTCACACAAAGCGAAAATATCAGTAGACCCGATAGTTTCCATAATGTAGGTTGAGACGAACCACAAACAGTTACAGTTTAGCAATATGTAGTGGCTGGAGTGTCAATCAAACAATTCCTCATTGGGTTATGACTCCAGTTATTTCCTTACAGCATCCATAGATTGCATCATTATTTCTGGACATTGTTTTTGAAAATGAGTTAGTGCACCTGAGTCATCATTGCGTGGAAGAGGGAGAAAGGGAAAGATGGAGAGCATAGAGTAGGGAAGTGGAGAAGCAGGCCAGTAGTGGCACAAGGTACAGAGTGGGAAGTGGAGTATAGCAGCCAAGGTGAAAGGTGGGGAGAGCGGGTTGATAATAGAGTAGGTTAATTGGCATAACAAAATTTGAATAGTAGGATAATACTGCCAGTAAATATATACATGTATGGCCAAACGAGAATCTTGCATCTGCTAGCTAGAGGTTACTTGCTCTACATTGATGGCTGCAGGAAGTAGGTCATAATATACCATTCTATTGTCAACAGCCAAGACATTAAGACCAGAGATATCTATGTCTGACTGTTTAGAACTGAGTTTATGGCCAGATATAGCAATCATATCAGCATATGCATGCCACAGACCTGAGCAATGGTGTCTTACAATTAAAGGACAAGAATATAAACTACAGCATGAAGTGAAAGATAGTACAATGATAAAAAAAAATGCAACTTCTGTCTAACTGATAAATACTTATTTATATGCAAACATATCAATGCATTTTAAACAATGCAGTGAGTCAGCAATAACATAAACACATACTAGGAGTTATCTTCTCAACAATATCAAATAGCCCAAGTCTAATACTCATACATCTACTGTAGAGATTTCGTGTGTGCAAATAAAGTCATTTTATTGACAGGATGTTGATCTTAACTTTGCATATACCATTCTTTAGGCGTTTGAATTATCAAAATATGCTCGTCTCCCCTTACTGTTGATCGTCTTTGCCTATTCTATCAAAAACATGTTAAATCTAAAAGTACATGTATCTCTGGTTCGAGAAAAAGTAGCAAATTTAAACCTCTGCCGTGAATTAGATTAATCCAATGGAATATTCTTGCAGAATTTTATATTTCTCTCAATGTAGTGCTTTAGTCACCCATAAGCCTGGAATTCCAGATAAACACACATACACAGACATCCGGACAAACAGACGTTTTTCATGGATATATATATAGATATATGCATCTGAGATAAATGATCATTGAAGTTGCATAAGCAGAAATACAAAGGAATCATGACAATGATGTTCTAGCTAAACCTTGTAATTGATTTTGATCCGCTTTCCACCAAATTCCACTGATCTCTAGTATTATACCTCTCTCCAAAGGGAAACTGTACTCGTATGACAGTGACAACTAGTATTAGTTACTGACAGATCCGTTGGCAAGCACTGAGCCCACGGCTCAGACAAATTTTAATTATTATAAGCTTGAACAGTGGCTTTACTCATAAATACCAATTCCTAGGTGGCAACCCTCTAGGATGGTGGCATCACATGAATGAATGTGATGATTGTAAGTAAAACCAGTCTTTATATAGACAGGCTAGTAGTGAGTAATTAGCATAATACAAATAGGCAAAAATTAACAGGAAGTAAATAAACCAACCACGAACAGCATATAAATAGTTAGCAAATCATGCAGTTGGATATGTTTAATCGAAAATGGTGGCAAGTAGTTAAAGAGCAAAGTCATGTCTCCATAGTCCAATCAGAGACTCTCCAGGGTTCTGAGGCTGTACCTAACCTTTTGTTATCGAAAGAAGGGTACTTCCGGCTCCAAAGTTAGTATAAGATCCTGGATGGTTTTGAAAATTCTTGGTTAAGGCGGCCATCCTGTGCCGGCCCAGTGTCATTGCACCGGGTCAGTCAGGGGTCCAAACCAGCCCTGCAAGCTATGCCACCGGTGCAGAAAGTTATTCTACCGACACAGCACATTCTAAAGGGCTGGGGGTAGAATTCTCGAGCCTTTCTGATTGGCGTCTTACAGCAAACAAGTTTTTTACTAATGTCATGTATCAAAAGGGGTGTAAAGTAGATGCCTGCAAGTAAGAGAAAGGGATGGGATTGCTAAGAGAGTACAACTCCAAAACCTAGCATGCTTTGTAAGGTCTGGTATGAAGACTCTTGCTGCAAGCTATGGTATCCTTGAGGGTAGACTTAGTTCTTTGGTAATCGGTGGGTGTTCCAGGAAAAGGGATGGGAAGCGAACTAGGGTGAAAACTAAAATGGGTCAAAAGAAATAAGATTTAGGGAAAAATAAAACAAATCCAGTAAATTTCACAGAATTAGAGCAAAGATAACAAAGAGTAGAAGTTGGTAAACAAGAGCTATTTGAAAAATCAGTTTAGTGAAAGTAATTGACTCTATAAGTTACTTCAAACTCAAGGAAATAGAGTCAATAAGTTATACAGTATTGACCTTAATTCAAAAAACCAATCATAATTGAACTTATAGCAATTATTTTGTCAAACGCAGCAAGAAAAAAAAAGAAAAAAAGAAATTCATTTTGCAACAATAATTCAATTAACATACATTTGTTGTTTACTTACTCAATGCCATATGAAGTGTTTACTATATTGTAGTGCATGGCTCACATCTTTGAGGCCATTCACCGAGCACATCAACTCCAAAATGTTGCTAGAATTTTAGAAATTGTCGACTGGACCCTGGAGTATTTTGTTGACTGGGAGTTTGAGGAAATAGTCAAATCTAACAATGGTTGGGTAAGCAAATGTCCCCACTTCAATAATGACTTAATTGCTTAGTCTATACTAACTAGGTGTGATCATCAAGTTTCGAAACGCATATTTCTTATTTTTCACCAGAGATTTATCTTCTAACTTTTTCAAACAATGTTTGCTTACAGGAGCAGTACGCAGACAGGGCTTGGCACAAAGACTTTCCAGAGGCATGGAAAAGATTTCAAGAGCTCGAGGTAAAAAGAAACTGTGGTAATGTTGAAGAAGACATCAAGAGGCCCATAAACTGGGGCAAATATTTCTCAGACATTCCGCATAAAACTACAGCTGGAGTAGCCCTGCTCACTCTTGCAGGATCATATGCTGTTTATAGAATTGTTAAGTAACAACTCGCAGATCGTTTAATTTCCAATAAAATCAAAGTTGAGAGGTTTTTGGTTGCTGACCAATGCGTAATCAGTTAAACTTGTTCTTTTTTCCTGAGTACAAAGTTCTTTGAGAAATTTCTGGTATAAAACTTTTCGTACTATTTAACTTTTGATTTACAGGATGGTAGAGCTTGAAAAAAAATTCAGTACAGCTTAGAAGCATTTATCAAAAATTTCTCAACGGGGATCAGTACAATTAAATATTTTGAAAAAATTCTATGCATAAGAGCAATGTGATTTATAATAGATTTAAAAGGAAAGATTGCCTGCTGCAAATTGTTTCGAATAAAGCAATTGAACATTTTATCAAACATAATAGAATTTTCAAGGAGATGCTGAATAGCAAAAAGCACTCAATTATTTCATTTGATTTCAAAATATTTAAGTTATGTTAAAAATTGCAAGAATTGTTTAAAGAACTTCAAAAATAAAATTGGCACTTTTAGATTAAAAAATCTGCCAATAAGCCCTTAATCATGTGAGTTACGAGCCAGAGAGATGTCATGTGAATACCCACCCCTAGAAACTGATCAGGTTTTCCTAATGTACATAACTAAAAGGTAATTGTAACTTGGCTACCATTTCCCGTAAGTAGTTTGTTCACCATTTTGAATAATTATACCCAAAAGTTCTCGCAGCCAGTTGCAATTTGGTTAAACATGTTTTTTTAAAGTTACAACAAGCTGACCAATGAAATTCCCGAAAGCAATATCCATTGTAAAATAGCTAGAAGATAAATAATGGTAGAATGGCGCTTTGAAAACCCTGTTATTTTATGGATAGCTGACTAAAGTGTGAGCTAGAGCAGCAGATAGTATGCGCACATCATGGATCAACTTCTGCACCACAATCTACACCCTATTGATACCAAAATAAACTTCAGTAGCGACCCAAATAAATAAATACTTGATTCAAAACCAGGTTAAATATAGTGGTGTTATTTCTGATTCAATTGAAAGCATGGATTGAAATTGAAGTTCTACAAACTGCGTTGCTTTTTAGTTTTATCATTATGAGTGAACCAGTAGTTTATATTGCAAAGGTTTCCCCATTGCTGTATTCGCTTGGGACACAAATAATATGGTTCCTAAAAAGAATGTTTAGTATGCTATCAACTTTGTGTTGAGTGAAATCAAATTCAACCTGCTCTTGACTGGAGTTCATTGTAGAATATAAAAAGTCCTTGATTTCTAATCAAAGTCTCCTTCAAACAGATATATAACATAGCGTACTAGTTAAATTCATTTATATATGCCTGTAAGCACCATGGTTTATAATACGCAAAATACCTGTAGTATGTATAGTATTGGAACCTAAATAGTCGAGCAAACAAGCAGCTGGAGATACACTGAGATAAGGCTAAAGGCTGCTGCACACGAACTATTTTTATCCAAGTTCTGTTTCCGTTGGCGGTAAATAAGGAGCCAGCAGGTGTGGTTCAGCAGATACTTGTGCTAGTTTTACAGACCATGAGCATTCGAACAGTTAAATATTGTAGTGGATTCTGCCGTTCAAACAACGCAACCGCTAACTGTCTACTAACAGCTAATACAGACAGTCAACCTGTCTGATGGTGCAGCAATGCGGTCAGCCTCTACAGGCCTGACAGCAATTATCGCCTCTCATCAGAGAGGACCCTGGGTCCGTATGACTCCGGTAAAGTGTTATGGAGGAGTAACTCAACTCCACAAATTTTGATGTGCTCTCAGCTCAGACATATAAGCCAGTGGTTTCAAGTCTATACATTTATTGTTTCATACAATCCCAGTAAGAATTGATGGTAGAAGCGGAGGCAAATGGCAAAGGCAATAGAACACATGACAGGTTGGCATTTTATAGACCAAGCCCCAGAAAGTACATACAAAATAGTTGGCCTACTTTGAAAGTAGACTAATCAAGCATAATACTGTGGTAGATTTCAGTGCACTCTAGTGGTAAACGGGTAGTTTACACTAGGAACCTTGTGAAGCAATGCGCGAGGCTTCTGCCCACAGCATTTGGTTAATAGCTGTTGGGTAGGAAGTCATACTGTGCCGGTAGCATGGTAAGCAGGGCCGGTATTGACCCCTGCAGGGTCGGTAGTGACCTCTACCGACCCGGTACAGCTGTACTGGGCCGGCACAAGATGGCCGCCTTAGACGAGGATCTGTAAAGATGTTCAGGAACTTAGTCAAGGTCGTAAACAGGAAGTGACTACCCCTAAAGTACCAACTTAGTGGACCTGATTCTATATACAGCCTGTGGACCCTGTAGGAGATGTCATTGGACAGTTGGGAGAAAAGACTCCGCCTTTAGCCACTTGGCACCTCCTTGTATTATCTTGCATTGCATTGTGATTGGTTAAGTATTTATATAATTGATGTCATTGGTTGCATTACTTCCTGTGCATTGTATCTTATATGTTTTGTGTTCCTTAGCTCTCCTATAAAAGGAGAGCTCCTACTGATAATCAGTGCATTCATTACAATGAGCCATAGCATGTATTCTTATATTGCTAAACACCTAGAGGAATAATTACCCTCAGGACTGCTTTGTAATAAAGCCACTATAGCAAACACTACTCGGTACTGTTTGTCTGAGCCATGGGCTCTTGCCTTACCGGGTAATTCGGTTGCCCTATACAGTTGTCACTGTCGGTCAGTACAGTGTCCCCTCTGGAGAGAGGTAGAATACTCGAGACTAGTGGATGTCCGTGGTAACAGACCGGAATCCATTACATTGGTGGCAGCGGTGGGATAAATGGTACCTTCCCACGCTGTGCTCTTTCACGCTACCCTCTGGCCCTGCGAATGCACTGCAGGCCAGCTACCACTGAGGAAGGAGAAGTGATCTACCGGGTGTAGATCTGGAGAGAGGAGGAGAAATTGATCTACCGAAGTAGTAGATCTGAAGAAGCAATTGACACAAGATACTACCGGATTTCTCTGCAGGTTCGTTTGAGTACGCTCCGAACTGCAGCAGCTATCCCGGCACAGTATCCACTACTAAAGGCTGTCTGCATCAACCGTAGAGCTTGCTCCGCTTGCAGCAGTCCAGTACAGACGCTACCGTATCTTCTACAGGCTCGTAGAGTTCGCTCCGACCTGGACATAGAGATACCGGCACTGTGCAAAAAGAAGAAAGAGTCGTGTATCAGCTATACAGACTCAGCTACCAGAGGTTATTCAGCTTGGAGTGCTACTCAGCTGGTAATAGTGACCCCGGCACTGTATCCATTTACAGTGTCACTACACTACTGCCTGTAGGCCCGTAGAGCTTCGCTCCGCCCTGCAGCAGTACAAGAAGTTTCATAACGGTTGTTACAAGCGACGGAGTGCCAGATACTGCCACAGTATCCATTGGACCAACCCCTAGATCTGCTAGAGCCACTGGAAACACAGCTACCGACCCGGATCTAACCCATACCGGCCCGGGATCCAGTTGTACTGACCATTTCTTAGATTTGAGTTGAGATCACTCCTCTATCTGCAAAGAATGGCCACCCAGAGAGCACGCAGCGCTGGTCGAGCACCCGCTGGCAACCCAGAAGCTACAGCCATTGATAGATTGACCGAAGCATTGACGGCTATGATGAGGCCCAACCAAGACAATGCACCAGCTAGGCTAAAGGCTCCGAAGTTCGACGGCGAAGGAGACGTCGAGTACTTCATCAGCCGATTCATTGAGGTAGCCGAAATGAATGAGTGGCCAGAGAACACGGCCATGTTATACCTAAGGGATGCATTACGAGGTAAAGCATTGGACTGTGGAAAGCCTCCACAACTGCAGGGTATCTTTGCTGCACTACGAGCACGTTTTGGGCTAACACAAAGGGAAGCTATGTCCCGGCTGACCAGCCTACGCCGCCAACACAAGACGTCGCTCCAAGAGCATGCAAGTGAAGTAGAGCGCCTAGTGCGCGTTGCGTATGCAGATCTACCTCACCGACCCATGCAAAGGATGATGCTGGACATCTTCAGCACCACAGTTGGGAATGCTTACCTGCAAAGGCACTTGTTGGCCATGCAGCCCATGGACATTGCTGAAGCAGTCCAGGCCGGCAACGAGTATATGCAGATAAAGACACCGCTTGAAGAGGGCCGGACTCGTGTACGGCTGGTGGAAGAGAATACCGACGAGGAGGAAGAAGGACGAGACACGGTGGCCAATAGCCCGTCCCCGCCTGCCTCCCCCACTATTCCGGCGCAGCAACCCCACCACGCTCCCGCACCTGCCAACCCGGATCCCATGGCCACGGTTATGGACCGTCTGAAGCTTCTGACTGAAGAATTGCAGTCATTGACCGCAACCAGGCAGGCCGCTACCCTTCCACCGGTAGAATCGCTACCTACACCGGTAGCTGACTACAATCGGACAACTCCTGACACCCCCTACAGTCCGGGAACTCTAGAACGGAGTGGACAGATCCCTAGGAGAGTGCAAGCAACCGTCCCACCATTGGAGCGACCCTATCAGGCCAGCTACTTCCTGGATGGAAGAGTGGCCGGCCAACCAGCAACCCTGTTAATCGATACAGGTTGCACAACTAATTTGCTGTCAAGATACTTGTACCAGCAACTGCCCGAACCAGTAAAAGACACATTGCAACATAGCGATGCACATGGACTCATGGCTGATGGGTCGAGGCTCCCCTTTTTCGGTACACTACAAGTGGACTTGCAACTACAGGGACTGAGAAAAAGCATTAACTTCGTCGTTAGCGACATCAATGAAGATGCCATAATTGGCATGCCATTTCTCACCTTACACGAATGTGCCCTACGCTTTCCAGACTCCGAGTTCATTATTGATGGACATGTGCTACCTTGTACGGACGAACACGGGCAGCCACTTAATGATAGTGTCCATCTGACACGAGCAGAGCTGACAAAGGAACCCCCTTACACTCCTGAGGAAGAGGGCGTCCCCCATCAACCATCCGCCGTAGAGAGAACTACAGGTGGAATGCCCCAGGCTGTGAAGAGCCCCCCGCCACGGGTAGAAGGCAGGAGATTTGAGCCGGATCGGACGGCAGCTGCTGGAGAGAGGCAGTTGCCCTGCCACCACAAACCAGCTGGGAAGAGACCGAGAGATGAAACAAATACTACCCCAAGACCAACGGCCAGCGTGCCGCGACTGCCTATCCGCCACAATGAGGAACTGCTCAAACGACTGGAACGGCATAACCCCGTACTACTGAAGCAAACCCACTCTACATTACCAAAGCGCCGGCCCTCGGTACCACGGAACAAGTCGCACGGCTATCCTGCCCAGACTACCCGTGTCTCAGAACAACCTAGGACCCCTCAGAGAGCCCCCGCCAGTCGGCAACCAGTAGTACTCTACTTCCTTCCAGGGCGAATAGAAGGCCACCCCATTTCTGTGCTAGTGGATGCCGACTGCACCCTCAACCTATTGTCTCAACAGGTCTTCCAAACTCTGTCCCCCGCCATCAAAGGTACCCTACGAGCAGGACCTCCGTACGGAATTATGACGGACGGTTCAAAGGTACCCTACTTAGGCACCGTGACGATCCCCATCCGCCTAAGGGAGGTAAAAGTGGACGTCACCTTCACGGTGGGGCGAATGAGCAGAGACGCCATACTAGGTAGACCATTCTACCTCTCTCAACGATGTCAGTTACACCCTGAAGAGGCAAGAATAACGGTCAACGGTCACCCTCTGCAGTGCACGGACGAGCAGGGCAGACTACTGGTCAATAAAGTACAAGTAGTACGAGCCGTCACTATCCCTCCGTGTTCAGAAATAACACTAGTGGGACGAGTAAACTCCAAGAACCATGGACCCCTCGGTATGGTGGAAGGATACCCAGATGCTCCCCCTTTGGCTACCAGCATCAACCACCCAGATGGACAGGGGCGGATAATCGTGCGATGCATGAACCCAACTGATCAACCGTTGGAATTGAAAGCAGGACAGACTATTGGGCGATATACCCTCTTGGACCCGGCACACTGTCCCTCTCTGGACTCCCTCCCACAAATGGACACGGAGCATCCTGTAAACCTGGAAGCGGTACCAACGGTGCCCGTCCACCTAGAGGACCTGTACAAAAGGGCCCTGTCAAACTGCAAAAGCAACCAAGAGGCCAGACACCTCGCCCAGCTGTTGGGACAGTATGGGACCACCTTTAGTGCTGGAGATCATGACATAGGGCGCACCAATTTGGCTGAACATAGCATCCCCCTCCTACCAGGTGCCAAACCTATCCGTCAACCCCCTCACAGGCTGGGACCCCAAAAGGAAGAAGAGGCGGAAAAACAAGTCGCCCACCTACTGAGCAAGGGCCTGATAGAGCCCGCCACCGGAGCATGGAGTTCCCCCGTGGTACTGGTTAAAAAGAAAGATGGGTCATGGCGGTTTTGCATCGACTACCGCCGGCTCAATTCAGTAACCCAACTAGATGCTCATCCCTTGCCCCGGATAGACGAGAGCCTGGATGCCCTCGCTGGAAGTAAATACTTCAGCACACTAGACCTCGTCAGCGGTTACTGGCAGGTACCCCTAGATGAGGACGCCAGCGAGAAATCAGCATTCTCTACACGAGCAGGGCTCTACAAATGGAAGGTGCTGCCGTTCGGCCTCACCTCGGCACCAGCCACCTTCCAGAGGCTAATGGAGAAGGTCCTTTGCGGGTTGCATTGGAAGACCTTGCTCCTATATTTAGATGACATCATAGTCATCTCCCCGGACTTTGCCACTCACCTTGAGCGGTTGGCTGAAGTCCTCCACAGGCTACGGCAGGCAGGACTCAAACTGAAGCCAGACAAGTGCGACTTACTACAGAAGCAAGTCCGCTACTTAGGACACATTGTCAGCGAACAAGGGGTAGCTACCGACCCTGATAAGGTTGCTGCCGTCGCCAACTGGAGCTCCCCTCGAGACCTGAAAGATCTCCAAGCTTTCCTAGGGACGGTAGGGTACTACCGCCAGTACCTATCGGACTTTGCAACAGTAGCCAAACCCCTCACCAGACTCACAGGGAAGAACGCTTCGTGGGAGTGGGGCCCAGAACAGGAACAAGCTTTTACCCATTTGAAGAAGAGCCTCATTACGGCTCCCATCCTAGGCTACCCTGAACCCCAAGGGTCATACATATTGGACACCGACGCTAGCCATGACGGCCTAGGGGCTGTCCTATCTCAGATCCAAAATGGTCAGGAAAGGGTGATCTCGTACTACAGCAAAACGCTGGGCTCAGCAGAACGTAACTACTGCGTCACCAGGAAAGAGCTCCTGGCAGTAGTGAAGGCTGTACGGCATTTCCGGCCATACCTGTACGGACAGAAGTTTAAATTGAGAACGGACCATGCTTCGCTGCTATGGCTTTGCCGAAAGAGAGAACCGACAAGTCAGGTAGCCAGATGGCTGGAAATTCTCTCCGAATTCCAGTATTCAATCGAACATCGGAAGGGCTCGCACCATGGCAATGCCGACGGGCTGAGCAGACGCTGCCCGGACACCTGCCGTCAGTGCCAACACATCCAGGAAAGGGACGGTGGGCCCACTAAGGATGAAGTAGCAGAGGAACTGACCCCCCCCCCAAGAGAGAGCAACCCTCTCTCCCAGCAACGTCGTCTCGGCTATAGACCACCCAAGTGTAGCCACCCCAGACTCCGCCTTGGTTAGAGCACAACAGGAAGGCCAACACGAAGTGGCCATCATGTATGCCGCAGTCTTAGGGAATCACACCCTGACACAAGAACAACTAGAACTGGGGAGTGGTGAGCTACGGACCCTGGCCCGCCGACAGTCGGCCATGAGAATCAGGCCTACCGGTGTACTAGAGATCCAGGTGGCGGTCAAAAAGAAGTCTCGGTGGTGCGCCCTCTGCCCTCCGGGACTGCGAGGAGCCACCATGTGGCAAGTTCATGAACTGGCGCACCAGGGTGTAACCCGTACCCAACGGAGACTATTACTCACCTGGTACTGGCCAGGAGTATATGCTGATGTCAGGCGCCTCGTACGCAGTTGCGAGGTCTGTCAGCGCGCAAAAACGGGAGGAGTCCGCCCTAACCCCCACAGGCAACGCATGTACGCTGGCCGCCCTTGGCAAAAACTGGCAGTTGACCTGGTTGGGCCACTGCCCGAGACGGCAAAAGGAAATCATTGGATCTTAGTCCTGACGGATCATTTCACCCGTTGGCAAGACGCGATAGCCTTGCCCGATGCCACTGCACCCGTAGTTGCCACTGCTCTCGATGAAAGAGTGTTCTCATATTTTGGGATCCCTGAACAAATCCATACGGATCAGGGGGCACAATTTGAGAGTAGCCTGATGCAAGAACTATGCTCCCTATGGAACGTAGACAAAACTAGGACTACCCCATACCACCCACAAGCTAACGGGGTGGTAGAGAGGAATAACCGAGTATTAGGCGATTCCCTGAGGTCCCTACTGCTGAGAAGACAGCCCAACGAATGGGACCTGCTGTTGCCACAACTCATGCGTGCTTTTAGAGCCACGCCCCATACAGTGACCGGAGAAACAGCAAACTTCCTCATGATGGGCCGAGAGCTCCGCCTACCCGACCAAATCACCTGCCACCCTCCGTTACCCGACCAGCTCCCTGTGCACGCCTACGCTCAGGCGCTCAAGGAGAGACTAGAGGAAGTACACCACACCTTACGAGAGGAACAGACCCAAATTAGGACAGACGAAGGGGAGGAACCCACCACCTTTGCCCCAGGAGATCAAGTATGGCTGCTAAATCGCAGACGGCGAAAAGGGGAGAATCCCAAGCTCCAGCCAAAGTTTGTCGGACCATTTGAAATTGAGGAGGCCTACCACAATCACACCTACCTTATTATGAGGCATGGCCAGAGATCCGTGCAGAATGGCTGTAACCTGAAGCCTTACTACCCCTGCACCGACCCCCGGGGTCAAGCCCCGGCAGCGCTTGAACCCAACCGTCGACCCAATATGAGGGGCGCCACCCGGAAGAAAAGGAAGCCACGAGAACCCGTGGAGCTTGAGTACTTTCCGCCCCCTACCTTGCCAGATTTCCCCCAAGTCAACAGACCGGTACCCATGGAAGAGGATCCAATAGGCTTACCCGAGCCACCTCCAGCCGCCACACGGCCTTTACCGCAGACCCCGGATCCAACACCTCACCTTCCAACGGAAGCCCCCATGACGAACCCCAGAAGTCGGCCACAACGGAATGTGGGACCTCCAACCAGATACGGAGAAGCCTATTGCCACTTAATATGCGCCGGCAGAGACTCCGACCAACAATACCAGGAAGACTTTCCTGCCCTTCCTTCGCCAGACCCAGCAAAACGGTTGGCTTTCCCTCGACCCACCTGTCTTGACCCAGCCAACAGCCTCGTCAAGATGTCGGCTCGACATCACACTTAACGACACATATATAACCTGGGTACAAGTGTTACCCCCCACACATATCTACTCTTAATATTTTATTATTAAAGCCAGGCTATGACTTTAATGGAGAGAGGTATGTGGTAGATTTCAGTGCACTCTAGTGGTAAACGGGTAGTTTACACTAGGAACCTTGTGAAGCAATGCGCGAGGCTTCTGCCCACAGCATTTGGTTAATAGCTGTTGGGTAGGAAGTCATACTGTGCCGGTAGCATGGTAAGCAGGGCCGGTATTGACCCCTGCAGGGTCGGTAGTGACCTCTACCGACCCGGTACAGCTGTACTGGGCCGGCACAAGATGGCCGCCTTAGACGAGGATCTGTAAAGATGTTCAGGAACTTAGTCAAGGTCGTAAACAGGAAGTGACTACCCCTAAAGTACCAACTTAGTGGACCTGATTCTATATACAGCCTGTGGACCCTGTAGGAGATGTCATTGGACAGTTGGGAGAAAAGACTCCGCCTTTAGCCACTTGGCACCTCCTTGTATTATCTTGCATTGCATTGTGATTGGTTAAGTATTTATATAATTGATGTCATTGGTTGCATTACTTCCTGTGCATTGTATCTTATATGTTTTGTGTTCCTTAGCTCTCCTATAAAAGGAGAGCTCCTACTGATAATCAGTGCATTCATTACAATGAGCCATAGCATGTATTCTTATATTGCTAAACACCTAGAGGAATAATTACCCTCAGGACTGCTTTGTAATAAAGCCACTATAGCAAACACTACTCGGTACTGTTTGTCTGAGCCATGGGCTCTTGCCTTACCGGGTAATTCGGTTGCCCTATACAGTTGTCACTGTCGGTCAGTACAGTGTCCCCTCTGGAGAGAGGTAGAATACTCGAGACTAGTGGATGTCCGTGGTAACAGACCGGAATCCATTACAATACATATAGGTAAACGAACAACTTACACAGTTTACTTACACCAGCAAATTAGATGCCATGAATAAGATTAAATTTAGATGATGCCCAGACGCAAGGGGTGGAGCTAGTAGGTCCATCGCCAATGGAAGTTGCTACTAGAGGTCTTTTTATGCTTAGATTGGTGTGTGGCCTTTTTGGAGCTGTTGGTCTTTAAGTATTGGTATGTGGAACCATCTAAGAGGTGGAGGTGCTGAGGTCTGTAGGCTATAATTTACTCCTCTGGCTATGGCACGCTCTTGTTTCCGTCCCAAGATGCCCTCCAACGGCCTGTATCGTGCAAGTACTTTTCCGGTACTTCGCCAATACTTTGCCAATACTTAGCTGATACTTACATGGTACTGGCATGTATGCTTTGCGTTGCGTAACAACTCGGCCGGCTCATTCTGTGACTTGTGCAAGTGTTAATGATCGGCCTGTTTGATACCAAGTGGCTATCAGAGGAAATATTTTGTCGTGCTGGTCACAGTTACAGAGCTCCACCAAAATCCACTACAATTTTATTTGTCCTGCTCACCATTTCCATGAAGTTCTTCTCTGTGATTGGAAGGATTACCTTCAAACGGCAAGTTGATTTATGACTCTGTTTGCAATGCTAGTTTACTGCAATGTCGCTTCTTACTCAAACGTATTTCAAGAAAATTACAATAATTTAATAATTGTCATATATAAGTAATTTCATATAAATTATAATATTGTCACAATTTCGCATAAATCGAACCCTCACAAAATGAGGAAATAGTTGCCGGTGTATAACTGAAAGCTCTTTCCCTTAGCTCATTGGCCATGCACTAAGCCACTCCGCCGCATTGACTGCTATGCAGTTGATGATGGTGCATCGGCCCTTTGAGAGAGCAGCCTGTGACACCATGGAAATTTTCCAATAAGTTTAAAAAAAAAGCTGAGGAATGTGTTCTAGTCTATGAGTAATAGCACACTTGCAGGCTAGTAGAACATGCTAGTAGTTACCAGCTAGTAGTAACATCTGAAAAGAAGTTAGCCCATCGCCTGCAAGCACTAATTTTTACTGTCAGTGACAAGATTTCTAGGAGCCAGCCAGTTCCAAATTTAACCCCAATACTCATGGATTAAGCTGCAGAACCAGCAATTGATTGGCTCAAGGCCAACTGTTGTATTATATTTGCATCTATATTGAGCATATTGTAGATCAGCAACTACCAAGCTGTTATTTCAACCACTGCATTCACGTATCCTGTTCTATACATGTGCAATTATTTTAAATTCTGCGCTAGATTTTGTAGAGTAAGCATTGAGAGATGTATCATAGCGCGAGCCTACTGCCTGTTACATGCAAGTGTTTACTTAGTGTTTGGCTAGTTACATATATACTATGTGTATTTACTGTTGTACTGTAGCAGATTTTTATAGCTTCCCCCTACTTCTCCACTAGTAGTTGTCACCGCACAAACTGCTGTCTGCCAGCACAACAACACAGTCAGCCTCTCAAGGTCTGACATTGAGCAGTCAACCCTTTCCCAGAGGTGACCCCGTGCCGGGATGGCACAAACAACTGGTTGTAAAGAAGGATTCTTAACTGTAGCAACTGTAGAAAGCCTTCAGCTCAGATATTTACTCGCTGATTTTGAGTGATACGAATATTTATTCTTCCCAGAATAAAAAGGTGGCAGTCCAAGTAGCAAGTACAATCTGCTGTAGGGCAAAGCAATGATCTGAGTAAAAGCTCTGCGTTTTATAGGCCGAGTTACAGAAAGTTACAGGAACTGATTGGCCTAGTTTGCCAAACACTCCAATCACACATAAAAAAAGTACGAATACACTAATAGAACGGTACATAAAAATAGTAGCCAATGTAGTGTGAGTGCATAAGTTAAAGGTAGCTGGTGCCCAGAACGGAGGGGGTGGAGCCATAGGCATTCCAGCCAGTAATAGTTAGGTATCTCTTGCTCCATAGGCTCTTAGTATTTTTTGGCCTTGGATCTTACTTTTTCGACCTCTGAGGGTAGCTGGCTCGCTGATGTTGGTCGTAGAAGATCGTAGGCTAGTTTTCTCCCAGGCTAGGTCAATCATCTTGCTGCCGGCCCGGGATAGCCATCCAGGGCCGGGGTAGTACATAACCTGTGCCGGTATTGTGTAATACTGGTTCTAATGCATGTAATTTAGAAACTAGGTTAACCGCAATTAATTTTGGGCTTTCTTAGGTTGCCTGATGTCTACAGACTATCAGGGGCACCTTTGGAAAGTAGTGGTTGCAGCTGATGACCGGTAAAATCCACTACAGTGCAACTTAGTGGGCGGTGTATGAGTTAAAATATACTTCTTGTTACTTCAACAAGCTACTTTATTAGCTTAGCCGGGTGCCTTTCCAGTTACATACTTGCTATATATTCTGTGGATTCTGAATTCTTTTAGTGCTGTCACACAATGCTTGTCATTGAGACAATGGTGGATGCTTCAAGCTCTCAAGCACTTCTCAGTAATGTCCAGTAAAGGTGGTGGAAAAATCCTTCGCAATATTCAACCATCATGGATTTTAATTATAACATATAATTACCATAAGTTAATAAAAGCACTTGACGGCTAAAGTAAAAAAAGCTTAGCTTGCATGATATAAATAATAATAATTTGACATGCTGATCAGCCATAGGCCGCAGTTAGTGTATCTCTATGTAAATGAGGCATAAACATTTGATGATAGTGACCCACGTCTTCCACACAAATGGAACAAAAACTAAAAGATGATGTGTATGCAGCAACCTTAAGGTTAAAGCTAAGCTAAAACTAACAAAAATAACAATGCAAGTGATATTTAGAGACGTAATATGCAAATGAAGCAGCTGTGAAATAGAAAGCAGTCATTGGCTAACATATATAGTATTCTGAGGCACCAACTTGTAGTTTCTAAGGCATCAGCTTGTGGTAGATCTCCTTCAAAGGACAGGCTTGCGGTAGTTACACAGATTCACCGCTAGTAGCTGTAGCTACTGTCAGTCAAATGCACCGGTGTGACTTGGGGTACGCAGCTCTCACTCTGAAGCAATTTTTATGCCGAACATCAGCCTTCCAATGAGCACGCTAGTGCAAAGTAATTATAATATCAAGCACATAAATGGCCACATTGTCATACATAAAGCCACAATCAACTTTTGTTTAAACCCGTCGACCTTGGAAAGTTTAATCGGATTATGTGATATTAAGTCATATGCAGCCAAAAGTTTTTAAGTTTGTTATTGATGCCTCTTTGGAGCATTCAAAAGACTATCAATTTTTGCTACCGTTGCTTCGAATTAGTACTTTTTTCTCTGGTTTTAATTTGCAAGTGTTTTAAAGTTTTTTGTGTTTTAAAGAAAAGTACTTTTTTCTACAAAATGAGAAATACAGGCACTAAATACAGTGATTGATTAGCCTGGGTACAGCACATGGACACACTAAACGTATTAACAGGAGGGTGCTCAAAACTTGAATAGTTAGATCAAGGATAAGTCTGCACTTTTTTCATAAATAGTTATGTTGGGTAAACAATGCTGGTAATTTCTGTTACCCCTCATTTTTAAGCGTTTTACTCTCATTCACCTTGGTTCTTTTGTTTAGCTATTGGACTTCAAATTTTGGTTGGTTGTTTCCTTTTTGATAAACTACGTCATTGTCACAAATAATATCTTTTGTTTGTAATTTTTCCTCATCTTTGATTGGCTTGTATCATCATTTTCCTTTAGAAAAAAAACTTCAGCGTATGACATCTTGTAATTTAGAAACAACCGCTGCTTTATATTATTACTGCACTAGTATATTACTGTACTATATTGCTTCACTAGTATATTGCTGTACTATATATTACATTTACCATAGAACAAAGTCAAATTTGTTGCAAACTTAGTGATTTCCACCAGGTGGTGTCACTTTCCAAGCCCAGACAAGACCTCCGATTATGATGAGCAGTCAATATTAAATCGATGCATGCCAAGACCAGAAAGCCACACCATAAACCCTCTGTGTGACCTTGTGGTAAATAACATTATAGCTTATGGTGAGACAAACTTTCTATCCAATAATCAATTTGAAAGTAATGTATGGGACAAAAACATAGTTTAATTTCTTTAATTCCTTTGTCAAATAAATGATGAAAATATGGAGCATCTACATTTACTAGCAACTTAAATTTTGGTGAAGAAAGGCGCTGCAGATTGACAACATTCTTCTATGTATTCAATTCGCAAATTGAACCACTCCAATTGGACAATTCCAAAAAATGCCACACAAAGCCCGTTTTTAATACTTTATCAAAATAATATTATTTTTCATCGTATACTACCTGTTTATAAAACTTCCCTTTAGTTTTGTATTACTTGAGGCAGCAAATAAAAATCTAAAATAAGCGCTGCTAAACTCAGTGTAACTTTCTATGAAAACAAATAAAACCATGCCTGATGGTCCAATTTTTGTCTCAAACATAAAACCTGAAAAACTTGAATAATTATTATTAAATAGACTTTTGTATGGATATTTAATTGTTTGAAATATTTTACCTCAGTTTGGTTCTATGCTCTATGTGGCATGCTTACTAATCTATTGATTGCTATTTATTACGATTACTTATATAGATTTTTTTTTGCTACTGATGACTCTTGAAAGCATTCAAAAGACTCTGATAGGTTTTCGCAACTGTTGTTTCTAATTACATCCTTTTTCTCTGGTTTTCTTTTGTTAGTGATTCCCTCAAAGTTTTAAAGTTTTTGTGTTTTATAGAAAAGTACTTTGTTCTACAAAATGAGAAATGCAGACGCTCGATGCGGGGATTGATTAGCCTGGGTACAGCACATGGACACACTAAACGCACTAACAGGAGAGTGCTCAAGACCTACTTCAGTATTGTCTATGACAAGCGTGATTGTATTACAACTTTAATGCAGGTAAGAACAAATGCTGATGCCTCTTACAGGCTGCAAAAGAATGACCAATCATAATTAAGCTTTAAGCATTTACTCAATTACATAGAAAAAATCTCGCAATTGTGCAAGGAGTTATCTTCTTAATCGAAGGTAGCTTTACTAAAAAGTTTGATTTGGGAGTGGACTTTCATCAAACTTTCAAATGTGCTTTGTAAGCTACAGATTTTAAGTCAATCCATTCACAAGCCAAGTGGCAGCTTGTTTTGTACACCAATGTTTCATACCTGGCTGAAAAACATTCGTATTTATTGCGGTAGTATTGTGTTTCCCTAATTCCTGTATTCCCACAAAGTTTATTTGACTAGCCAATGAGCATTAACCTACTGGGCTATAACTGTTTAGCTTTCTTGTCAACATAGTGTTGTGTATTTAAGAATAATTAGCTAATAAATAAACTAACCCATAAATAAGATTGGAGGGTTGAAGGTGGTGAATGAAGCCCTAATAGTTTGATACAGCTCATCAAACTCCATCTATAATATCAGTCTCATAAGATAAGCTGATTAGTAATACTAGTATTAGTAGCCTTATTACACTGCACTTTTGAAAATCTAACCAATCACAGCCCATTTGCTTAATGCTCATTGGCTAGTCAAAAGAAATTTCAGTAGCACCCAGAAATTGGGGACATCACAAAACTACAGCAATAAATAAGAAAGTTTTTCAGCCAGTTATCAAAAACTCGTGTACAAAGCAAGCTGTGATGGATAGATAGACTTAATATTTGTGGTGGGTACACAAAACACATTGGAGAATCTTATGGTTGGATTAGCTTTTTAATGACAGGCCACCTCCAACAAAACCTCCAAGGTAAAGTGTTTCCATTCATTTATTTATGTTCATTGCAGTGTTTTGTACACGCACAGTCAGCTATATTGAGAGCTCGTTGTGAATTCAATGTTCATCGAGCCATTGAGATTGTTGTATGGAGTCTGGAGTTCTTTCAGGAGCAGAACGCTGACCACTGGGTCCAAGTCAATGGTGGCTGGGTAAGATTCTAAAAAACTTTCTCAGCCTTATTATGGATATCTGAATAAATTAGCTTCGATTTAAAAGACACGTTTAGTTCTGGCTTGTTTCTGTCCAGTCATGTCACAATGCTCCTGTGGCTCAAGCAAACATTAAAAATGTATGAAGTTTTCCACCCAAGGACATTCGGTAAAGTTTTTGATACTAGTTGCAAAAATGAGGCTCTATTATATAACATCATTATCAACATAAAACTTTGAGTACAATCATGTGATGCTTAAATTGATCTACTTTTTTTGCACAAAAAAGTTCCCATAAAACAAGTATTTTGGTTACAAAAGCTAGAGCAGCTTTTAATAATGCTCTGTAAGTTACTGATGTGTTATTTTTTTAATATTTTTTTGCATCATAAGAAAAGGATATCATAGAGCTGCAGAAAGTTTCAGCGTGTTATAAATTATCCATGGCATCTCATGGTTTGATCAGTTCTGTGTAAGCTTCACTATCAAACATTGCCAAAAATTACCAAATATTGTGAGATTTTTTAGTACAACTGACTATATCAAGTGGAGATAAATCTTAAGAGATCAAATGTTTTGAAGAACAAATAGTTTTGTTGCGTACTTTCATTTTACAAACACAATATCTACTTTCTTGGAAATAAATAATTTCCATTTTATTTTCTAGGAGCCGCTAGCTGGACTGGAAACCCAACCTCAGCAAAATCAAACACCAGTTCGTGTTTCAGAAAATCCCAGCATTGATTTTCAAATACATGATAATAGGACAACAGTTCTTGCCGTCTTAGGCGTTGCTTGCACAACTGTTATAGTATTGGCATTGATTGCGAGTGCAAAATAACCCGGTTGATGTGAAAACTGAATGGACAATGGGGCTAGACTTAGTAGTTTTATTTGGACTCAATTTTTTTCCTACTTCGTGTTAGTAATATTATGGCATTGTTAATATGTGAGAGTATGAGCAACTGTTTTTTTTATCATTAACACAGTTGTAAGATCAATTTTTGAGGTAGAATTTTGTTTATCCAAATCAATATAGTAACAGAAATGGTGAAATGGGGATAAAATAATAAAATAAAGGAATTTGATGTGCCCGGACACTAGAACAACCTGCAAGCCAAAGTATGAGTATTGGAAAGTAACCTATTGTGAATGCAATCAGAGCTAGGTTTACTCACTATGGATGCTGTTGTGAGCAGAAGAAAGCTGCTAAAATTATCACAAATGTAACTCTAGGGAGGCGTCATGTAGAGCACATGTAGTACTAGCGTATCAATGTACGCTACGGCAAACAGTGAGCAATGGTAGTAAGAAAGTGCAGCTATACACACTGGCTCACAGTAAATGTATAACTAGTACAGTTACATAACTGACGACACCTACAGGTTTACGTAGCAGGATCAAGACCATAAAGTACACAGGATGTGATTACAACAAACGATAGTGTAACGTTGATAATGGCGATAAATGATATTAGAGCACAAGCATTAAGAGGCACGTGGTAGCAAGTGGGTGGAGTAAATAGAACAAATTGTCTCGGTGTACATGTCGGATCTTCCAGTAAATTTGTAGGTCTTTCCCTAGCCTGTGGTCTACACGTCTGGTCTCTTTAGTCCAATATGGCTGTGGTTACGGCCTCTCCTATTACTTAGTTTACTTTAAGATCTCTCAGATTGGACAACCATCTTGTGCGCACCCTGGAGAGGTCAATACTGGAACTGCAGAGGTCAAATTTGGCCCATAATAATGAGTGTCAGCCCTGCATGCTATCCAATGCCTGGATGGCAATAACAGGTATAGATCACTAATAATAATGACAATCAGTTCTTTGTAGTGCTAATTAGCACAAGAGAGCATTGCTGAATTACAAAGACAGCCTATTACCACGTGAAGACACACAGGTAGTAATTTCTACATGCTTTAGTATATACAAACATACCATAAAATTACAACACAAAGTTAGCTTACTTCGGGGCTTGTTGCCATTTGTAACGCAACAAAATATGAAAAATTAATTGTTATACATTCCGGCAATCAGAAATAAAATGACAAAATTTACATTGCTGTAAGAAATCTGTAAGATTTCTATGTTTCCAATTATAATGCTTTTATATGGTTGTGGTGGGATTTACTAGCATATTACTCTGCCCAAACTTCTCTCAAAACACTGGCATCATCTATATAGTCAATAGATAGTCAGACTAGCATTAATGAGACATGTCAGCTCCTCTGGAACAAGGTCTTCAGGGCATCTGGACCATGGGACGGTGATATAAATGATATGGGTGCTATAGCCTGAAAAATGCTAATAGATCACAAACACCTAAATCCAGGGTATATTGTGGTAGAATTTTATGTGCCAAATTTGTGAACGCCGACCTTCACAGGCCCTTACCTGTTAGAGACACCCCTTTAGCGTTGATTTGACACGAGCAACAGTTGAATAATTGTCCCTGTTGCAAGCAGTAGAGCGAGAGTGCTACCTTCCCAGTACCGCATACACAACAGGGCCTGTATTAACCTTTGCTGGGCCAGTGGTGACCTTTTCTGGTCCGGTGGTGACCTTTACTAGGCCGTGTAGTAACCGTACTTGGCCATGGTCAAATGAGTGGCTTAACCTAAGAACTCAAGAATAGTTGTGGAGCTACAAAAGGCCAAGTTTACAACCTATCTACCTCCAAAAGAAAAGACTGAAGATTTCAGCCTATAATCCAGTGTTAGGACTTACCAGGAGATGGAAGCGTATATCAGTAGGCATTCACCTCATTAACTCTGCCTCTTTATCCTTCGGGGCTTGTTCTATTTAATCATTGGTTATTATCATCCTGTCACTATATTTAACCCTGTATTGTTATTTGTCCAAATAACTTTCTGTGCGCCTAGTTGGTTGTCATTAGAATTCCTAGCATATGATTGGTTTGTGACAATGTTAGCTTCCTGTGCTGCCGCCTATATAAGGCTAGAGTTTGCATATATTCTTCGCACTTGTATGTTATATGTACTCCTGCCACTTCACTCTAAAGGCCTACCTCCCTAGAGCAGTATTGATACAATACATGTATTTATACCGCAGTAACCAGACTAGTTTGTCTGACCTGATCTGACAGAGGGGTCAAGGTCATCTATATACTTTTTTGCAACTAGCCTGGATGCCGTCAGGGCATTAATCCACAAATTGATTACCAAAATATGTCAGGAAACTTATTGTACAAAGGCTACAGATGACAAAATGGGTCAAAAGCGCTCTATACATGGAGCTGATAGGTGACTGCAAGGGGGAGAGATGCTCTTAGTGATCATCACATAACTGATTAGCATATTTGATTCATCGTTTGAAATATTATGGGATATTTAATTTATTGCATTTTCTATTGAGTGGATCTTAATTCCATTATCTATGCTTCCATTGCCTGAACCGTTAAAGATTCAACTGATTTCATCGCTGCCAGATCCTAGCTGATTGTCAATAAAGTGAGAGGTATTTGCCGCTAGTTTTTATTTCTAGATAAAATGAAAGTTTGTTGTTGTAACCATGCCTAATGAGTCTGAGATGATGTCTTATGATGGGCTTGTTAAATTTTTTTAACTCATTTTTTGTATCGCTTTGGGGCTGCTCTGAAACTGGTTTTGAAAATTATTGTCGCAGATATAAAGGAAAAAATGACTTTGAGGGATTATCTTTAGCAGTAAAACTGTGGTAGATACTGCAAAATCTGCCACGGCTGGCTATAGTTTTAATACAATACTCATCAAATTTTGCTAGTCTACCAAAGGCAAACGTCGTAAGTGCCACTCTAGTATTTTGATGTACTAACTACGGGTTGAACAGATATGTGCAAATAAATGGCTGTAATTTTTGGTTTCTGTGGTCCAATAACCAACTTTTTGAAAACTAATGATAGAAGCCAAAGTTAAATTTTATTGAAACAATTTTTATTCTGACAGACATCAAGCCAAACACAGTTTCTGAAGTAATGATATAGTACACCCGCTATGACAAAGACAATAAGAAAAACAAAACGGTTAATTGGAACACTTCTGAAAACTAGAGTGAAAACTAGAGTGATAACTAGACTGATAACTAGAGTGATAACTAGAGTGATAACTAGAGTGATAACTAGAGTGATAACTAGAGTGATAATGGTTCATTACTTGGTAGTCTGAATGACTAAAATCGGATGCAATCAAGTGTAAATGTCACGAGTAAAACTTATAAAAAGAAGTTGCAGCCGCAGATGTTATTTTGTGCAAAACTCAAAAAAAGATGTTCTGAAGATGAACCATGATTTAGTACACTTTGCATTCAGCAACTAATGGAATTGTGCGTTTGATTATTTGATTATGTTACTATAACGATGTGATTGGTTTCATCCGATTCGTTTGAGCCTGCTTGAGCCTGCTTGAGCTTGAGCCTGCTTGAGCCTGCTAGAGCCTGCTTAAGCCTGCTAGAGCCTGCTTGAGCCTGCTTGAGCCGGTAGGCGTAATCTACTATGTAAAATAAAAGAAAGCGAAATTTCAGGTAATCAGCTTGCAAAAAATATTCACCAAAATATTTTTGTCATCTCTAGCTTTGTTTATAACACCAGGCATATTTATGTTTTTTTGGGCCTGTCATATGGTTTTCTGCTAGTTTCATCTCGCTTTGCGGCTTTTGACCTTTTACTCTCCAGATGACAGCCAGTCTCATTGCCACTTTTATGACCTCTTTTTTCATCATCTCTTTCTCTTTTGCCATGTTTTCTACGCTTCCGGTCTTTGGACTTGCTTCTTCTCTTGGTGGTGCATGTAGAGGAGTCTGCTTCAGTGTTCTTGGACTTGCCTGTTTTGTTGCAGCTATTTCCATCTGACACCTCGTTTGGTTTGTTTGGTTTACTACTTTCTGCTTTGTAGCGAATTTGCGCTTTAAATTTGTAGCTACTTGTAACGCGGACATATCTCCCAGTGTTCAACACTGGTTTCTTGCAGTCTTCAAATGGACATAGAATTGGCAAATCATTTTTATGATTATCCACCCACTCGTCCATGTACTTCACCTATAAAAATTAAAAAAATATGTCCCTTATTAGTTATTCTTTTAGGTGCATTTTCTAATTCAAATCAAAAAATGCATGAAACATAGACAAATAGTACACTGGAGACATTTTATGTAGATGCAATGACAAGTTACTGCAACAGAGCGATAAAACTTACAGGAATCAAATGTTTACAGTCTTTTAGTAGCAGCCATTTTGTTCTGTCATCAACTAAGAAACTTGGAGCAGACAACCTCTCAACTTTCTTCTTAACCTTGGGTAGTTCGCATCGTGAACACAACTGAGGGCAATGTTCACCACAAACACCTCGACAGGGTTCTCTCTGAATTTCAAAAAAATATCTGCATTTTTTTCTTTCCCATCACTAAACTCAGGATCTTCTGTTAACTAATACTCAGACAGAAGCAATGTTTTATTGAAAAAAAAACAGCAAACTAAGTATACTTTTTTCTGACCTTGTGGCATGTGAGACATTTGATGTCCTTTTTACAGCTTTTGTCACATGCGGCATGTCTACACCACTCACCACATTTCTTTGAGCACATTCCATGTCTTCTACAACCCCATTGACATCTCCTTAACTCCTCTTCAAACTTACAGACATCATTGCATCTCTGTGAACATTTGGTGCCGTGACTGCATCTATGGGAATCAAAGCAACATGAGTGAGAATACGAGTCAAGAGTGTACATTTACATGTATGTAAAAATCCAATCCGCCATGCCTAGATATGTGTATGAATTTTCTTACTCGTGAAGACATTCCTTATCGCAATGAGAAAAGCATCTGTCAAACCAGGAACAAACATCACAGGATTCTTCACATTTGTGTCCGCATGGTAGATAACAGTTGCATGGCTCTGAGCATTTAAGATGGGTCCCTCCATTCTTGGTGAAACTATATAATGTATACCTGAAAAGTTATGTAATAACAAATACGTACCACAACGAAAACTGTTTGCTTGACACCTACCATATAAAGCAGGTCCCCTTACACTTATGACCACAGTCTAGTTCTTCTTTGCAGGGTGATCTGCACTGGAAGTTCTTGGGATCATCAGAGCAAAGAACCTGCTGTATCTCACCACATCTAGAGCATCGATTATCTAATTTTTCGATGCAGGGCTCACAAAACTCACCACACCTAAAACAGGTTACACATCAGGCAGTGTGTGAAAGTTTGTTATTGTTTTCCATAGATCAGTTCTAAGCCTAAAGCTCAGAAAAATATTTCATCATTAACGAATTTTCAAAGCTTTCTGTTGATGTGTAGCAGCAAATTCAGTCACTGAGTCAATTCTAGAAAGTCAGTGAACATGAACAGTATTTTCTTGATGCCATTAAGAGCACCACGAAAGAAGTTATATACATATAGTTTACTGATATATTTACATTGATATAGCAAAAATTTGGCATTTGTTTTTCTACTTCAGGTAGCTAAAAACTCTCCGAGTAACCTGAAGTAATCAAAGATGGTTTATCCACTTACAGGCGCTTGCAGACATGTTTACACTGCAGCTGTTCGCCGCATTCCCGTTGACATTTCGGCTGAGCATCTGGATGTCCATGCCACATGTAGCAGGGAGCCATACGCTCGTGTGAACAGGAAGTCACAGCTTTGATGCACAGTACTTGGCAAGGCTCGCAGGGAAATCTGCACTTACCTAAAATTAACAACTTCAGCTGAGTGTAATTGGGATTCTTCATAAAGTATGTCAAGCGTTGAATTAAAAAAAATTGAATCGAAACAGTGAACACACCAGACCCTAGACAAATGCATACACTAGACATATGAACACACTAGACATATGCACACACTAGACATATGCATGCACTAGACATGAGCAACTTTCTCAAAAAATATTTCAGCTTACTGGGACATCGGTGGCCAGAAGGACAAGTTCTCAAACAGTCATCAATACAATCGAAGGCGTTATGACTCTCAGGGTGACACTTCCTTGTACATTTATGACCACATTCCAACTCGGAATTACACGTTTCTGTACATCCACCTGACAGAAACAGACATAGTAAACTGACACAACGGTGAAGGCAATAGATAGTTTATCGAGATTGAAAACACTTTTTTAAGCTCGAAGTTGGTTGTTGTTACCAAAAAAAGAGGATTTATTGAAAAAAAAAACCACTTTCATTTTAGACTTGGGTTCAAAACCCCAAAATTTTACTGATGGAGGACCAAACACTTGACTTCCATACCAAATACTCACATGGCTTGAAACCATTTTATAGCAAAAATGCTCATTGGTTTTTTTTATTATTGAAGAAAAATCATTTGCAAGAAAGCATATTGGAAACATTACTCAGATTTGAACATTGAAAGATCACTAGACTTTATTATTCAGCCACCTTAATTCTGAAAGCTGCTCATCGATACATATTGATACTAAACAGCTTGTAGTCTGTCTGGACTGCATACATAATAACACCTTAGTTTGTTCCATGAATACCGCAGAAAATAACATTGAAATGTTTTTAAATTTTATTATTTTAGCCACCTAAATAAGTTTTTTGATATATTCATGCTGAAAAAACTGCTCTAACTGACAACTGACAACTGTCAACACGTTTTGGTTGACATTTTTTTTTGATTAGTGGTTTTTTTCATATTGAAAAGAGTTTGGCATAAGACAGTTCTAAAAAACTTATTTTCATCAGCCGAGTTAATTCAGTGCCATTGCAATCAAATGGAAACTACTTAAGTTGGAGTAAAAATCCTTGGTTTGTAGCTAAACTTTGTTTCAGCAGTTCTATTAAAAAAAATGGAACAGCTGGTGTGTCATTAGAGATAGAAACTTGAAAACTCAATTATTTCAAAGAAAATAAATATGAAAACATGCATGGCTGCAACTAAGTGGCTTTGTCTGCCTTATTAGTAAAGTGTTAAAGAGTTGAAACTTTCAATGATTTCTTGAAAGTCATAATTGGAATATCAGTATACAACATAGCATTGATAGAAAAGCCCATAAGCCATTGACAAGCAAATTTCCTGACAGAAAGCTGTTTCTCACTGAAAAAAAATTATTTTCTCGTGCAAATTCAAAATGGCCAATTGTAAATTGATTTCAAAAAACATTTTATTGATAAGCATCGATAGTTAAATAAAAATCACCACCAGTGCTTTATAAGTTTTAATTTAAGCCATTCATGCGCTCAAGCATTTTCGAACTTGAATAGCTGTGATTTGGAAAGTGCTTAGAAGTTTATTTTTCAACATTGATCATCTGAAAAATTTTTGCAATGTTTTTGTAGAGGATTTTGCGGCTCTAACTTTTGTTTTTTATAAAACATTCTGAGAAGCTGCGAGAAAAATAGAGAAGCAAATAAAAAATGATGGTAGGTAAAACAATAGTAATTCAAATTCTCTAAAAACACTACTTACTATGCATGCGTTACACCATCACTTCAAAACACATGCCATGCTGTAACAAACCAAATAACAATTAACGGAAATATAGGCTGCTTACCTTGGGGAGCCTTAGAATCAAACTCCTCAGGAGTGCTGACAAAAGCTCGAGTCTGGTGTTGATAGCAGCTAAGGTTTATCTCAGAGCCAAACTCACTGGCATCTTTGGCTTCTTTCACTATTTTAGCCCAAATCTCTAAAAATTTATATTTTTTATATTTTTATCACATGTTTTGGTTTGTTGACAGATTCGAATAAACAGCTGTAGTAAAAGAGCAAAATGAATAAACGATCGTCACTGGGATACTTAAAAAAAAAGTACATTCCCTGCCGACTCCATAAGCACAACATTATATTGTGGTAGATATTGGTGAATGGTACCTGTAAATACTCATTCTTATCTTAGAGGCAACAGCCATGAATGAGCCAAAGTGCTACCCCAACGCCAAGAGAAAATGCTGTGTTGATATTACAACTTGTTGTGCAGGTATTGACCCAATTGCTCTGCCATACCAGGCCACCACAAGATGACCACCTTAATTGAGAAACTTAAAACAGCAGAGAATCTTCACCAGCTTTAATGTCGGAAGTATATTTCCTTAAATGGATGATATCATAGGCCCCAGGCTAGGCTATAGCTCAAAGACTAATATTGAACAATGGAGAAATGACTATACCTCATAGCCATTTGGCTCCTTATCTATTAAAAACCACTGCATGAAATGATTGGTTAATTATTTATCTATTATATTGGTTAGATTACTTCCAATTATTGTGTTTTTATACATTGTAGGCAAATAAATTCCTGCCAACCTACCTAAACAAAGGTTGGCTCTCACATACTCCTTGCATTCATTCATGTAAGGCCAACCACTCTGAGGATTTCCTTCCTAGAACTTGGTGATTATGAATAAGGCGATTTAGTAACCAGACTGAGTTATGGGTTCGGTGTTTGCCTACTGATCCGGCAATAGATGATCACTGGTTTTCATTGTCAAATCATCAGCACCCCTCTGAAGTATCCCCAAGGTAGAATACTCATATAACCCTCATCTGCATCCTTCCTCGGTGTCACATTATACCAAAATGTTGCCTGCTCAGGGGTGATCCCCCCTCTTTTCTCGATCCTCTTGATTATCCTGTGGTTCCTCTCCACAATTCAATCTACACACGGGGCGTAAGCAGCTCAAAATCTGAGATGAATTTCTCACTCATCAGCAAACTCACCAACAGATGCTGACCTGGACACCATTGAGTTGTCCATAAGCAACTCATCACATGGTTCATGCTCAATCACCACACTACGCAAATGAACAACAATATTCTCTGCAGACTCTGTCTGCAGGCATTGCCAGATGGTAAATTGTGAGGGGCCACAAATAACCATCAACAGAAACAATCTGCCACCAAAATGAGTCGCATCGATTGCAACCCTGCACCAGTTCTCCTCAACTGACAGGCTCCCTGTCGGGACGAGGTTTTCAGACCTTAAAGCAGGATCAACCTGCTAGCATGCTTCACATCCAGCCGCTTTGCGTTTTACTGGCTCCTTCAACAGGTTACAAATTTGTCTAGTAAGATAAAATGTTTTGTCAATACCCAAATGGTGAGGCAGGTGTGCCGCCCAGATAGCATCTTTCACGCTCTCCCCTGGAGAGAGTGCTGCAGTTACCCGTGCTTTAGTACTGCTTACTTCCTGATAACCCAACCATTGCCTGGTCACTCTTGTCATGCAGTCAGCTTCTTTTCTGCTGTTGGCACAAAATGAATTGTTATGCTAAGATCAAACCCAGTGAAAGTGTCACGAATCACCCCCAAACGGCGCCTTATAAGCATCTCTGCAGCGCTTTTTTTCCTGACACTGCTGCGCTCATCGACCATGTTTCCCATCCAGTTAATGACTGTAAGAGATTCAATGGCTAGTATGAATGTGAGTAAGAATTGACACCTCTTGCTACAGCATCCGGCTCTACAACAGTGATGTGTGTACAGTCCGACTCCTTTTGCGGCCATGGCGCATCCTCTACCACATCGCCACTAACCTCTAGGACCACATCTATTCCCATAGAGCTAGCATTGGTCCACGCCGTCACTGACCCACTAGGGACTACAAGCCAACACCCTTTTACGGGGTCCTTATGCTGAGCTCTGGCTAGAAGCTCAGCAGCCAGTCTGCCAACCATCTCCCCGACAGGAGCATCCCAATTGCCACCACAGCTCAGCTGCATTAGGAAACTGGAGTGTAGACGCAGCCAACCAGCCACTGAGCAGTGACTGACCAATCGGCCACACAGAGAAAACAACTCTCGCTTAGACAAAGGTGACGGCTCTACACTAAGCTCAGTCAGGGCAGTAGCCCTCATCATTTGGAGTTCTCCATGACTATCACGTCTTAAGGCAACTCCTAACAGCCGACTTCCATCGAAGTCTTCCGGCTCCTTAGAGTTGAGCCCGTAATTGGCAATATGATTACGTACTTTGTCAGCAACGGATTCTTGCTCAACTATATCATCTATATATTGATCCATTGATTGATGAATTCGATCATCCAGCGACAGCATCTTACCCAGAATTGAGGTCATAATCTGAGGGGCACATGACGACCGAAACCCTAGCCGAGTTATAGCATAGCACACCCCCTTATACTTCACAACCTGATACTTCCACAGGTCCTCATAAATGTGGATTTGCAGATCCATCGACTTCAGGTCAACCACCCTAAGTTCACCACATATCTACCTCCACTTCCTCATTTTATTGCTGCACACGACAATTTTATCATAACCGGTTTGACACTTGACGAATGTGTTCGGCTCACGGTAGTCCATGACTGGTCACACTTTATTTTTAGTTGGCTGAAACACTGCCATTAATGTGATGATCCCACCAACCCTACCATCCCATTGCTTTAGCCAGCCCATAGAGATCCATTTCTCCACTTCCGTACAATAGTGGTCATACATTAGAGGCGCCTTGGCACACCCATACTCAGAAACACAAGTCTGAAGTCTTGAGGGAGACTTTTCACACCAACGCCAACTAACGGTCCACCAACCACTGTTGAAATTGGCCACCAAATCTGGGTCCTCGACCCATAGCTACTCCGAGCTGATGCTCTCACTACAACTAGGCACTCTTGCAGCCCCACAAGCCAAGCCCGGTGCAGCGTTTTTTCCTTGAGAGAACCTACAGCACCCAGCAGTTGGACTGGGCCTTCCCCATCCAACTATATAGCCAAAGTCAGGGCTCCTCTTGACATTTACACCCCCATATGATCGATGGCATTGCCACCAAGAAAACAGTCAACACCAAGATTTCCCAGCTTGCCCATCACTAAGGCAGAGACATGAAAACAGTGCTCCTGCAGCCCAATAATGATACGGCATGTACTTTTTACACGAAAAACACTGCCATATGCCGTTAACAACAACCGGCCCGCCTGAAGGCCTGTTCCCACCACCATCCGCAGACTTACCAAAGTCCGCTCGCATCCAGTGTCAACGAGACAAAAGAAACATCAACCGTTTAGAGCGCCCTCCATCAGAAAACCCTGTTGTCCATCAGCTGATGCAACAACCCTTGCCTGGGCGGGACAATCCTACACAAAGTGGTCGGTGCTCCCACATCTGAGGAACCCGGCCTCAGTCTTGACCTTGCTCATTGGAGCCTTTTGCCACCTGGTACCATCTTTTATCCTGTGAGCACTTCCACAGAAAAAATGCTGATAGTCAAACTCACTACCTGGCTGCTTCTGCCACCCTGAAGCAGCAGCAACCTCACTGTGTGGCTGTTTGGCATTCTGATGGCCAACAATAACTCTTTGCCCGACCAATTTGTCTCGCACACGAGACAGCACCGTGCCAAAGTCAGCGGTGTATGCATTCTCATGCGTAATGGCCTACTCATATACAAAGTTTGGCAATCTCTCATAATATTGAACTCTAAAACTCAGGTCTTTGCAGGTCATGCCAACCTTGGCCCCAAGCCGTTCAAAGCAGTCTAAAAACATGCCGATAGTGTCTCCTGTCTCCAACCTGCACATTGTGAATTGACACCATGCCTCCTGTCGTGGCATGGCATATTCGGCTGTCAAGGCAGCCTTCACAACGCCCCATTGCCGAGCATTCCCAACTCTCATCCTGTTGTATACCCCATTGGCATTACCACCCAGTATATACACCAGGATATACGTTAGGACAATCTGCTCCAACCCGCAGAGCCTCTCATGTTCTGCCAGCCAAATGGTCACCTCTATTGACCCGTCACCTGAGAAGATACTTAGCAACTGTTTTACCGAGCCAGAATGGACCCCCGAGCCTGGTTGAGGATACCAGCAAAGATCGTAGCGTCAAGCATCACAGGCCCTACTCCAGTCCCGGTAGCTGAGGTTGATGCCCCCTCCATCCCAGTCACTTTATCAGAGTCAGAGTGCTCCTTTTTTGATTGATGGTCTGGTGAGGATATATTTAAAATTAAAACATAATTAATCAAATAACAAATGAAGCAACTACTCAATTAAAATAATTACAGTATTTAATATCACTACAACAGTTATAATTAAATAAAAAGAATAATCATAATGGCCCAAATAGCTTATTGTGTCAAATTAAACTGAATTTAATTTAAGGTTAATGAATATAAGCATTGCTCCAAGCTGCCCCGCATCCTCCAACCTCCACTTAGTCATGGCCAACACCATCTTCGATTTGTCTGACAAACCACACAGTATCTTACAAGACACAAGCTCAAGAAAAATAGCAGTAAATAACAGTAATAGTATCACGACTTGCTGCACCAAAAGCCAATGAGATAATGATTGAATACCACAGCACTACTCTCATCCTCAACCTCTCTGCGCATGCAATTGTCACAAAGGTTCCGTCTCCAAAGGCACCGGAACATTCATACAAATGTCCCACAAATGTATGTCAGCTTTTTTGATCTTCTAACAATTTGTATGTATATTTTCTTTTGAAAATATTAGCTAGCCAATGGTGCAATACCTGCTGTCCATTACTCAAACTGTATGTAGCAACTAGCCTTTATTTGTATGCTATTTGTTATCTAGTTGAGCATCACTAGTTTTTTAAAAGCCTGAAACTTTGATATGTACAAATATATGCAAGCTCTATGTAACAACTGAGGTAAGTTTGCAAATGAAACAACGCAGTCTTATTTTTATGTTTGTAATACTGGAGCTCCCTCTCCCTCACCCTCTCCCAATCCCTCTCCCTCCCCCTCTCCCAATCCCTCTCCCTCTCCCTCTCCCTCTCCCAATCCCAAACCCTCCGCCTTTATCTCTCAATCATTCCGCCTCCACCTCCCCTTCCGCCTCCCCTCCCCCTCCCCCTCCCAATGTCACTCTGACCAATGTTTCTTCAATGAGACACAGATTGCAAAATTGTTCAATTTGAGAGGTTCACTCAATAACTGTTTTTGAAGGCGGTAAGTTTATGGTGCTTTTAAACTTAGGCTTGAGGAATACACAACTATGAGATGAAGAAATGCAAAATGACGAGATGAGCAGCTGCGAGAGGATGGGGTAAGAAGCTGCAAGAAGACAAGGTGAGAAGTAGTGTCGAGCAATTAATGAAGAAATAAAAATGAAATACGACAGAGGATCAAGAAACCCATGACTATCTTTGGTGATGTCTTTTTTGTGTCGAAATATCAGCCATTTTAAAGCAAAAATCTGAAAATTGGAAATAAATTTCTGAGAATAAAACGTAACTCATTCCTATACATAGATTTTTCCACCTGCTCAGTACAAGCACAATCGGTGTTGTCCTTTATCAATCTAACAGATCAGCTAGATCCAGTGAGTTGATAGACCAGTTCATTAGAATTTTACAGTTTTAAAAAAAGTTCAAAGGCTTATAAGAGACGTTCTCAGTAGTTTATATTAGATGGTGAATAGCTGCACTATTGAAACACTAAATTGCATTTGACTGTCTTCAGAGGGTTACAAAAAAATTCCCTAGACCGGACTTTATTTATGCAGCTCACAACAAAATATCCACAAAAAAGTGTGCATCATTTAACCTAACTGTGTGAATATTGAGTAAAAAGCAGTCGGTATTGTCTACTTTACAGTTGGAGTTCTGTAGTGGGTTTTAATAACACTCACATCTGCCTAATGCTTTACAACCATTCTGGCATCACTAAGACAGCCATTGGATGGCCAGAATGGCTATTATCATCATTACAGAATTAACCGACTCGCCGTCAGAAGGAACTGACTCGGTATATGAGTCAGTATCGACCCTGCATGAGCCATACGAGTTTGGCAGGAAGTGAATTATCCTAGACTGGAATCTGGATAGTAGCCTGAGAAGAACAGATTAGCATATCCAGAAGATATCCACCCTTATACCTGGAGAAAGCCGAGGAACAGAGCCTAGAAAAGACTATGTACCAACAGCAGGATGTAGAGATGCCTAGCAATGGCCAGTTGACCTGTGACTCCGCCTACCACTTATGGGCGCCACATCTATTTAACCTTATATACTATACCTTATTCGCCCATATTTATATCTGCCTGTTCACTTGTTACATTATGTATTGCTCTTATATTATTGGCTATTACCATAAATCATTTCCTGTGATCTGCCTATAAAACGCAAAACTTCTTACCATGATAATAGTCTTGTATTGGGATTTGTACTTAACCATATTCTTAGGAAGAATAAAGACATATTTACTCTAAAGCACTGAGTTATGCATCTGAGCTGAGGGCTCTTTACTAATTGTGGAGTTGAGTATACCCCTTTACTTCTGATTTGGTGTAGTACCGACCTGTTGTTGCCTCTAGGTTAAACGTAACTGGTGGCAGCGTATCATCGGACGCTACCGACTTCAGCTGGTGGTTTTAGGCCCCCAAAATCCACTACAGCTCAACAATGTTGGTTAAGCCAGAATAATCAGCCACTGGCCAGGTGAAGAGTTGTTTGGGTTTTCAGATATGTGCTTAGAGTTAGCAAAAAAGTTTTAATCACCAGAGTGGCTACTGGCCTCATCAAGAGCTGATTAAAATAAAACTAGCCGGAGACTAAGCCTTTAGTAAGAGCCAAACTACTCAATGGATATTGGCTGGAAAGAGAAAGCATAAATCAGTAAAGCTTTGCATCTATCCTGTTAGTTCGACTTGTTGCATCACCAAGATTCTTTAATTAACATGTCTGGAGAGATATAAAAATTGAATGAATATCAAAAACATTCTTCCTCTATACATCCCCAATCCAACACTCTTGAAATTCCAAAAAATTGTTGTGCAATTCATTTATGTTTATGTCCTTTGTTGTTTTTCATTGAAATAAAACTGTAAGCATTCGGGGAATAAGGTTTGCTCAAAAGCCGGAACGTGTACAGCCCAACCAACAATAGCTGTTCAAACTTGTAGATTGCTATCAATAGTGTGTTCAGACGTTTATGCATAGTGACAAAAATGTAAAAATTGTTTAAAAAAAGAGAACCGATTTTAGAAAAAACGAAACACTGAACTTTCTTTAGATTTATGAATATGTTTGCTACTTGCAGTTTAACAGCATGGTAAACATACCTGAATAGTAAGTAAACATATCAAAGTCTCAAAATACATAACTTCCTAGTTTAGCTTTAAACATGTAACGCAGTGTGGCAGACATACCTGATTGGCTGGCAATCATATCGAAGTTTCCAAAGACATACATTCCTAATTTAGCTCTAGACATTGTAACACACACTCGGTTTTCTATTTCTATGAATCCAAGTTTGTCTTCTGCGTTACTCCTGACCAATGATATGAAGATGATGTCATTCTCTTCTCCTGTAAGTACAACTTGGATGTATTATTTCTCTATTTCTCGGGCACGTAATGTCCATCTCATCAAAATTGCAACAAACACAAACTTTTTGAATAATTTGTTTTTTGGAAAGTAAGGCAACTTCGTAAACGAAAGTGTGTTCTATCACTGTATTAGATCATGTTTACAAGTTTCAATAGCATCAAATGATGTCATAGTTAGAATTTAACATCTGTTAGCCATTAAATTAGCAATTGGACATGCAAAGAGCTTGAGACATTTGTAAACTGGGGTGTAGCAGACCTTGAAAGCCATCTACAGAAGAAACTCTGATGTCTCGAATTTTACTGATACTTGAAATTTTCCTATTGATTAGCATCTGCTGGCCTCTATACATGGATATCACTGAAATTTGCTTGGATCTGTATCCTTGTTTCACAAGGTACCTAAAAACATTAGCGTCATGGTTTAATAAACTGTTGCTAAAAAGGATCAATGGTTAATGTGTTCTTGTCTTTATTACTCACTCTGCAAACCTGGTGATCATGTCTGCCTCAAACTCGTTGCTTTTGCTCATTGCAGCATTAGAAGTCTCCCGGCTGGAATGGTTGAAGAAGAGGACCGATTTTGACACACCTAAAACAGTAAGAATAGTTCGTATCTGTTTGAGCCTACATTAAACATATATTATTACCCTTTCTTTGTGTTGCAATTAAGTTAATGATTACCTTTGATAGGTTCTCTGCCATAGACAGAAGCATGGTCTTGGAGTGTTTCATAGATATGTCCTCGGATGTACTTGGATACTTCAGGTCTCATTCTATGTTGTACATTCAGTGTACTAACAGGAAGCCCATTATTCACCATTCTCTCAAACAAGGATAGGTCTAGATGGTACTGCTTTGCCAACTCATAGACAGCCGGATTCGGTTTCAGCTGTTTATGATCACCTGAATAAAATGCCAATGCTCTTAACACTAGTCTGTAACTCAGGCTTTAATGTTAAAGCAGCATGACATATGGAGTAAGGTCTGTGCCAATGAATAAAAAACATAATTTAAGTAAAACTTTTAACATCCTGTGGAATGTCAGTACTAACCTTTATGGATAAGGCATTTGTGGTGTTGTGATAAGTCAAAACTAACCAATAAGAATAAGATCTTCGAAGTGTTGTGATAGGTGAGTACTAATTAATAAGTGATACGTAGATGTTTGTAATGATCTGTTAGGTCAGTATTGTGGTAGATTTTCATGACCACTATCTGTGCGCAAGGTCCCCCTGACAACTGCTGGGTGTCAGGCACTCCTAAACTGAGTCTGGCACAGCCAGAAAATGAACAAGAGAACCGGCAGAAGCTCTACCAGCCCTGCAGAAGCACTACCGGCCCTGCAGCATTCACTGCCCGCCCTGCAGCATGCACCACCGACCCTGCAGCAGTCACTACCGGCCCTGCAGCATGCATTACCAGCCGTGCAGTGTCACTACGGACCCTCTACCGGGTCGGTGAAAGGAGAAAGGCTATAGCCTGTGGACCCAAAATGGTACAGAAGATGCCGGGTCTCAACTTTGCAGCTTAGCTACCACTGGAAGGACCAAAAACAGGAAACACAAACCGTAACAGCCAAGAACTCGAGCTCCCTATTGCACCACCGTGATTCAGCATTATTGACTGAGAAGCGCCGCCCCTTACTTCTGGGCGCCTTGTACATTTAACCCTATCTTCGCCAATACTACCTTGTGTTCATGGGCGTCACCAGGATTTTTGAAGGGGGGCTCTAAAAATGAGGGTGGGAGGGGAGGGGGTGCGGGGGAGGGGTGGGGTGCGGGCACCCCTCCCCCGCAAAGGCCCCGCGCTAGCGGAAAACTTGAGAAATGTCACTTCTGAGATGTCTAGAAATGCCGTCTAAGATACCAAATGTTTTTGATAACATACATTACTTTGCAACACAAACATCCAGAGAAACTGATGTAAGAGTTGAGTTTTTTAGATGAAAATTTTTAAGCATGCATAAAGATCAACTTTTGAAGTAAATTTTTTGTCATTTGCAAACAATCCAGTCAACTTGATTTTTATAGATTTTGCTGACCCTTACAATCAACAGCTATTCAAATTTGAGATGTTGATTGCTCAAATGTCTCTTTGTAATTGTGAACTTCAATATTTAATCAAAATTAGTTTCGGTAAAAAATTAATCCAGCTCTTGAAACTATTATTATCCCCATAAACAGCTAACTACCTTTCTTGAATTTTAATAGCGAACAATCCTGCTGTGATGAAATAAACTCTTTCAATCAAACCAAAAACCTAAAGGTGATAAAGATGGGCTATATAATATAGTTTATCCATCCACATCTATTTAAAAATTAATACACAGTTAAATTGTCAACTCGAACTATAAGAATTAAAAACACCACTATCAAACGCAAATATAAGTTTTAAAATGGTACTAAATATACTAAACATTGGAATACACGTATGTATCTTAGCTTGGTATGAATTTATGACCGATCCTCTCATCTAAAAATATGCAATAGTTTAGCTCCATTCGCCTTTGATGAAGGACTGAAAATTTGTCAACAGTTCTTTGAATATCAATTTCTTGGTCACAGTGAATGTGCATTATAACTTATTATATACTAATAATTTATTTATTATTATTGTTCGTATACATTTAATATAATTGTAATAATAATATAATAATTATTATTATTTACACACTTTAAAATCATTAAACCACAATAAACAGATACAAAAACAATCATAATTAATAACAATTATAATAACATAAAAGCCCTAACAACAAGTAAATAAATAATTGTTATTATTATAACTATAAATTATTGTTACTTTTTCAATTGAATTATTAATTTAAACAATTAATATCATAATATTAATAATAATTATAATTTATTATTATAATTACTAAATTCAATTAATAATTCATTTAAAAAAGATAATAATAATTAATAATAATAACAATTATTATAATTTATTTATTTATTTGTTATGAGTTTTATATTATTATTATAATTCTTTAGATTGTTATCAATTATTATTATTTATTAACATCAATTATAATTGAAAAGAAACTAAAATTATTATTATAATAATTACTATAATGATTAAATTAATAAGAATAATTTAATCATTATTATTTATAATAATAATTATTAGACTGACTACTACTTAATAATCAAGTTTTAATTAATACCAAGACAGACTAATACTATTGCTATTCTTCTATGTAAGTCCAAGTTCAACATCATCATCATCATACAAAGCAGGCTCACCTTATCTCCGGCTTTTGTTTTTGGATCAGAAAGACTTTTAAAGTTCTCTGCATGATGATTGTAACCACTAAAGTATAATTAGTGATTGTGACTATTGATTGAGGCTCTATCTACCGAAACATTTTGTTGGTGCAGAACATCGTAGATTGAGCTCTAAAGAATGTTTTGTGATTCAGTAATTTATTAAAAATTTGAATGAAACAGCCCAAGAACACAGGCCAACCAGTCTCTTTAGTAAGAGGTTATAAAAGTGTTCACTTCGAAATGTTGCTCAAACTGACCATACAGAAGAACATAACTCCTGCTGAATCACGGTTATACAATGTTAAATGATAATTGCTTAAATTTTTTTTTTTCTATCAATTTTAGGGGGGCTCTGCAGAGACCCCCACAGCCCCCCTGGTGACGCCCATGCTTGTGTTAATTATACCTCATGTTTCCATTTTTACAATTACTTTCTGTCACTGCTGATTTGTTGTCCTCTTATTCGGGCATATGTTTTCTCCTACTCTGCCTATAAAAGGCAGAGACCGTTCACTGTATATTGTACTTGTATTGGGATTCTGCTTGTGATTGCACCAAGCAGTATAATACATTGCCGGTCTTATACTACACTGGGTTGTGATTATATATATAATACATTATGACATACTCATTGAGACATTAAGTTGTGCCTTTGAGCCTTGGATTCTGAATACAGTTGTGGAGTTGATATACTCCCTTGTTTGGAAGTTGACCTCTGGAGTGAGGTGTTGTTGGTGGACATTTGGTCGGCTCCCCCAAAAAACCACTACAGTATTAACCAATACAAATGAGATGCTTAAAATGATCTGATAGGACTGTACTAACCAATAAGAATGAGATGCTTGCAATGATCTGATAGGTCACTATTAACCAATAAAAATGGTATGCTTGCAAGGATCTCATAGGCCAGTACTAACCAATAAGAATGAGGTGTTTGCAATGGCTACTAAGAGCAATGGTGTGAAAGGTCGATATTAATCAATGAAAATTATATGTTCGCAGTGATGTGGTAGGACAGTATTAATCAGTAAGAATGGGATACTTATAATGATCTGATAGGTCAGTACTTACCAATAAGAATGGTATGCTTGCAATGATCTGATGAGTCAGTACTAACCAATAAGAATGAGACACTTACAAAGATCTAATAGGTCAGTACTAACCAATAAGAGTAAGATACTTACAAAGATCTAATAGGTCAGTACTAACCAATAAGAGTAAGATACTTACAAAGATCTAATAGGTCAGTACTAACCAATAAGAGTAAGATACTTACAAAGATCTAATAGGTCAGTACTAACCAATAAGAGTAAGATACTTACAAAGATCTAATAGGTCAGTACTAACCAATAAGAATGAGATACTTACAAAGATCTAATAGGTCAGTACTAACCAATAAGAGTAAGATACTTACAAAGATCTAATAGGTCAGTACTAACCAATAAGAGTAAGATACTTACAAAGATCTAATAGGTCAGTACTAACCAATAAGAGTGAGATACTTACAAAGATCTAATAGGTCAGTACTAACCAATAAGAGTGAGATACTCACAAAGATCTAATAGGTCAATACTAACCAATAAGAGTGAGATACTTACAAAGATCTAATAGGTCAGTACTAACCAATAAGAATGAGGTGTTTGCAATGGCTACTAAGAGCAGTAATTATATGAGCCTCAAGTACTTCCGCTGCTTCTTCAACTACCACAATCTCTGGTCCAACCTCTTGTAGTACAGATTGTAGCCTGGCAGCTGCTGTCGTTGTCATACCAACCACTTCTGCACCTTTTAACACCTTAACGCATCTTTGCTGCCTAAAGATAACCGTATATCTATATGCACAAATGAAAAAAAAGTTATAGAAGCAGCTATGTTGCAAAAGAACATATTGGTTTTTGATAGCTTTGTTGGGAAATATCGAAGGTCATTGATTGATAATAGTTGTAAAAGTATCACTTTAAAATATTTTGTTGCTATGGTGTCGATATCAGTAAAATATATCATAAAATACAAGCTCAGTGTCTGCATAAATGATTGTTTTCAACGGTAGGAAAGTTATATGTTACAGTGTTGGATTTTTATAGCACCCACATGTGTGCAGATGATTATCAACTGTCTGGCGTCACTTATATAGCATTTGTATGACCAAAACACCAGTATTAATTTATACCTAACTGGAAAACCCTGCATTGGTTAGGTGCCGACCCTGTGAGAGTCATACCGGGCCAGCAGGAAGTGAGTCATTATAGCCTTGGACTTGGAAATAGCCCTAGAAGACACAGAAGGTCAAATCTGTAAGATGTCTACTTTTATATCTGAGGGAGTCAAGGAGTCAAGCCTAGAAAAACCAAGATACCAACCAGAGGAAGTTGAACTGTTTATGATTGGCCAGAGAGACCAAGACTCCACCCACTATTTCTGGGCCCCAGCTGCATTCAATCCCGTATGCTTGATATCATTTGTTCGTACTTATATATGTAAGCCTGTTCGCTCTATTTTAACCTACTTATGTACTATTGGTTGTTGCGCTGTTTTATGCCCTGTTCACACTAGACCTATAACGAAACTATAACGAAACTTTATTAGGTGATCGCTGAAACACGACGAATAAAGTTTCGTTTAGGCTGGTCACACGAGAACTATAATTAGTTCGTTATGCCTAGCGATCACTAGTTTCATCCAATGACAGCGCATTGCGTTTTGTGCGCGGGCCTACTCATACTTTACTGCGTGATGCAACTGCATGGAAATTGAATGAAGCAAGGCTTGGAATAGATTATTTTAATAAATAGCTAAGTTTGACCAGTCAGTACTATTCCAATTGTTTGACTATAATTTATTATTATTATCTTTCATTTATTTAAAACTCATTATGAATGTAATAAAATAAATAATTATTTTTTCAAAAAACAAATACGCTACTATGGAAACCATGTGTTCGTTGTGAATGACCCTGACATTGGAGACCAGCCAATAACGGAACATAAAAAATAAACCTATTAATGAGCTTATCTGGCCCAATGGTCCAATCACATGCAAGCATCGCAACCGACGATTTTCCCAAACCTAGCATTGCTTGATCACGACGAAACTGAAATATTCGATCGGTTTGCTGAGCAACGAAGTCGCTGGGCTTGAAAAAATAATTTCGTTTACAGTTTCGTCAGATATTCGGTCTCGTGTGACCAGGGCTTTACTTCCTGTGCTCTGCCTATAAAAGGCTGAGCTTTTGCCATAATTAATCAGTATTGTATCGGGACTTATACATGCTCATATTTTTTACTAGAATAAATGAATTATACTCCAAAGCTCTGAGTTATTTGTCTGAGCCGAGGGCTCTATATCAGTTACCATGTAGAGAACATTCCTTCACTTTTGATTTGGTGCAGTACCGACCTGTTGATATCTCTAAGCGAAAGGTATTTGGTGGTAGTATACCATCTAAATTCTATTGACTTTACTGAGTCAGTGAACCAGGGGTTCAACTGGTGACAGTAATCAGTTAGTGGATTGAAAGCCCCCAAAATCCACTACATTACTCATGTTGTAATTTTTTGAGAGCAGATATTTAGATGCCAGCATAACTAGTATAATAATGCTAGTCTTATGGCTGTACATGATTGAAGATGCAAAATATAATGGCTACAGATGAGGTTATTTAGAAATGACATCCGATTGCACAGATGCTGTTGAAATAAAAAACAACTATGCCTTTTGAAGTGAAAAGCAAGACTGGTTTTATTAATGCCATTTTCAATCATTACTTTTACCTCCTCAAGTGTGTTCATCAAGTGTGCTTAAGATGTTTAAAAAGTATCGAAAACCAGACCCTTATGGCTTTTCTACAAATGAAACTAGTAACAGATAATTATGGAACTGACCAATATGGAGTATGCGGAAGGTGACAGATATATGATTACATCATTTTTGTATAGTGATTATGGCTGGTAAAGAGAGATTGAAGCCATCATATAAGTTTTGCAGTAGATTTGAGTCTTCTACCACCGACACAGCAGCTTCCACTTTGTGTACACTCCTTGTACACAGTCCACTCTCACTCCGAACGCACGGGGTCTACTCCGAAATAGACCCTGACAACTCGACGAGGCCAAGACCCAGACACACCAAACCAAGTTCGGAAGATAAATACTTTATTACACCAATATGTGTAGCAATACAATATGATCACTTAACAAAATAAACAAGACTTCTGCTTTATCATTGTACAGCAGCTCCTTTTGTAGGAGGACATCAGGAAATCTCACCCCCTTATTAACGGTGAGCAAGTAACAACAAACAAGTAACTCACAAATCACTGCGTACAACACAATACATACAAACAATGCTGTCCAATCACAACACTTGCATATGACAAAGCAGCTCCTGCTGGCTTTCTTGCCACTCACAAAGGTGGTGGAAGTAGCTGATGTTTATTTGGCAGTTCGGGCTCCTCTGTCTCTGTTTCCATGCTCTGCATCTTCTCTCTTTATTCTCCAATGATGGCTATCCAATTCTATTGGTCCCATGCTATCTTTTCCAGCCATCTTTGTTGGTAGGCTTGGTTACTGGCCCGGGATAACCCGATATAGATCCTTTATGTCTTACATGTGGGACGCAGGGTCAACACAAGCTTGGCATAAGACCCGGTATAGCCGGTATCTTTGACCTGGGATAGCCAGTATATAGCATAAAGGGAGAACCCTGAATCAATATAAAAGTGGTACTAAGGAATGGGGGAAGGGGTGTAGGATAATCTAAGGCAAGAAGTGAAATGCGGTGGGGGTTCTGAAAACTATGAGTGCAAAATCTCCCACAGTATAATAAGTATTATAAGTAATTTTGATACTTCTTTGAATACCCTCTTTAAATGAAGTGGCAGGTGATATGGTAACGGCTTGAATGTAAAAAATATATTAAAATCAACAAGGTTTTTTGGCATACTTTCACAAATCAAAGGTGGTTATCGGTCATCTTTGACCAATCATCAAACCATCAGACCTAAATGTGTCTCTGTTAATGAGCTCGCTGAGCTAAACTTTTGTTTCAAACAAAACTACTGCCTATTGGAACAAAAGCAACGTAAATACAATGGATGAATATTGTACGCATCAATCTGAATACCTACACCCCACCCTTTGGATCTACACCCTCTCTCCCTATCCCCCCTGTACATACACCCCTCCCCCAACCCCCAGTATCTATCTCCCTTTATTACAAGAGGAACCTGTTCTTCCCTAAACAGTGATCATCTACCCAGAGTGTACAAAAACTCGAGGTTTTAGGAAAGAAAACTCTTCCCCCTGCCCATTATACCTAGATGGCAACTGGTGGATTACTAACAAACAGAAATAGGAGGTAGCCTGGTCAATAATGGACCAATTTTCTTCTGGTTCTTCTCGTTCTGGCAACAAATTCCAAACGAGTTTTATATAAATAATTAATAACAACGAAAAAAGCATCGGCAAAGAAGCTGGTGCAATAATTCTGCAAAAAAATGGTGCAGCTAGTACATGCTCATAGAAAAAAGTATTGAGTTTATGTCAGTCAGTGGGTCTAGAGGGGCTAAAGAGACGCTGGAAAGAAGCTGTTTTATATTGAATAGCGAAAAGACACAAGTTTTGACTTAAAATCTCCACTAGGTTAAAAGTTCTTTTTTACAAAATCTGAGAAACATGGAAACACCTAAATTATTTGATACATTACCATAGGGTATCTATAGATAAAGTGCAGTGCTGTGCAGCTAATCTAGACATAACTAATGTTAAACAGGGGTGCTTTAAACCAGCTACTACTGTTTACTACATCGTAAGTATATTACTACAAGCAGCGAGGTAAAAATGATAACCAGCATGGAATATGGAGGGCTCAGCCATGAGATTGAGGGCCAAGTTAATAAAACTTCAAATCCCGCATGTATCATTTTATTTTTATTTATCAAGTATCAAAAACAAACGTTTTTAAGTCAAACCCATCAAAGCTATAAAAACATAAAGAGAAATATATAGCGAGATGGTAAAAGTGAGCAAAGCCATAAATGGTAACGGCAGGTTTGTCCAACTGCAGGATGGTGGAGATCTGAGAGAAAGAGGTCCATGCTTTGCAATACTAGAATGAGTATTGACTAAATAAGACTAAAATATTCTTTTACTATTCTTTTAATACTGAGCAAAGCTATATCAGGAGATTTAATAATCAAATTTCATTGTCAGTAGTAATATATGAGCAGATCTCCCTACCAAGTGTTTTTTTGTGGATTAGACCTTGGGGTGAAAACAATGGGTTACGACGTTGGATGGATTCGCCGAGTTTATATTGTATTTCATTTGAGGGGCATTTGAGTGGCATTTGAGTGGCATTTAAGTGGCATTTGAGTTTTGATTATTTTTTTACTTGATTTGAACTTATATGACATATAGATTTTGAATGTATGGCATTCAAGTTTTGATAATTTTTTTACATAATTATATACATACTTGAGAGAAAGAAAGAGATAGAGGAGAGAGAGGGAGGAGAGAGGGAGAGAGAGAGGAGAGAGAGATTTTTTAGTTTTCTATACATTCATGTATATATGGTTTATTATGGACGTATTTATGGGTATATTTATATCTACATAGAGAGAGGAGATATATCTACATTGAACAAATATATTGATCAAAAATGAAAACTATATGATTATATACCTGATTACATAATAAGTAGGGAAAATCTTCCTATATAATATAGCTAGAGTCAGTAAATACTAAGTTATACAAAGCAATACAACTTGTAATGACAATCAATGCATTCATACATACATACATACGGTATCTTGAGAGAGAGAAAGAGAGAGAGGAGAGAGAGATCTTTTAGTTTTCTAGCAATTAATGTATATATGGTCAATTATGTACATATTTATGGGTATATTTATATCTACAAGGAGAGAGAGAGAAGAGAGGAGATATATCTACATTGAATAAATACATTGATTAAAAATGAATCATTATATGATTATATACATTTATTACATAATAAGTAAAGAAAATCTCCCCACATAATATAGCTAGAGTCAGTAAATACTACGTAATAAATACAAAGTAATAACAGTTAATGCATAGTTTGTTCCTTTACAATGATGTCTTTGATGTAGTGATGTTATATCTTAGGAAGGAAGACTTCTGTTCTATGTGCTTTTAATTTCGTAATGAACTAAAATAAAAAAATTATGTATTAGTATAGAATGGTTAAGCAAAAATGTAAAATAATTACATGAATTTGAATTATAGTTCTAGTTACATTGGATAGTTTACATTATTAGAAAAGGGAGATAACTCACCAAGTTACATTGTTCAACTTGTTCTTTCTTGAGCATTATTTTCACCAAGTGCTTTTGATTCTCTTTCATCTATCTGAAACAAAACAAAAAATGCTTGCTTTATAAATATGTTGTAAAAAAATACACTAATTACACCAAAAAAGTGCTTTTTTTTTACCTGAAAAAAATGCATATGTTCAACATTTTGTTGTTAAAACTATGCTAATTACACCGAAAAAGTCCTTTTCTTTACCATGAAAATGTATATATTCAGCATTTTGTTGTAAAAAATACACTAATTACATCAAAAAAGTCCTTTTTTCACTTAGAAAATGTATATATTCAGCATTTTGTTTAATTTATGGTAAAAATTAGTAAAACTCACCTATAGTGATATGATTGCCTTGAGTTATAGATTAGCTTTTTGAACTCTTGTTCTGGGCAGTTTTTTTCAGCATCATCGAAATATAATATAAGTAATTTGAGTCTTCAATGGTTTGGTATCATCTAAGCAGGAGAGAAAGTAATGTTGTGTAACATTGACTCTTCATTGGTTTGGTATCATCTTGTCTTCAAAATTGATGTAATTTGAGTCTTCATTGGTTTGGCATCATCTAAGTAGGTGGATCTTGAAAGGAATTCTTGCTGTGTTGGAGAAGTGTGCTGTCTTCAAAATTGATGTAGTTTGAGTCTTCATTGGTTTGGTATCATCTAAGTAGGTGGTAGATCTTGAAAGGAATTCTTGCTGTGTTGGAGAAGTGTGCTGTCTTCAAAATGGATGTAGTTTGAGTCTTCATTGGTTTGGTATCATCTAAGTAGGTGGTAGATCTTGAAATGAATTCTTGCTGTGTTGGAGAAGTGCGCTGTCTTCAAAATCGATGTAGTTTGAGTCTCCATTGGTTTGGTATCATCTAAGTAGGTGATAGATCTTGAAAGAAATTTTTGCTGTGTTGGAAAAGTGTGCTGTCTTCATCTTCATTGGTTTGGTATCATCTAAGTAGGTGGTAGATCTTGAAATGAATTCTTGCTGTGTTGGGGAAGTATGCTGTCTTCAAGTAGGTGGTAGATTTTGAAATGAATTCTTGCTGTGTTGGAAAAGTATGCTGTCTTCAAAATCCATGTAGTTTGAGTCTTCATTGGTTTGATTCAAAATCGATGTAGTTTGAGTCTTCATTGATTTGGTATCATCTACTTAAGTCGTAGATCTTGAAAGGAATTCTTGCTGTGTTGGAGAAGTATGCTGTCTTCAAAATTCATGTAGTTTGAGTCTTCATTGGTTTGGTATCATTTAAGTAGGTGGTAGATCTTGAAATGAATTTTTGCTGTGTTGGAGAAGTATGCTGTCTTCAAAATTCATGTAGTTTGAGCCTTCATTGGTTCGGTATCATCTAAGTAGGTGGTAGATCTTGAAAGGAGTTCTTGCTGTGTTGGAGAAGTCGACTGTCTTCAAAATTCATGTAGTTTGAGTCTTCATTGGTTTGGTATCATCTAAGTAGGTGGTAGATCTTGAAATGAATTCTTGCTGTGTTGGAGAAGTGTGCTGTCTTCAAAATTGATGTAGTTTGAGTCTTCATTGGTTTGGTATCATCTAAGTAGGTGGTAGATCTTGAAAGAAATTCTTGCTGTGTTGGAGAAGTGTGCTGTCTTCATCTTCATTAGCTTGGTATCATCTAAGTAGGTGGTAGATCTTGAAATGAATTCTTGCTGTGTTGGAGAAGTGCGCTGTCTTCAAAATTGATGTAGTTTGAGTCTTCATTGATTTGGTATCATCTAATTAACTCGTAGATCTTGAAAGGAATTCTTGCTGTGTTGGAGAAGTATGCTGTCTTCAAAGTTCATGTAGTTTGAGTCTTCATTGGTTTGGTATCATTTAAGTAGGTGGTAGATCTTGAAATGAATTTTTGCTGTGTTGGAGAAGTATGCTGTCTTCAAAATTCATGTAGTTTGAGTCTTCATTGGTTTGGTATCATCTAAGTAGGTGGTAGATCTTGAAAGGAGTTCTTGCTGTGTTGGAGAAGTCGACTGTCTTCAAAATTCATGTAGTTTGAGTCTTCATTGGTTTGGTATCATCTAAGTAGGTGGTAGATCTTGAAATGAATTCTTGCTGTGTTGGAGAAGTGTGCTGTCTTCAAAATTGATGTAGTTTGAGTCTTCATTGGTTTGGTATCATCTAAGTAGGTGGTAGATCTTGAAAGAAATTCTTGCTGTGTTGGAGAAGTGTGCTGTCTTCATCTTCATTAGCTTGGTATCATCTAAGTAGGTGGTAGATCTTGAAATGAATTTTTGCTGTGTTGGGGAAGTATGCTGTCTTCAAAATCTATGTAGTTTGAGTCTTCATTGGTTTGGTATCATCTAAGTAGGTGGTAGATCTTGAAATGAATTCTTGCTGTGTTGGAGAAGTGTGCTGTCTTGAAAATTGATGTAGTTTGAGTCTTCATTGGTTTGGCATCATCTAAGTAGGTGGATCTTGAAAGGAATTCTTGCTGTGTCACATAAGTAGGAGAGAAAGTCATGTTGTTTTACATCTATCGTTGGTGTTGGTAGATCTTGACCGCATGTTTATAGTCTTTGCTACTGCTGCATTTCGTCTCAAACAAGAGTCCAAAGTAGACATCATAACTACAAAATACAAAAAATTGTTAGTTACAATTGATTCATTTATTTTCATTGGCTTTATCTACATAGAGTAGCGAAGAAAAAGTTTGTGTGAGTATAAAACTATCTAGTAGAGATAAATTTATATCTACGTTCAACTAGCATTGAATAACTATTATTATTTTGTTAATAATAAATAAGTAGAGTCGGCTACTTTACTAGAACTTGGACAAACACTTATTTTAAAAATGAATAATTAGAGCTTTCTACTAGTGTTAAATAATTAATGATAATAATTTACCTTATCACCACTTAGAGCCAGATGATTTAATTAACTAAAGACAAATAATTATTTTAGCAATTCTTACCTTGATGCTGGATGTTCTCCTAGTAGCTGTAGTAGATGATGGTTCTCCGCTTGCTGTTGAAGAACTGGATGCTTTCTGTGTGAAAACAGTGGCTCTTAAATAGCTAAAGTTGCACTGATTAAACCCTATGAATCAGCATTTTTTTCCAATGCTTTTGCGGGAATAAATAGTTTATTTTCACGCGAATAGAAACCGTTGCTTTCGCGGGAATAAATAATTTATTTTCACACGAATAGAAACAGTTGCTTTCGCGGGAATAAATAGTTTATTTTCACGCGAATAGAAACCGTTGCTTTCGCGGGAATAAATAATTTATTTTCACGCGAATAGAAACAGTTGCTTTCGCGGGAATAAATAGTTTATTTTCACGCGAATAGAAACCGTTGCTTTTGCGGGAATAAATAATTTATTTTCACGCGAATAGAAACAGTTGCTTTCGCGGGAATAAATAATTTATTTTCACGCGAATAGAAACAGTTTCTTTCGCGGGAACAAATAGTTTATTTTCACACGAATAGAAACAGTTGCTTTCGCGGGAATAAATAGTTTATTTTCACGCGAATAGAAACCGTTGCTTTCGCGGGAATAAATAATTTATTTTCACGCGAATAGAAACAGTTGCTTTCGCGGGAATAAATAATTTATTTTCACACGAATAGAAACAGTTGCTTTCGCGGGAATAAATAGTTTATTTTCACGCGAATAGAAACTGTTGCTTTCGCGGGAATAAATAGTTTATTTTCACGCAAATAGAAACCGTTGCTTTCGCGGGAATAAATAATTTATTTTCACGCGAATAGAAACAGTTGCTTTCGCGGGAACAAATAGTTTATTTTCACACGAATAGAAACCGTTGCTTTCGCGGGAATAAATAGTTTATTTTCACGCGAATAGAAACCGTTGCTTTCGCGGGAATAAATAATTTATTTTCACGCGAATAGAAACAGTTGCTTTCGCGGGAACAAATAGTTTATTTTCACACGAATAGAAACAGTTGCTTTCGCGGGAATAAATAGTTTTTTTTCACGCGAATAGAAACCGTTGCTTTCGCGGGAATAAATAATTTATTTTCACGCGAATAGAAACAGTTGCTTTCGCGGGAATAAATAATTTATTTTCACACGAATAGAAACAGTTGCTTTCGCGGGAATAAATAGTTTATTTTCACGCGAATAGAAACTGTTGCTTTCGCGGGAATAAATAGTTTATTTTCACGCGAATAGAAACCGTTGCTTTTGCGGGAATAAAGAATTTATTTTCACGCGAATGGAAACCGTTGCTTTCGCGGGAATAAACAGTTTTTATTCCCGCGAAAGCATTGGAAAAAATGCTGATTCATAGGGTTTACTCAGTGCAACTTTAGCTATTTAAGAGCCACTGTTTTCACTTAGAAAGCATCCAGTTCTTCAACAGCAAGCGGAGAAGCATCATCTACTACAGCTACTAGGAGAGCATCAAGGTAAGAATTGCTAAAATAATTATTTGTCTTTAGTTAATTAAATCATCTGGCTCTAAGTGGTGATAAGGTAAATTATTATCATTAATTATTTAACACTAGTAGAAAGCTCTAATTATTTATTTTTAAAATAAATATTAAAAACTTGTGAAAATGAACTGGTAACATTACGTCGACTGAAATAATGCCTAAAACGTCTCGCATAAATTTTGGTCTGACCAAAAACGGACTGAAAACCTTTACCTTTAGAGCGAGTACAAAATTATCATAACTTGGTCAAGAGAACGACTCCATATCGTAATAGGAGGATAACTCCACAGTGCAACTAGTTGAGTTCTTCAACTAGTGTTAAATAATAATTTTAATCACTTACCTTAATACAGAAAGTCTCCTAGTAGTTGTAGTAGATGTTGATACTTCAGTCACTGTTGTTGGAGTGGATGCTTTCTGTGTAAAAGCGATGCTTCTTATATAGCTAGGTTGTACTAGGTACCGATTGACACGAGCTGATTCCAATGAAAACCCTTTATAATATATAAGGTCTTTACGTAGAAAACTCACGCGAAAACTAAAAAAAAACATTCTTCGCGGGAGTTTTCCGTCTTATATGTTATAAAGGCTTTACGCAAAAAACTCACGCGAAAACCAAAACTATATAAAAACTTCTTCGCGGGAGTTTTCTTTCTTATGCGTTATGACAGCTTTATGCAAAAAACTCACGCGAAAACGGAAAAATAAAAAAACTTCTTCGCGGGAGTTTTCCTTCTATGTACTATAAAGGCCTTGCGCGGAAAACTAACGGTAAAAAAAATTCCGTGAGTTTTCTGCGTAAAGCCTTTATAACATAAAAGAAGGAAAACTCCCGCGAAAGAATTGTTTTGTATTTACCGTTTTCGCGTGAGTTTTCCGTGTAAAGCCTTTGTAGTATATAGAAGGAAAACTCCCGCGAAGAGAATTTTTTTACTGTTCAACTTTTCGCGTGAGTTTTCCGCGTAAAACCTTTATGACTTATAAGAAGGAAAACTCCCGCGAAGAATTTTTTTTTCAGTTTCGGTTTTCGCGTGAGTTTTCTACGTAAAGACCTTATATATTATAAAGGCTTTTCATTGGAATCAGCTCGTGTCAATCAGTACCTAGTACAACCTAGCTATATAAGAAGCATCGCTTTTACACAGAAAGCATCCACTCCAACAACAGTGACTGAAGTATCAACATCTACTACAACTACTAGGAGACTTTCTGTATTAAGGTAAGTGATTAAAATTATTATTTAACACTAGTTGAAGAACTCAACTAGTTGCACTATGGAGTTATCCTCATATTACGATATGGAGTCGTTCTCTTGACCATAGAAGTATCTCTCCTAGATAATTTTATGCTCATAGAACCTATCCTGTTTGCGCTCAAGATCGCAGTCTTTTGGCATTGATTGACAGAATTGTCGTAGGTCCGAGAGAAAAAATAGGTTAGCCTTAAATGACATCTTGAACGACAGGTTGATTTAGAACTTTACAGCCAAAAAATGATTACAACTTTCATTATTGTATTGTTTTACTTTATTATCAACATATAACAGTTATTATTCATTGTATTTAATATGAAAAATAATTTTTACTGATAATGATTATTATTCTTATTATTATTACTATTGTTAATATTATTGTGATTTCATTTGGTTTTCATTGTTACTTTATTGAATTTTGTTCAAGTCTTGTGATCTAAATAATAAAAGAATGATAAATATTTATTTACCACTAGTTGAAAAACTTACCTACTTGCACTATGGAGAAAATAGCCTCCTACAACCAAATCCATTTGTGTTACAAACCCTGTCTTTGGATATTGATAAAAATGTTATCTTCTTTGTATTATGATTAAATAATAATAAATAGCTCACATTTTTTAAAATATTTCTTATTTTTTGTCTTTTTAGATTGGATAGTTAAGATGGCAATTTTTGTATTTTGTAGACACGATGCCTACTTTGGACTCTTGTTTGAGACAAAACGCAGCAGCAGTAAAGACTATAAAACATCTGGATCAGATCCAATTGAAGTAATTGCAGATAACTAAAGGAATAACATGTACTACAGCATACAGAGTGAACAAGGTGTGTGTAGATTATTACTCAGTCTCATTACACTACTATTACTAAGAATTATTGTAGGTGTTGGATAAAGGATTAAGCAGTAATGTATTAGCAAGCATTAGCAATAAACATAGACTTTTCAACAATGACATTAACCAAAAAAAATAGTATAACAAAGTCATGTTTGAGCTAATAAGTTGTTGCTAAGATGTTTGAATTAACAACTAGGTAGCTAAAATAAGTTTTTCATGAGGATCTCCTGACAGTTGTGATTCCTTGAGTGGTGAGCAGACTTTTAAATCTACTGTAGTTATCTTTTGTTGATCTTATTGAGTCTTTATCAGTTAGTACATCTTGCAACAAATTCTTTGATAGCTTAGCGCTAAGCCATCTTCCCTTGAGTTTTATCCTGTCAGTATCCAGATCGTATTTTCCAGAATCTCTCAATTGATACAATATTTTTACACCTAACGCTTGATTGTCTTTACTAGCTGTCATGTCGGATACTTTCTTTTTAAACTCTTCTAATTGTTGCATCATTCTCTCCGAATCTCTATTGCTATCATCGTCAATTGTGTTTCTATCAAACGATGATGGTGAGAGCTTTGGTGTTTTAGCAGAGCTCCAGCTCTTTGGTTGCTTGTACTCTCCCCTAATCTTTCCAACATCACTCCGATAGGTTTTTGTGCTTTGAACATTTTCATTTGTCTTTTTGCGCTCAAGCAACTCGTTTTTGATTCCCATTACTATTTCATTCGTTTCAACCAAAATATTTTGGATTTTCTCGATATCTCTCACCATTTTGTCTTTTGTCGGGTTGTCATACAATGATGACGCAAACTTTTCTTGGTCGGTTGATTTAGCCCCACTGATCTTTTCCATCAAACTATGATACTCCTCTTCTGGTATAGCAAAATAACGTTTATCATATTTTAAAGGCGGAAGATTCATTTTGTATTGATATTAAAACCTGTGCAATCAGGATGATTATAGGGTCTAAAAAAAGCTACCTCTCCCAATCTGCATTAAAATTTGTTGTTTGTCAGCAATCAGTGTTTGTACCTCCTTGAAGCGCTACTACCTAATAAACTGAGTTGTGTACTGATTAGTTATTTGTAGCTCTTTTTGAAGCCTCCTCTCTCCTCTACCAAATACTCCTCTCTCCTCTCTTGCAGTTATTTCCCAAATACTGTAAATTTTAACCATCTAGAGGACTAATTTGGTGATTTTCCAACATATTTTATAGCATTCAATATAGTTATTATGTCATAAATGTATATTATTCAATCTAGATATAAATATATCCATAAATATGTACATAATTATCCTTATATACATGGTTGTATAAAAAACTAAAAAATCTCTCTCTTCTCTCTTCTCTCTCCTCTGTACATAGCTATAAAATGTTAATATGGACATGAATTTGGACATGCGCATGTACATAAATATGAACATAGGTATGTACATAAATGGACATGAATATGGACATGTACATAAATGGACATGAATATGGACATGAATATGGACATGAATATGGACATGAATATGGACATGAATATGGACATGAATATGGACATGAATATGGACATGTACCTATTCATGTCCATTTATGCACATGTACATGAATATGGACATATGCGTATTTACTGACTCTAGCTATATTATATAGGAAGATTTTCCCTACTTATTATGTAATAAATGTATATAATCATACAATGATTCATTTTTGATCAATATATTTATTCAATGTAGATAGATCTCCTCTCTCCTCTCTCTATGTAGATATAAATATACCCACTCTCCTCTCTCCTCTCTCTATGTAGATATAAATATACCCATAAATATGTACATAATTAACCATATATACATGAATGTATAGAAAACTAAAAAATCTCTCTCCTCTCTCTTTCTCTCAAGATACCATATGTATGTATGTATGCATTGATTGTCATTACAAGTTGTAGTGCTTTGTATTACTTAGTATTTACTGGCTCTAGCTATATTATATAGGAAGATTTTCCCTACTTATTATGTAATCAATGTATATAATCTTATAATGTTTCATTTTTGATCAATATATTTATTCAATGTAGATAAAACTCCTCTCTCTCTCTCTTCTCTCTCCTCTCTCTCAAGATGCCATATGAGTTCGAATTATGTAAAAAAATTATCAAAACTTAAATGCCATACATTCAAAATCTATCTGCCATATGAGTTCAAATTAAGTAAAAAAATAATCAAAACTCAAATGCCACTTAAATGCCACTCAAGTACCCCTCAAATGAAATACAATATAAACTCGGCGAATTCATCCAACGTCGTAACCCATTGCATAACCCCCAAGACCAGAACCACAAAAAAACACTTGGTAGGGAGATCTGCTCATATATTACTACTATTGTCTTTTTCAGGTCTTGTTGATCAACAAGTAAAGTGGGTTTCATGTTGTTTGTGTTTTTTTTTTAAATCAACCCTACAAGCAAAGATAGGAATTGTACAACAGCATAAGCAAGTACCTCAAACGATTTTCTTCGGCAATGCAAGTCGTCAACTCATCAAGTTTTTTACTCGGCCGAAGTTTATAGCTATGAATCCAGTACCGGAAGAGTTTCCACCTAGAATATATAGGGCACACAAATAGGTTAGTTAGTTTTGCTAGCAAGAGCCCAACACCAGCCATGAAATATTTTTTCATATGTGGTTAATGAGGCAAAAATCATCTTAAAACTAGATGAAATTGTATTCACAAGTGAAGACAGGAGTATTTTAGAGAATAAAAGCTAAAAATGACACTAAAAGGACTTGAACACCTGTACTGGTTGTTGTGAGTCACGTACGACACCAACTGCACCATCAACCTCTGACTGAAACAGTACACTTTTGACACCCTCCTTATTCCTAAACATTATAATTTGCAGTAAAGTTGTACTTGCTGAGTGAAAAAGGTTTATACTACTGAGAATCGTACCTGGACCCCTAAAACGGCAGGCAACAACCTTAGCCATCGACCTACAAAGACATGTTGCTGATGCACAATCTAATTTAGTACATAGTGACAACTGTTTTGCGATAGCTTCATTTCTGTAAAAAGCAGCTTTTTCAAGTGCAAAGGCGCTTTTTTATTCTGAGGCCACACAAGCATATGTTTCACAACTGCTAATACAACTTGCACTCCTGTTGCTACATATACTCATGCTGACTCGGCTCCTCCCTCCTGACAATAACTGTTTTTACGCGAAAAAGAAATCCGCACCTGGGTATCGAACTTGAACTCTTGCAACATCAGATCAAAATGTTAACCATTTAGCCATATGGCAATGTTGAACGCAGTTAATAAACAGCTTAAGATACAAAGAAGGTGGTATGACCTAAATACAAAAAAATATTTCGGGTTCGGACATCGCTAAATACTTGTCGAATGTTTTCAATTTTTTTCAGATTTGTTCAATTTGTCACCTGAATATTGTTTGTGCTAAAGTTTTGAGGGAGAAAAATTTTTCCGCGGCGAAAACAGTAAATGACGAATATTTTTGTCACACATTGAAAACCGTGTGGGCTTTGACTCTTTCACCAAAGATCACAGACTTGACAGATGTTTAAATTTATGCAAATCGGAGTGATCGTCCCCGAGTTATGGTCATTTTTCCGTTTGGAAGACCTTTTTTGAAAATGGGATAGCTGTTTTGGCGGTATTGCGAGAAACTTGTAGTCTCTACTTTTAGAAAATTCAAGCATTGGGCTATGCTGACTATTAAGTTACTTGTCGCTGACTAGTTCCATTCTGGTCTCGGAAAGCATTGAAAAGTGCCGTTTCTGTTTAGATTTTCAAATTTGAAAATGTAAAAACTTGGAACGGTTTTGGGCTATCGCTTTGAAGTTCAAAATGGTACATCGATACACTATGGCACATGTTTGTTGCAAATTTCAGCTAATTCGGCATGTTGGTTCTCTAACGGGAAGCTGTTTTATGCTAAAAACTGTGAATTTCACAAAAATCCAAGATGGCCACTTCCGAACAATTTTTTACTGACGTGTCATGATGTCGAATCAGAAGATGAGCACAATGCACCATTTTTCAAAAGTTCGTAATTTTTCGTCAATCGGGTCTCCGTTTCTTTGGTCACTTTGATGCTTTTGAAAACGACTTTTTACCCGATTTTGCACTTGAATTGTGATGTTCTGGAATTTTCTGTAACTTCATAACTAACTTATTTTTTGGCCCGATGCCTCACAACTGTGTCGCAAAAAACTCTATAGCTGTATCTCTAACGGTTCTTGAGAAAAACTTGACCGAGTTTGGCAAGGTTTGCGCGAAAGAAGAAAAAAAATAAAACCAGGCAGAACAATAGTATTTAGATTCCCTAATATACTAATAACTTTGATTGCCACAAGGTCGAGCAGCTATAATTTTATAGAAGTTATTTAACAAGACATTCATTAAAGAAACAGTCTACTTGTTATTTTTCGAAGCAGTGTTAAGAACTTGGATGAACAATCAAGTGTCAAGTCAGGCTCAAGTGATTGGTTTTTTAAATAATAACTCATTTTTTGCCTCAATTAAAACATTTGATCCTTGAATTGACAACTAATAAAAATAGCTTCTGAGTTACTTGCTTTTCAATTAACATGAATTGAGTATTATGCATAATTTTTCAAAGATCTGATTAATAAAAACAAATGATTTATATTTGTTTAGTTGTGAATCTTTAGAACTTGATTTCATACTATCATTATTTTATTATATCAGGGTTTTTCTTTATTTATTATGCCATTAAGAGTATTCACGACCTCTGTTCACTGAACAAATAGCAATGAAGATAATCAAACCAGGCATAAGTTTAATTAGTAAAGAATCATTTTGTTTTGAACTCGTGGGTCGACAAAAAGTAAATCATTGAATAAAAAAAATCAACAATCAATTATTTATATTGTCCATAGGTTGCGAATAAAACTGAACACTAAATAGATTATAGAGAGCGAGTTTAATTTTTTCGTTTTCATACACTGGTTTTATATCCTTAAAAAATAACTCAAAATTCCTGTACTCATTCAAACTTCACTGAAGGCAGCTTTACAAGCTATTCCAGTTTATGGCGGCTCAATTTTTATTATATTCTTGCTCACTTTAAAGATTAGGAGTTATCCTCTTGATGATTCGTTCAGTAATCTATAACAGTTCCTTGAGTGATTATGATGTTCTAAACCAGTGTTTCGTTTCATTGCTTATTGAATTACAAACTCTTATTATTTTTTGTACTTTGTTTGACGAACAAGTCACAAAATACTCTTAATAAGAATAGCTGTTTACTGCTTTCCGAAGTGTCCGGACACTCGGCGCGCGCCCCGCTCTTTGCCACTCTGCGTACACCACTTGTACACTCGGCGCGCGCCCCACTACCTCGAGCACTCTCTGCACACTACTTGTACCTGACATGATGCTTTAATTAAGTCAAAATTGACTTGCTTATTGAATTGAATAGAGGTGTCAGCAAGTCTAGTAAATCAGTTGATTTGCTTGTTTCTACTTGACCAACTTGTAACTTCAACTACTTCACAATGAAAGTGTGCAACTTGAGATGTGACTTAGAGTTAACTGACTGTAAGGTACTTGTCCCTAGCAGTTTTGTGGCTTGATCACACCACTTCTTCAAAGTTTTTCCAAAATTTCAAACAGCCTGACATCTTTTCAGTTTGTGTGAATTTACGGAACCTGGTCAGCGACTCAGTTGTAAATTAGAATAGTTATTAACTAGTAGGATTACTCGCAATTTTTTAAAAAAATATTTCTCTAATCCCGTTATATCCTATTAAATCCTAATGGAGCTTATCAAAAATTTATTTGGCAGGTTGGATAAATGTAAACAGGAATTAAAGTTGACTGCAATGAATGCAGCATAGCTGGAATGAACGTAAACACCTCCTGGAATGGATGCCGGCAGTCCTAGAATGAACTTCAACTATGTTACAAGCAAAACCTCAACATTTTTTTCCGGAAGTGTGCACATTCTTTCTAGGTAATGTATAAAGCATCATTTCGACTTTGATTCCAGGAGTTGTCTTCTTTAAAAAAAAAAAACAGCAAAGTTTTGTTTTATTCGAACAAATGTCGAAATAGTAGTTTATTTGTTACCAGGAACTAATGTTTACACTTCCAGCGGTTTATGTCAAAGTTTTTATCTTCAAAGCGTAGTCGAAATTCATTCTAAGTCTATCGACACTCCAGCAGATGTCTTTATTTATCCTAGTTAGGTCTGCATTCATTCCTGTTGACATTTATTTACTCCAATGTCCTTCATATGCCATAATATTTATTTAATCATATTCTGAGAGGCCAAAAGATGGTAGTATTAGATCTTCGGGTAACCTTGTTTAGTGTAACTTTCAGTCAAGAAACATACCGTTGGGCTATTGAAAGAGAATTCAAGCCTGAGTTCTCTGCTTTCAACTGAGAAAGCTCATCTTCTGACATAATACTTCCATCTACACTCTGTTCCTTAGTCAGTATGTCTTCAATGTGAGCAGTCATTGCCACTGACGCTGTTGTTATTAAGGTTAAATTAAAACAGTATATATGTTACAGATGAAAGAAACATACGATAAGTTGTTTGGCCTGTTTACTTTTGACTACCACACAAAGGAGCCGAAGAATATTCACAATTGAAAAAAAATTGTCCCTTGTCCTTTTAATTGTTTTGTTGCTCAAGTTTACACTAATAAAACACATATATATATTTCATTAAGAGTAATTTTATAAATAAAGGTTTTACAGAACGATTTTTCAAACTTTTCCGAGTTCTTTCACTTTTTATTAAGCTAATTACCAACTGGATCAATGGTAATCCTTTAATTTTTGTAAAAATTGGATTTTCATAAACAGTAATTGTCAAGATACTTGAAGTCTGCAGACGTTTTTAGCCCACTACCCCAACTTTTGTGTGAAAACAAAGTATTGAAAGACCAAAGACTCTGAAAATTTTTTCTCAATATACATCGAAAAAACATCGCAGCGTAACGAGCTGAATTGATGATGTATTTGGTACATCTATCACTGAATGGCCAATGACAGTAAATTTTAGAATACAGAAAATAGCCTTTCTTTCAGAGGGAAAGCTAGCATATAACACGTTTTCAAAAAGGGTTATTACTGATGACCATATTGAAATGTCTGTCTGGAATCTGTTGTCTCAAGTTTATTTCAAAAAAACTTGATTTAATAGTTTTGAGAGAAAGTATCATTGATTTTTTGAACTTCCGATTTATTTCAAAAACATACCCGAAAAGTTTTGAAAATCATTTTCAAAACTGATTTCTTGTTTTCAACAATCTTGATCATGACATTTGTTTAAAGTTTGATTTTTTTTTTACTTATTACTTTAAAAAAACTGTTTACCTTTGTTTGTATTTTTGTAGAGGGAAATAGTTATAATGAAAAGATTTATGATTAGCAATAAATAATAATAATAATTATTATTATCATCAATAATAATACATAAAAAAACAATAATGATTTTTATATAGACATAATTAGGCGTACTATATCTAACAGGCCATTAGCTCCAGGCTTAAACCTGAATGGTTCTTTCTGACAAAACTCGTCAATGCCGACACTTGGGTCTGAAACGTCCAGTGATCATGAAACCATAGTACCAATTCCTTGGTTACAGATTAAATGTATTATAACAGCTGAGCAGCGTAGCCTACCACTGCTGACTTATTTCACAAATGCTATGCTATTAAAGGTACTCTGGTTTACCATTAGAACATGAAGCTTTGGTATCTCAACTATCTCAAAAATTGATGGTAGCCTGTTCTTTTAATTCACTTTCCCTAAACAAATATTTTTTTCCTCCACAATTTGACTTACTTCTGATGGATAAATCTTAACTAAACTTACAGTTCTTTGGTAACAAAAAGATGCAAATATTACAGATGACAAGAAATTATGTTTTTGAGAAACTAGACCTTACAACTTTTAAAACTTTAATTAAAAGCTGCCCAAAGCACTCATTTCAGAACTCTACTCAACTTTCAACTATTCAGTTGCTCTTTTGACTATGTTTGCTGTGGCTTTAGCAAATACAGACTGAGTGTAATGTTACATACTAGCTTCGGCATCTACAAACTCGATTCCTTCAATCATTGTCTCATTTCCGTCATACTCCTCTATCTCTCCTGTTTCTGCTGCAACTGCCGCTAAACAACAAATTAAAGTTAGAAAATGATACCTATCAGTAGTGAGATTAGAATGCAGTTCATGCTTTTTTGTTTATATGATATGTTGACCTACATAAAGGGGCCATAGGATTGTCAGAAAATGATGAAACACCCTCCTTTTCTATTTCTGTCAATTCGCTGCCCATCAATTCTGCTTGTATCCGTTTAATACACAATTCCTTCTCATTCTTCCACTCATCTGTATCATAATGTTGTAGTTTTTAGCTGTCAGTTTGACAAAGTTGAGCTACTTTCTTATGTTGCTGACTGCATTTAAGGCTTATTTATGTTACCCTGGGCTTTATAGCTCTTACACCAATTTCATAAACTGCCAAAAAACATATAAAATGTGAAGCTCACTTAGTAAGAATACGATAAGATACAAACAGTGTGAATCTACTACCTATCAGTTAAGTAAGTGTAAATGACAACCATAAAGGCAGAAGAAGTCCAGTACAGGCTCTTTCCATCAGCAGAATGAGTCAGCGGTCTAGATTGGTTTGCTGGGATGACTAAGCATTCTACACACAGGGAATGAAGAGGCCCAGGACCCAAATTACGAGAACATTTACCACAATATTGTGAAAGCTTCAAAGACCCCTATGTGATCTCACAAGGACTACGTCCCTGTGTGACCTTTATGAGGAGAAGGGAGTCATAGAAATGTGGCAGAAACAAGTAGTTCGGTGATTCTTGACTTTGAAATCGGCGCCATTGACTGAAAAGACAGGAATCAACAAAAATAAATAAGGAATAGGGCAGTAATAAAAAATAACAGAACTACCTCGTAGTTTTTTTAGCTAAAGGAAAAGAGAAGGGTGCCCCATGAGTGTCTTTGAGAAGAAGAGAGCTTTTACTCCTAAAGCGCTTAAGATAATATGTTTTTACGGAGCCTTAGGTTCTTAAGTATTGTTATCTGGAGCCAACTAAGAGGTTGATAAAGGTACTACAGTCCTTAGGAGTAGTAATATATGAGCAGATCTCCCTACCAAGTGTTTTTTTGTGGTTCTGGTCTTGGGGGTTATGCAATGGGTTACGACGTTGGATGAATTCGCCGAGTTTATATTGTATTTCATTTGAGGGGTACTTGATTGGCATTTAAGTGGCATTTGAGTTTTGATTATTTTTTTACTTAATTTGAACTCATATGGCAGATAGATTTTGAATGTATGGCATTTAAGTTTTGATAATTTTTTTACATAATTCGAACTCATATGGCATCTTGAGAGAGAGGAGAGAGAAGAGAGAGAGAGAGGAGTTTTATCTACATTGAATAAATATATTGATCAAAAATGAAACATTATAAGATTATATACATTGATTACATAATAAGTAGGGAAAATCTTCCTATATAATATAGCTAGAGCCAGTAAATACTAAGTAATACAAAGCACTACAACTTGTAATGACAATCAATGCATACATACATACATATGGTATCTTGAGAGAAAGAGAGAGGAGAGAGATTTTTTAGTTTTCTATACATTCATGTATATATGGTTAATTATGTACATATTTATGGGTATATTTATATCTACATAGAGAGAGGAGAGAGGAGAGTGGGTATATTTATATCTACATAGAGAGAGGAGAGAGGAGATCTATCTACATTGAATAAATATATTGATCAAAAATGAATCATTGTATGATTATATACATTTATTACATAATAAGTAGGGAAAATCTTCCTATATAATATAGCTAGAGTCAGTAAATACGCATATGTCCATATTCATGTACATGTGCATAAATGGACATGAATAGGTACATGTCCATATTCATGTCCATATTCATGTCCATATTCATGTCCATATTCATGTCCATATTCATGTCCATATTCATGTCCATATTCATGTCCATATTCATGTCCATATTCATGTCCATTTATGTACATGTCCATATTCATGTCCATTTATGTACATACCTATGTTCATATTTATGTACATGCGCATGTCCAAATTCATGTCCATATTAACATTTTATAGCTATGTACAGAGGAGAGAGAAGAGAGGAGAGAGAGATTTTTTAGTTTTTTATACAACCATGTATATAAGGATAATTATGTACATATTTATGGATATATTTATATCTAGATTGAATAATATACATTTATGACATAATAACTATATTGAATGCTATAAAATATGTTGGAAAATCACCAAATTAGTCCTCTAGATGGTTAAAATTTACAGTATTTGGGAAATAACTGCAAGAGAGGAGAGAGGAGTATTTGGTAGAGGAGAGAGGAGAGAGGAGGCTTCAAAAAGAGCTACAAATAACTAATCAGTACACAACTCAGTTTATTAGGTAGTAGCGCTTCAAGGAGGTACAAACACTGATTGCTGACAAACAACAAATTTTAATGCAGATTGGGAGAGGTAGCTTTTTTTAGACCCTATAATCATCCTGATTGCACAGGTTTTAATATCAATACAAAATGAATCTTCCGCCTTTAAAATATGATAAACGTTATTTTGCTATACCAGAAGAGGAGTATCATAGTTTGATGGAAAAGATCAGTGGGGCTAAATCAACCGACCAAGACAAGTTTGCGTCATCATTGTATGACAACCCGACAAAAGACAAAATGGTGAGAGATATCGAGAAAATCCAAAATATTTTGGTTGAAACGAATGAAATAGTAATGGGAATCAAAAACGAGTTGCTTGAGCGCAAAAAGACAAATGAAAATGTTCAAAGCACAAAAACCTGTCGGAGTGATGTTGGAAAGATTAGGGGAGAGTACAAGCAACCAAAGAGCTGGAGCTCTGCTAAAACACCAAAGCTCTCACCATCATCGTTTGATAGAAACACAATTGACGATGATAGCAATAGAGATTCGGAGAGAATGATGCAACAATTAGAAGAGTTTAAAAAGAAAGTATCCGACATGACAGCTAGTAAAGACAATCAACCGTTAGGTGTAAAAATATTGTATCAATTGAGAGATTCTGGAAAATACGATCTGGATACTGACAGGATAAAACTCAAGGGAAGATGGCTTAGCGCTAAGCTATCAAAGAATTTGTTGCAAGATGTACTAACTGATAAAGACTCAATAAGATCAACAAAAGATAACTACAGTAGATTTAAAAGTCTGCTCACCACTCAAGGAATCACAACTGTCAGGAGATCCTCATGAAAAACTTATTTTAGCTACCTAGTTGTTAATTCAAACATCTTAGCAACAACTTATTAGCTCAAACATGACTTTGTTATACTATTTTTTTTGGTTAATGTCATTGTTGAAAAGTCTATGTTTATTGCTAATGCTTGCTAATACATTACTGCTTAATCCTTTATCCAACACCTACAATAATTCTTAGTAATAGTAGTGTAATGAGACTGAGTAATAATCTACACACACCTTGTTCACTCTGTATGCTGTAGTACATGTTATTCCTTTAGTTATCTGCAATTACTTCAATTGGATCTGATCCAGATGTTTTATAGTCTTTACTGCTGCTGCGTTTTGTCTCAAACGAGAGTCCAAAGTAGGCATCGTGTCTACAAAATAGAAAAATTGCCATCTTAACTATCCAATCTAAAAAGACACAAAATAAGAAATATTTTAAAAAATGTGAGCTATTTATTATTATTTAATCATAATACAAAGAAGATAACATTTTTATCAATATCCAAGAAAGGGTTTGTAACACAAACGGATTTGGTTGTAGGAGGCTATTTTCTCCATATTGCAAGTAGGTAAGTTTTTCAACTAGTGGTAAATAAATATTTATCATTCTTTTATTATTTAGATCACAAGACTTGAACAAAATTCAATAAAGTAGCAATGAAAACCAAATGAAATCACAATAATATTAACAATAGTAATAATAATAAGAATAATAATCATTATCAGTAAAAATTATTTTTCATATTAAATACAATGAATAATAACTGTTATATGTTGATAATAAAGTAAAACAATACAATAATGAAAGTTGTAATCATTTTTTGGCTGTAAAGTTCTAAATCAACCTGTCGTTCAAGATGTCATTTAAGGCTAACCTATTTTTTCTCTCGGACCTACGACAATTCTGTCAATCAATGCCATAAGACTGCGATCTTGAGCGCAAACAGGATAGGTTCTATGAGCATAAAATTATCTAGGAGAGATACTTCTATGGTCAAGAGAACGACTCCATATCGTAATATGAGGATAACTCCATAGTGCAACTAGTTGAGTTCTTCAACTAGTGTTAAATAGTTATTTATTATTCCTTACCTTAATACAGAAAGTCTCCTAGTAGTTGTAGTAGATGTTGATACTTCAGTCACTGTTGTTGGAGTGGATGCTTTCTGTGTTAAAGCGATGCTTCTTATATAGCTAGGTTGTACTAGGTACCGATTGACACGAGCTGATTCCAATGAAAAGCCTTTATAATATATAAGGTCTTTACGTAGAAAACTCACGCGAAAACCGAAACTGAAAAAAAAATTCTTCGCGGGAGTTTTCCTTCTTATAAGTCATAAAGGTTTTACGCGGAAAACTCACGCGAAAAGTTGAACAGTAAAAAAATTCTCTTCGCGGGAGTTTTCCTTCTATATACTACAAAGGCTTTACACGGAAAACTCACGCGAAAACGGGAAATACAAAACAATTCTTTCGCGGGAGTTTTCCTTCTTTTATGTTATAAAGGCTTTACGCAGAAAACTCACGGAATTTTTTTTACCGTTAGTTTTCCGCGCAAGGCCTTTATAGTACATAGAAGGAAAACTCCCGCGAAGAAGTTTTTTTATTTTTCCGTTTTCGCGTGAGTTTTTTGCATAAAGCTGTCATAACGCATAAGAAGGAAAACTCCCGCGAAGAAGTTTTTATATAGTTTTGGTTTTCGCGTGAGTTTTTTGAGTAAAGCCTTTATAACATATAAGACGGAAAACTCCCGCGAAGAATATTTTTTTTTAGTTTTCGCGTGAGTTTTCTACGTAAAGACCTTATATATTATAAAGGCTTTTCATTGGAATCAGCTCGTGTCAATCGGTACCTAGTACAACCTAGCTATATAAGAAGCATCGCTTTTACACAGAAAGCATCCACTCCAACAACAGTGACTGAAGTATCAACATCTACTACAACTACTAGGAGACTTTCTGTATTAAGGTAAGTGATTAAAATTATTATTTAACACTAGTTGAAGAACTCAACTAGTTGCACTGTGGAGTTATCCTCCTATTACGATATGGAGTCGTTCTCTTGACCAAGTTATGATAATTTTGTACTCGCTCTAAAGGTAAAGGTTTTCAGTCCGTTTTTGGTCAGATCAAAATTTATGCGAGACGTTTTAGGCATTATTTCAGTCGACGTAATGTTACCAGTTCATTTTCACAAGTTTTTAATATTTATTTTAAAAATAAATAATTAGAGCTTTCTACTAGTGTTAAATAATTAATGATAATAATTTACCTTATCACCACTTAGAGCCAGATGATTTAATTAACTAAAGACAAATAATTATTTTAGCAATTCTTACCTTGATGCTCTCCTAGTAGCTGTAGTAGATGATGCTTCTCCGCTTGCTGTTGAAGAACTGGATGCTTTCTAAGTGAAAACAGTGGCTCTTAAATAGCTAAAGTTGCACTGAGTAAACCCTATGATTCAGCATTTTTTCCAATGCTTTCGCGGGAATAAAAACTGTTTATTCCCGCGAAAGCAACGGTTTCCATTCGCGTGAAAATAAATTCTTTATTCCCGCGAAAGCAACGGTTTCTATTCGCGTGAAAATAAACTATTTATTCCCGCGAAAGCAACAGTTTCTATTCGCGTGAAAATAAACTATTTATTCCCGCGAAAGCAACTGTTTCTATTCGTGTGAAAATAAATTATTTATTCCCGCGAAAGCAACTGTTTCTATTCGCGTGAAAATAAATTATTTATTCCCGCGAAAGCAACGGTTTCTATTCGCGTGAAAATAAACTATTTATTCCCGCGAAAGCAACTGTTTCTATTCGTGTGAAAATAAACTATTTGTTCCCGCGAAAGCAACTGTTTCTATTCGCGTGAAAATAAATTATTTATTCCCGCGAAAGCAACGGTTTCTATTCGCGTGAAAATAAACTATTTATTCCCGCGAAAGCAACGGTTTCTATTCGCGTGAAAATAAATTATTTGTTCCCGCGAAAGCAACTGTTTCTATTCGCGTGAAAATAAATTATTTATTCCCGCGAAAGCAACGGTTTCTATTCGCGTGAAAATAAACTATTTATTCCCGCGAAAGCAACAGTTTCTATTCGCGTGAAAATAAACTATTTATTCCCGCGAAAGCAACTGTTTCTATTCGTGTGAAAATAAATTATTTATTCCCGCGAAAGCAACTGTTTCTATTCGCGTGAAAATAAATTATTTATTCCCGCGAAAGCAACGGTTTCTATTCGCGTGAAAATAAACTATTTATTCCCGCGAAAGCAACTGTTTCTATTCGTGTGAAAATAAACTATTTGTTCCCGCGAAAGCAACTGTTTCTATTCGCGTGAAAATAAATTATTTATTCCCGCGAAAGCAACGGTTTCTATTCGCGTGAAAATAAACTATTTATTCCCGCGAAAGCAACGGTTTCTATTCGCGTGAAAATAAACTATTTGTTCCCGCGAAAGCAACTGTTTCTATTCGCGTGAAAATAAATTATTTATTCCCGCGAAAGCAACTGTTTCTATTCGCGTGAAAATAAATTATTTATTCCCGCGAAAGCAACGGTTTCTATTCGCGTGAAAATAAACTATTTATTCCCGCGAAAGCATTGGAAAAAAATGCTGATTCATAGGGTTTAATCAGTGCAACTTTAGCTATTTAAGAGCCACTGTTTTCACACAGAAAGCATCCAGTTCTTCAACAGCAAGCGGAGAACCATCATCTACTACAGCTACTAGGAGAACATCCAGCATCAAGGTAAGACTTGCTAAAATAATTATTTGTCTTTAGTTAATTAAATCATCTGGCTCTAAGTGGTGATAAGGTAAATTATTATCATTAATTATTTAACACTAGTAGAAAGCTCTAATTATTCATTTTTAAAATAAGTGTTTGTCCAAGTTCTAGTAAAGTAGCCGACTCTACTTATTTATTATTAACAAAATAATAATAATTATTCAATGCTAGTTGAACGTAGATATAAATTTATCTCTACTAGATAGTTTTATACTCACACAAACTTTTTCTTCGCTACTCTATGTAGATAAAGCCAATGAAAATAAATGAATCAATTGTAACTAACAATTTTTTGTATTTTGTAGTTATGATGTCTACTTTGGACTCTTGTTTGAGACGAAATGCAGCAGTAGCAAAGACTATAAACATGCGGTCAAGATCTACCAACACCAACGATAGATGTAAAACAACATGACTTTCTCTCCTACTTATGTGACACAGCAAGAATTTCTTTCAAGATCCACCTACTTAGATGATGCCAAACCAATGAAGACTCAAACTACATCAATTTTCAAGACAGCACACTTCTCCAACACAGCAAGAATTCCTTTCAAGATCTACCACCTACTTAGATGATACCAAACCAATGAAGACTCAAACTACATAGATTTTGAAGACAGCATACTTCCCCAACACAGCAAAAATTCATTTCAAGATCTACCACCTACTTAGATGATACCAAGCTAATGAAGATGAAGACAGCACACTTCTCCAACACAGCAAGAATTTCTTTCAAGATGTACCACCTACTTAGATGATACCAAACCAATGAAGACTCAAACTACATCAATTTTGAAGACAGCACACTTCTCCAACACAGCAAGAATTCATTTCAAGATCTGCCACCTACTTAGATGATACCAAACCAATGAAGACTCAAACTACATGAATTTTGAAGACAGTCGACTTCTCCAACACAGCAAGAACTCCTTTCAAGATCTACCACCTACTTAGATGATACCAAACCAATGAAGACTCAAACTACATGAATTTTGAAGACAGCATACTTCTCCAACACAGCAAAAATTCATTTCAAGATCTACCACCTACTTAAATGATACCAAACCAATGAAGACTCAAACTACATGAACTTTGAAGACAGCATACTTCTCCAACACAGCAAGAATTCCTTTCAAGATCTACGAGTTAATTAGATGATACCAAATCAATGAAGACTCAAACTACATCGATTTTGAAGACAGCGCACTTCTCCAACACAGCAAGAATTCATTTCAAGATCTACCACCTACTTAGATGATACCAAGCTAATGAAGATGAAGACAGCACACTTCTCCAACACAGCAAGAATTTCTTTCAAGATCTACCACCTACTTAGATGATACCAAACCAATGAAGACTCAAACTACATCAATTTTGAAGACAGCACACTTCTCCAACACAGCAAGAATTCATTTCAAGATCTACCACCTACTTAGATGATACCAAACCAATGAAGACTCAAACTACATGAATTTTGAAGACAGTCGACTTCTCCAACACAGCAAGAACTCCTTTCAAGATCTACCACCTACTTAGATGATACCAAACCAATGAAGGCTCAAACTACATGAATTTTGAAGACAGCATACTTCTCCAACACAGCAAAAATTCATTTCAAGATCTACCACCTACTTAAATGATACCAAACCAATGAAGACTCAAACTACATGAATTTTGAAGACAGCATACTTCTCCAACACAGCAAGAATTCCTTTCAAGATCTACGACTTAAGTAGATGATACCAAATCAATGAAGACTCAAACTACATCGATTTTCAATCAAACCAATGAAGACTCAAACTACATGGATTTTGAAGACAGCATACTTCTCCAACACAGCAAGAATTCATTTCAAAATCTACCACCTACTTGAAGACAGCATACTTCCCCAACACAGCAAGAATTCATTTCAAGATCTACCACCTACTTAGATGATACCAAACCAATGAAGATGAAGACAGCACACTTTTCCAACACAGCAAGAATTTCTTTCAAGATCTATCACCTACTTAGATGATACCAAACCAATGGAGACTCAAACTACATCGATTTTGAAGACAGCGCACTTCTCCAACACAGCAAGAATTCATTTCAAGATCTACCACCTACTTAGATGATACCAAACCAATGAAGACTCAAACTACATCCATTTTGAAGACAGCACACTTCTCCAACACAGCAAGAATTCCTTTCAAGATCTACCACCTACTTAGATGATACCAAACCAATGAAGACTCAAACTACATCAATTTTGAAGACAGCACACTTCTCCAACACAGCAAGAATTCCTTTCAAGATCCACCTACTTAGATGATGCCAAACCAATGAAGACTCAAATTACATCAATTTTGAAGACAAGATGATACCAAACCAATGAAGAGTCAATGTTACACAACATTACTTTCTCTCCTGCTTAGATGATACCAAACCATTGAAGACTCAAATTACTTATATTATATTTCGATGATGCTGAAAAAAACTGTCCAGAACAAGAGTTCAAAAAGCTAATCTATAACTCAAGGCAATCATATCACTATAGGTGAGTTTTACTAATTTTTACCATAAATTAAACAAAATGCTGAATATATACATTTTCTAAGTGAAAAAAGGACTTTTTTGATGTAATTAGTGTATTTTTTACAACAAAATGCTGAATATATACATTTTCATGATAAAGAAAAGGACTTTTTCGGTGTAATTAGCATAGTTTTAACAACAAAATGTTGAACATATACATTTTTTTCAGGTAAAAAAAAAGCACTTTTTTGGTGTAATTAGTGTGTTTTTTTACAACATATTTATAAAGCAAGCATTTTTTGTTTTGTTTCAGATAGATGAAAGAGAATCAAAAGCACTTGGTGAAAATAATGCTCAAGAAAGAACAAGTTGAACAATGTAACTTGGTGAGTTATCTCCCTTTTCTAATAATGTAAACTATCCAATGTAACTAGAACTATAATTCAAATTCATGTAATTATTTTACATTTTTGCTTAATCATTCTATACTAATACATAATTTTTTTATTTTAGTTCATTACGAAATTAAAAGCACATAGAACAGAAGTCTTCCTTCCTAAGATATAACATCACTACATCAAAGACATCATTGTAAAGGAACAAACTATGCATTAACTGTTATTACTTTGTATTTATTACGTAGTATTTACTGACTCTAGCTATATTATGTGGGGAGATTTTCTTTACTTATTATGTAATAAATGTATATAATCATATAATGATTCATTTTTAATCAATGTATTTATTCAATTTAGATATATCTCCTCTCTTCTCTCTCTCTCCTTGTAGATATAAATATACCCATAAATATGTACATAATTGACCATATATACATTAATTGCTAGAAAACTAAAAGATCTCTCTCTCCTCTCTCTCTTTCTCTCTCTCAAGATACCGTATGTATGTATGTATGAATGCATTGAATGTCATTACAAGTTGTATTGCTTTGTATAACTTAGTATTTACTGACTCTAGCTATATTATATAGGAAGATTTTCCCTACTTATTATGTAATCAGGTATATAATCATATAGTTTTCATTTTTGATCAATATATTTGTTCAATGTAGATATATCTCCTCTCTCTATGTAGATATGAATATACCCATAAATACGTCCATAATAAACCATATATACATGAATGTATAGAAAACTAAAAAATCTCTCTCTCCTCTCTTTCTCCCTCTCTCCTCCCTCTCTCTCCTCTATCTCTTTCTTTCTCTCAAGTATGTATATAATTATGTAAAAAAATTATCAAAACTTGAATGCCATACATTCAAAATCTATATGTCATATAAGTTCAAATCAAGTAAAAAAATAATCAAAACTCAAATGCTACTTAAATGCCACTCAAATGCCCCTCAAATGAAATACAATATAAACTCGGCGAATCCATCCAACGTCGTAACCCATTGTTTTCACCCCAAGGTCTAATCCACAAAAAAACACTTGGTAGGGAGATCTGCTCATATATTACTACTCTTAGGTACATTTCATTCTTCTTCCTATGACAGCCATCTAAGTCCATCTGGGTTGCCCTCCCAGGGTCGATACAGCAATGGTATTGTGTGGAAACTTGCCGGTACAGGCATTTAAGCTTTTTATTGGGTTGCAACTTTGCATGCTCATTCTGTGATTTGCGCTAACTATGGGTCTCTCTGATGCCAGATGAGTAGTAATATATGAGCAGATCTCCCTACCAAGTGTTTTTTTGTGGGGTCATTATCTGGGGTTATGCAATGGGTTACGGCGTTGGATGAATTCGCCGAGTTTATATTGTATTTTATTTGAGGGGTATTTGAGTGGTATTTAAGTGGCATTTAAGTGGCATTTGAGTTTTGATTATTTTTTTACTTAACTTAAACTTATATGGCATATAGATTTTGAATGTATGGCATTTAAGTTTTGATAATTCTATACATAATTCTAACTCATATAGCATTCAAGTTTTGATAATTTTTTACATAATTCAAATTCATATGGTTACTTGAGAGAGAGAAAGGAGAGAGGGGAGAGGGGAGAGGAGAGGTGAGAGAGGAGAGAAGAGAGAGGAGAGAGGAGAAAGAGGAGAGAGACTTTTTAGTTTTCTATACATTCATGTATATATGGATAATTATGTACATATTTATGGTTATATTTACATTTACACTGCATAATATACATTTATTACATAATAAGTATATTAAATGCTATAAAATATGTTGGAAAATCACCAAATTAGACCTCTAGATGGTTAAAATCTACAGTATTTGGGAAATAATATGATTATTTACATTGATTACATAATAAGTAGGGAAAATCTTCCTATATAATATAGCTAGAGTCAGTAAATACTAAGTAATACAAAGCACTACAACTTGTAATGACAATCAATGCATACATACATACATATGGTATCTTGAGAGAAAGAGAGAGAGGAGAGAGAGAGAGGAGAGAGATTTTTTTAGTTTTCTATACATTCATGTATATATGGTTAATTATGTACATATTTATGGCTATATTTATATCTACATAGAGAGAGGAGAGAGGAGAGAGGAGATATATCTACATTGAATTTTAGTTATTTACATAATAAGTATATTGAATACTATAAAATATCTTGGAAAATTGTCAAATTAGACCTCTAGATGGTTAAAATTTACAGTTTGATAATTTTTTTACATAATTCGAATTCATATGGTTACTTGAGAGAGAGAGGAGAGAGGGGAGAGGGGAGAGGAGAGATGAGAGAGGAGAGAAGAGAGAGGAGAGAAGAGAGAGGAGAGAGAGGAGAGAGACTTTTTAGTTTTCTATACATTCATGTATATATGGATAATTATGTACATATTTATGGATATATTTACATTTACATTGCATAATATACATTTATTACATAATAAGTATATTAAATGCTATAAAATATGTTGGAAAATCAGCAAATTAGACCTCTAGATGGTTAAAATCTACAGTTACAGTATTTGGGAAATAACTGCAAGAGAGGAGAGAGGAGTATTTGGTAGAGGAGGGAGGAGAGAGGAGAGAGAGGGGGCTTGAGCATAAATATCTTGGAAAATTGTCAAATTAGACCTCTAGATGGTTAAAATTTACAGTATTTGGGAAATAACTACAATAGAAAACATTATGAATGTATGGCATTTAAGTATTACTAGTTTTTTACATAATTTGAACTCATATGGTATCTTGAGAAAAAGGAGACAGGAAAAGAGGAGAGAGGAGGGAAATAATTGCACTCAAATGAAAAAAATAGATGAAGCTAGATATTCATCTATTTGTATATATCCACAAGAAAACTAGGGTATTTGGTGATGTATTCTTTTATTCCATTCAATTTTCATTAATTTTATTTGAATTGAAGTATTATTTACAATGGTTAGAATTTATTAAAATTGCTGCTCAATCCTTTATCCAACACCTACAACAATTCTTAGTAATAGTAGTGTATTTTTTAGTTTTTTATACAACCATGTATATATGGATAATTATGTACATATTTATGGATATATTTATATCTAGATTGAATAATATACATTTATGACATAATAACTATATTGAATGCTATAAAATATGTTGGAAAATCACCAAATTAGCCCTCTAGATGGTTAAAATTTACAGTATTTGGGAAATAACTGCAAGAGAGGAGAGAGGAGTATTTGGTAGAGGAGAGAGGAGAGAGAGGAGGCTTGAGTGTAAATATTTCTTTTAGTTATTTACATAATAAGTATATTGAATACTATAAAATATCTTGGAAAATCGTCAAATTAGACCTCTAGATGGTTAAAATTTACAGTATTTGGGAAATAACTACAATAGAAAACGTTATGAATGTATGGCATTTAAGTATTGATAGTTTTTTACATAATTCGAACTCATATGGTATCTTGAGAGAAAGGAGAGAGGAAAAGAGGACAGAGGAGGGGAAATAATTGCACTCAAATGAAAAAAATAGATGAAGCTAGATATTCATCTATTTGTATATATCCAAAAGAAAACAGGGGTATTTGGTGAAATATTCTTTTATTCCATTCAATTTTCATTAATTTTATTTGAGTTGAAGTATTATTTACAATGGTTAGAATTTATTAACATTACTGCTCAATCCTTTATCCAACACCTACAATAATTCTTAGTAATAGTAGTGTAATGAGACTGAGTAATAATCTACACACACCTTGTTCACTCTGTATGCTGTAGCACATGTTTTTCCTTTAGTTATCTGCAGTTACTTCAATTGGATCTTATCCAGATGTTTTATAGTCTTTGCTGCTGCTATGTTTTGTCTCAAACAGAAGTCCAAAGTAGGCATTGTGTCTACAAAATACAAAAAAATTGATTGTTACAATTGATTCATTTATTTTCATTGACTTTATCTACATATACATAAAGTAGCGAACAAACAGTTTGTGTGAGTATGAAACTATCTAGAGCATAAATACTTCTTTTAGTTATATATATTTACACTTATTATGTTTACCATACATGTAATCAGCATTAATTTTTGATTTTTGTTTAAAAACTATTATTATTTCTGGTAAAAAACTACATTAGTTAAGTTTTAGAATCATATAAATGAAATTCGTGTCAATTTAGCATCTACTGCATTATATATTTACAATATTACTTTGTAAATATTAGTGAAAGAAATTATGAAATACCTGCGAGTAATTAAGTAATTCAGTAAGGAAATTGATTGGAATCGTAGTAATATTTTTCAAATACAACATTGCTTTGCAACGACTATTAATGAAAGCGATTATGAAATGTTGATGAGTAACTAAGTAATCTAGTAAGGAAAACTGATCGAAATCACGGTAATATTTGTTAATAGATACTTGCGACAGGTTTTATCAACGAAAAAGTCAAGCGATTTTCAAATGTTTACGAGTAACTAAGCGATTCAGTAGAAAAAACTAACAGAAATCACGCGATATCCGTTTTTGAAATATTTACGATAAACCAAATTGGGACATTGCTGTTATCAACCAAAAGATCAAGCGAGCATCAAATGTTTACGAGTAACTAAGTGATTCAGTTGGCAAAAACCGATTGAGATCATGTGACATCCGTTACAAATATTTACGTCAAGTTAGCAACGGAAAAAACAAAATATTTCTTAGAATATTCGCTATAGCAAGTTACGATAATTTTGTACTCGCTCTAAAGGTAAAGGTTTTCAGTCCATTTTTGGTCAGACCAAAATTTATGTGAGACGTTTTAGGCATTATTTCAGTCAACGTAATGTTACCAGTTCATTTTCACAAGTTTTTATTATTTATTTTAAAAATAAATAATTAGAGCTTTCTACTGGTGTTAAATTATTATTGATTGTTTTTTACCTTATCACCACTTAGAGCCAGATGATTTAATTAACTAAAGACAAATAATTATTTTAGCGTTTCTTACCTTGATGCTCTCCTAGTAGCTGTAGTAGATGATGCTTCTCCGCTTGCTGTTGAAGAAATGGATGCTTTCTATGTGAAAACAGTGGCTCTTAAATAGCTAAAGTTGCACTGATTAAACCCTATGAATCAGCATTTTTTCCAATGCTTTCGCGGGAATAAAAACTGTTTATTCCCGCGAAAGCAACGGTTTCCATTCGCGTGAAAATAAATTATTTATTCCCGCGAAAGCAACGGTTTCTATTCGTGTGAAAATAAATTATTTATTCCCGCGAAAGCAACGGTTTGTATTCGCCTGAAAATAAAATGTTTATTCCCGCGAAAGCAACGGTTTCCATTCGCGTGAAAATGAAGTATTGATTCCCGCGAAAGCTTTGGTTTGTATTCGCGGGAAAATAAAATTTCTATTCCCGCGAAAGCAACGGTTTCCATCCGTGTGAAAATAAATTATTTATTCCCGCGAAAACATTGGTTTGTATTCGCGTGAAAATAAAATATTTATTCCCGCGAAAGCAACGGTTTCCATTCGCGTGAAAATGAAGTATTGATTCCCGCGAAAGCTTTGGTTTGTATTCGCGGGAAAATAAAATTTCTATTCCCGCGAAAGCAACGGTTTCTATCCGTGTGAAAATAAATTATTTATTCCCGCGAAAACATTGGTTTGTATTCGCGTGAAAATAAAATATTTATTCCTGCGAAAGCAACGGTTTCCATTCGCGTGAAAATAAAGTATTGATTCCCGCGAAAGCAACGGTTTCCATTCGCGTGAAAATAAAGTATTGATTCCCGCGAAAGCTTTGGTTTGTATTCGCGGGAAAATAAAATTTCTATTCCCGCGAAAGCAAGGGTTTCCATCCGTGTGAAAATAAATTATTTATTCCCGCGAAAACATTGGTTTGTATTCGCCTGAAAATAAATTATTTATTCCCGCGAAAGCAACGGTTTGTATTTGCCTGAAAATAAAATGTTTATTCCCGCGAAAGCAACGGTTTGTTTTCGTCTGAACATAAAATGTTTATTCCCGCGAAAGCAACGGTTTGTATTCGCCTGAAAATAAATTATTTATTCCCGCGAAAGCAACGGTTTGTATTCGCCTGAAAATAAAATGTTTATTCCCGCGAAAGCAACGGTTTCCATTCGTGTGAAAATAAATTATTTATTCCCGCGAAAGCAACGGTTTGTATTCGCCTGAAAATAAATTATTTATTCCCGCGAAAGCAACGGTTTGTATTCGCCTGAAAATAAAATGTTTATTCCCGCGAAAGCAACGGTTTCCATTCGTGTGAAAATAAATTATTTATTCCCGCGAAAGCAACGGTTTGTATTCGCCTGAAAATAAATTATTTATTCCCGCGAAAGCAACGGTTTGTATTTGCCTGAAAATAAAATGTTTATTCCCGCGAAAGCAACGGTTTGTATTCGTCTGAACATAAAATGTTTATTCCCGCGAAAGCAACGGTTTGTATTCGCCTGAAAATAAATTATTTATTCCCGCGAAAGCAATGGTTTGTATTCGCCTGAAAATAAAATGTTTATTCCCGCGAAAGCAACGGTTTCGATTCGCGTGAAAATAAAGTATTTATTCCCGCGAAAGCAACAGTTTCCATTCGTGTGAAAATAAAATATTTATTCCCGCGAAAGCAACGGTTTGTATTCGCCTGAAAATAAATTATTTATTCCCGCGAAAACATTGGTTTGTATTTGTGTGAAAATAAAATTTGTATTCCCGCGAAAGCAACGGTTTCCATTCGCGTGAAAATAAATTATTTATTCCCGCGAAAACACTGTTTTTTATTCACGCGAAAAAACAGTTTATATTCCCGCGAAAGCATTGGAAAAAATGCTGATTCATAGGGTTTTATCAGTGCAACCTTAGCTATTTAAGAGCCACTGTTTTCACACAGAAAGCATCCAGTTCTTCAACAGCAAGCGGAGAAGCATCATCTACTACAGCTACTAGGAGACCATCAAGGTAAGAGATGCTAAAATAATTATTTGTCTTTAGTTAATTAAATCATCTGGCTCTAAGCTGTGATAAGGTAAAAACTAATTAATATCAATAATTATTTAACACTAGTAGAAAGCTCTAATTATTTATTTTTAAGATTTATGCTAGTTTGAGACAAAACGCTGTATATAAAGACAATGAAAATAAATGAATCAATTGTAACAATCAACTTTTTGTATTTTGTAGACACAATGTGTACTTTGGACTCTTGTTTGAGACGAAATGCATCAGTAGCAAAGACTATAAAACATCTGGTTAAGATCTACCAACAGCACACTTCTCCAACACAGCAAGAATTTCTTTCAAGATCTACCACCTACTTAGATGATACCAAACCAATGAAGACTCAAACTACATGAGTTTTGAAAACCAATGAAGACTCAAACTACATGAATTTTGAAGACAGCATACTTCTCCAACACAGCAAGAATTCCTTTCAAGATCTACCACCTACTTAGATGATACCAAACCAATGAAGACTCAAACTACATGAGTTTTGAAAACCAATGATGACTCAAACTACATGAATTTTGAAGACAGCATACTTCTCCAACACAGCAAGAATTCCTTTCAAGATCTACCACCTATTTAGATGATACCAAACCAATGAAGACTCAAACTACATGAGTTTTGAAAACCAATGAAGACTCAAACTACATGAATTTTGAAGACAGCATACTTCTCCAACACAACAAGAATTCCTTTCAAGATCTACCACCTACTTAGATGATGCCAAACCAATGAAGACTCAAACTACATCAATTTTGCAGACAGCACACTTCTCCAACACAGCAAGAATTCCTTTCAAGATCTACCACCTACTTAGATCATATCAAACCAATGAAGACTCAAACTACATGAATTTTGAAGACAGCGTACTTCTCCAACACAGCAAGAATTCCTTTCAAGATCTACCACCTACTTAGATGATACCAAACCAATGAAGACTCAAACTACATGAGTTTTGAAAACCAATGAAGACTCAAACTACATGAATTTTGAAGACAGCATACTTCTCCAACACAGCAAGAATTCCTTTCAAGATCTACCACCTACTTAGATGATACCAAACCAATGAAGACTCAAACTACATGAGTTTTGAAGACAGCATACTTCTCCAACACAGCAAGAATTCCTTTCAAGATCTACCACCTACTTAGATGATGCCAAACCAATGAAGACTCAAACTACATCAATTTTGAAGACAGCACACTTCTCCAACACAGCAAGAATTCCTTTCAAGATCTACCACCTACTTAGATGATTGCCAAACCAATGAAGACTCAAACTACATCAATTTTGAAGACAGCATACTTCTCCAACACAGCAAGAATTCCTTTCAAGATCTACCACCTACTTAGATCATATCAAACCAATGAAGACTCAAACTACATGAATTTTGAAGACAACATACTTCTCCAACACAGCAAGAATTCCTTTTAAGATCTACCACCTACTTAGATGATGCCAAACCAATGAAGACTCAAACTACATCAATTTTGAAGACAGCACACTTCTCCAACACAGCAAGAATTCCTTTCAAGATCTACCACCTACTTAGATCATATCAAACCAATGAAGACTCAAACTACATGAATTTTGAAGACAGCATACTTCTCCAACACAGCAAGAATTCCTTTCAAGATCTACCACCTACTTAGATGATACCAAACCAATGAAGACTCAAACTACATGAGTTTTGAAAACCAATGAAGACTCAAACTACATGAATTTTGAAGACAGCATACTTCTCCAACACAGCAAGAATTCCTTTCAAGATCTACCACCTACTTAGATGATACCAAACCAATGAAGACTCAAACTACATGAGTTTTGAAGACAGCATACTTCTCCAACACATCAAGAATTCCTTTCAAGATCTACCACCTACTTAGATGATGCCAAACCAATGAAGACTCAAACTACATCAATTTTGAAGACAGCACACTTCTCCAACACAGCAAGAATTCCTTTCAAGATCTACCACCTACTTAGATCATATCAAACCAATGAAGACTCAAACTACATGAATTTTGAAAACAGCATACTTCTCCAACACAGCAAAAATTCCTTTCACAAGAATTCCTTTCAAGATCTACCACCTACTTAGATCATATCAAACCAATGAAGACTCAAACTACATGAATTTTGAAGACAGCATACTTCTCCAACACAGCAAGAATTCCTTTCAAGATCTACCACCTACTTAGATGATACCAAACCAATGAAGACTCAAACTACATGAGTTTTGAAGACAGCATACTTCTCCAACACAGCAAAAATTCCTTTCAAGATCTACCACCTACTTAGATGATGGCAAACCAATGAAGACTCAAATAACATGGATTTTGAAGATAAGATGATAGCAAACCAATGAAGACTCAATGTTACACAACATTACTTTCTCTCCTGCTTAGATGATACCAAACCAATGAAGACTCAAACTACATGGATTCTACTTCGATGATGCTGAAAAAGAAAACTGTCCAGAACAAGAGCTCAAGAAGCTAATCTATAACTCAAGGCTATCATATCACTATAGGTGAGTTTTACTAATTTTTACCATAAATTAAACAAAATGCTGAATATATACATTTGACAAGTGAAAAAAGGACTTTTTTGGTGAAATTAGTGTATTTTTTACAACAAAATGCTGAATATATACATTTTTCAGGGAAAAAAAGGACTTTTTTGGTGTAAATAGTGTATTTTTTTACAACAAAAATGCTGAACATATACATTTTCTAGGTGAAAAAAGGACTTTTTTGATGTAATTAGTGTATTTTTTACAACAAAATGCTGAATATATACATTTTCATGGTAATTGTTTTAGATAGATGAAAGAGAATCAAAAACACTTGGTGAAAATAATGCTCAAGAAAGAACAAGTTGAACAATGTAACTTGGTGAGTTATTTCCCTTTTCTAATAATGTAAACTATCCAATGTAACTAGAACTATAATTCAAATTCATGTAATTATTTTACATTTTCGCTTAATCATTCTATACTAATGCATAACTTTTTTATTTTAGTTCATTACGAAATTAAAAGCACATAGAACAGAAGTCTTCCTTCCTAAGATATAACATCACTACATCAAAGACATCATTGTAAAGGAACAAACTATGCATTAACTGTTACTACTTTGTATTTATTACAAGTTGTAGTGCTTTGTATTACTTAGTATTTACTGACTCTAGCTATATTATATGGGGAGATTTTCCTTACTTATTATGTAATAAATGTATATAATCATATAATGATTCATTTTTAATCAATGTATTAATTCAATTTAGATATATCTCCTCTCTTCTCTCTCTCTATGTAGATATAAATATACCCATAAATATGCACATAATTGACCATATATACATTAATTGCTAGAAAACTAAAAGATTTCTCTCTCCTCTCTCTCTTTCTCTCTCAAGATACCATATGTATGTATGTATGTATGTATGTATGAATGCATTGATTGTCATTACAAGTTGTATTGCTTTGTATAACTTAGTATTTACTGACTCTAGCTATATTATATAGGAAGATTTTCCCTACTTATTATGTAATCAGGTATATAATCATATAATGTTTCATTTTTGATCAAAATATTTATTCAATGTAGATATATCTCCTCTCTCTATGTAGATATAAATATACCCATAAATACGTACATAATTAACCATATATACATGAATGTATAGAAAACTACTAATGTAGTTTTTTTACCAAACAACAGTACATCAAAAACATTATTGTAAAGGTATATTATATAGAAAGATTTTCCATACTTATTATGTAATAAATGTATATAATCATATAATGATTAATTTTTGATCAATATATTTATTCAATGTAGATATATCTCTTCTCTCCTCTCTCCTCTCTTTCTTCCTCTCTCCTCTCTCTCTCCCTCTCTCCTCTCTTTCTTTATCTCAAGATACCATATGTATGTATACATTGATTATCATTACAAGTTGTAGTGCTTTGTATTACTTAGTATTTACTGACTCTAGCTATATTATATAGGATGATTTTCCCTACTTATTATGTAATCAATGTATATAATCATAAAATGTTTCATTTTTGATCAATATAGTTATTCAATGTAGATAAAACTCCTCTCTCCTTTCTCTCTCCTCTCTCCTCTCTGTCTTCTCTCTCCTCTCTCTCAAGATGCCATATGAGTTCAAATTATGTGAAAAAAGTATCAAAACTTAAATGCCATACATTCAAAATCTAGCTGCCATATGAGTTCAAATCAAGTAAAAAAATAATCAAAACTCAAATGCCACTTAAATGCCACTCAAATGCCACTCAAGTACCCCTCAAGTAAAATACAATATAAACTCGGCGAATTCATCCAACGCCGTAACCCATTGTCTCAACTCCAAGGTCAGATCCACAAAAAAACACTTGGTAGGGAGATCTGCTCATATATTACTACTCAGATGGCTATCAGAGGTACCTCTCTGACACACTGGTCACAACAGAGCTCTAACAAAATCTATCACACTTGTTGTTAGGCCGTTAGAGGCTGACGAAGTGGCTGTGCCCTCATACGGGTGCCTGCTCATAGTCAGCTGTTAATGAACAATTTACTGATTACGTTGTGTTGAAGACAGGACCCACTAAAATAGCTATTTTTTGGACAGCTGTGTGCTCTAGACAACACTGGTTTGGGTGTGTGAGCTGTGATGCTCTTTGAATGCCAGACTACCATCAGAGGAAAATGAGAAGTCGTTCACTGAAACTGATGAGAGTGACTGGCCACGAACTACTGCATTGAAAACGACCGGCTTCAAGCAGCTGCATTAGAAGTGGACTACCTACCTGTAAAGGACGCTGAAGAATCATTTTTGTAGTAATGACTCATCTCTGTCATGGTGTCTGAGGACAAAAAAGTTCTCCTGGTTCCAAGTGAATTTTTGTTAGCACCACTTACCATGAAAACCTGAGAGGTGCCTTTTGGTGTCCACCAGGTGTTATAATTGGTGATGACTCATCTAACTACTATTCAAAACTCAAATTACGTTCTGTAAGTAAAATGTGTATTGCCATTGTTTGAGAGATCGTGAGATTTGTATTAGAAATGCTTAAAGCCTGTTGTAAATTGCTGGGACGGCAGTCGACATTACGATGAGCCCTTGCGCTTATTTGCAAACGTATGAATTTTGATGGAATACTTTGCATAATTAGTTTGGCCAAGTGCCATGCTTGTACCGAGAAAGGAATTGATTGAATTATTAAGAGTATTCACCACCTTTGCTTGCCAAAAACCTCACAATAAAAACAATTGGACCAGCAATAAATTTAACCAATAAGTAACCAATTTGCTTGGAACAAAAATTACCTCACTAAATAAAATAAAAAAAATCAACCAGCATTTATTTATATCATTTGTAGGTCGCAAATCAAGCTGTGTAGTGAATCGTGCCGATAGGGCTCCCATTATCATCCACGAACAAACAGCCTTTCACAGCGCATAGCTCGTGGAACAGCAAAGCAACACCTCTCTCCAAGAGGCAACGCAGGGCCTGTCAGACCTGCAGGTTACAACAGAGAAGCCAGTAACAACTTCAGTACTAGTGAGTCCTCGGCTCAGACAATCTAAGTATAGTTTAGGTAATAAAATACATTTGTTTGTCCACATATCATGCTCTGGGGAGGCAATCGCCTGGAGTAGTCCGCAACAGTAGCAGTAAGCAATAAGTGGCAATGTACACAAGAGAATCCAGCATTTTATAGGCTGGTGGCAGGAAGTACATTGCATCATGCTAGTTTATCCAATAATACATGACAGGAAGTAAAACAACCAATAGGAATAATAATAATACATACAATGGTGCACAATATTAAAAAGATACGGTGCCTAGTGGCAATGAATAATACTACAATATCAAGTTCTCAGTTTTTATTAACCTTAGAGTCCAGATGATGAAAGGTAGAGATTGATAGGTGCTGGATTCGTCCTCGGGTATTGGTGTATGCTGCTTTTGGATCCCTGGCTACAGCAGCCATCTTGTTGCCGGCCCGATATATCACTGCAAGACCGGTAGAGGTCACTCCCGGGCCGATAAAGGTCACTGCAAGGCCGTTAGGTAAATCTGCAGGGCCGGTATAGTTTCTGCAGGGCCAGTAAGTAAAGCTGCAGGGCAGGTATCACTTCTGCAGGGCCGGTAAAACAACTCCTTCTTCTTCTGGGGAGATGGCTCCCTGAATTTCCATTTTGGGAGCTCTGTCTGACTGATAGCTTCAGTCAGAGTCACCTCTAGGTTAGAATAAGTGCGCAGGGCATGTTTGCTACCAAAATCTACCACGGTTGAACACTAAATAAATTATAACGAGCGAAGCCAGTTTTATGATTTTAAAAAACAATTCAAAATGATTGCTACTATTCAAAATTTACTAAATTGCAGGGCAGCTTTTCAAACTATTCCAGCTTACAGAGGTTCAATTTTTATTATTTTATCGATTGTTTTGAAAATTAGTAGTTATCTTCTTCATGATCTGTTCGGTGAACTATAATGGTTCATCAAATAATTATGATGTTCGAAACTAATTCCATTCGCGATGTGTTGTGAGAGATTTTTATTACAAAAGACATCTAGACCCTTGTCCCCACCCACCCCTACCTCAAACTACCCTTCCACCCTTCCCCTTAGTGCCAGTTTTAACTGGACCCGGGATTCCTCCTTTATACTATGTAAGAACTATATCTGGTATATAGGCAATAGAGACCCTACCCCAGGTTATCCCGGTCCAGTATACCAGCCCGGTCATTCATTGTGGCTGCATAGCATAGCCTGTGACCCAGCAGCTGAAGGTCAACCACTAGAGAGAGACTCAAGAAGCCATGGATTACAAGAAAATAGATCAAAAAAGTGACAGGCCTTATAAGGAGTGGAAACTTTCCACTACTCTAGAAAGAGAGAGAAGGCAGCCCAGAGCTGCTTTGCCATGTGCTACTGCATATAATTGGCCTCTGCTACTGCATGTGATTGGTCTGTGTTGTTTATATGCTTTGTATTTTATGTGTTTATTTGTTATGTATTTGTATCATTGTATGTGATTGGTTCACCCTTAATAAGGGCGTGCATGTTCCCCCTCTCCTACTATAAAAGGGAGCTCTTGTATGGTGTTAAACAGAAGTCTTGTGGATTGTGTCTAAGTATCACTTATGTATTTCAACACATAATCAGCAGACAAAGTATTTATTTGGGTAAACTCTGGTGTAGTGTGTCTGGGTCATGGACCCCGTGGAGTTGCTAGCGTCTATTGCTACGCTAACGAAGTATAAGAGAGTGGAGGAGGTGGACAGGAATTACACAGGGATTACATGCCATTAAGGTGGTGGTAGAGGGCGCAAATCTACTACAGTATTGTAATAGATTTCGATCTGGTCTCTACGAAATTCCACTAATCTCAAGTATTATACCTCTCTCCAGAGGAGACACTGTGCCGGTATGACAGTGACAACTATCATCAGTTGCTGCTGAATCAGTTGTCAAGCACAGAGTCCACGGTTCAGACAAACTTCACAGAGTGTTAGCTTGAATAGTGGCTTTATTCGCCAGTACCAAAGTCCTAGGGTGGCTTTCCACTAGGGTGATTGGCAAGACATGAATGAATGCAATGAATGCAAGAGCTCCAGACATTGTATAGGCAGGCTGACAGGAAGTTATTTGCATATTTCATATAAAAATGCATGCACAGGAAGTAATCAGGCCCATAACAATCGGTATATAAATAGTCAACAAATCATGCGATAGAATAAGATTAAATGTAAAAGGTGCCACGTGGCAAAAAGTAGAAGTCCGATCTCCATTGTCCAGTCATAGACCTCATAGAGGTCCGAGGCTATACCTAGCCAGTGGTCATTACGCCTGGTAATCCAAGGAACTGTACTCTTGACTCCAGGGTTAGAATAAGCTCTTAAGTGGTTTTGGAGATTCTCGGCTAAGGCTGCCATCTTGTACCGGCATAGTATCACCATACCAATTCGGTCGGTGGGTCACTACCGGCCCTGTGTGCTGCGCCACCGGCAAAGCAAATTATTCCATTGGCACAGCACTTGTACAGTGACTGGGGTGGAGTTCTAGCTCACTGATGTTGGTGTTTTGATAGCAAACAAGTAGTTTACTACTGACATGCACCAAAGTCTATCACAGTATCGAATTATAAGCACCTATTATTTTTAGTTTGATGAACATGTTGCAAATACTCTTATTGGCAGCGGAATTCCCTGAAATCTACATTAACTTTAGCAAAGAGTTAACTGCAGTGGATTCTACTTCACCCAGAGTTGATAGCAGCTTGAACACTTCTTTCAGCTGCTATATCAGTTGTTGCTCAAATAAAAGCAGTGTAGAAAACCTTCACACTATAGAATTCTGTTTATGCCTGCAAAGCATCACTGCCCAATGCTCCTAGTTTCCGCGTCTGCACTTTTACCACTAGACAAAAACAAGGCTTAGCTCATGGCTATATTGCCTTCCTTCACACCATTTTTATAGCAGACATATTTTTTTTCCATAAAAATCAAACATTATCATTTAAGAATTGAATCTAAAGTAACAAATAGTGTTTCATTCTAAGAGACTGAATTGAATATTAAAAATGATCATTTTTGGATCGGGATTCTTCAGGAGATTAATTTTTGTAAAATTATTCTCATTTTATAAATAACATAATTTTATATTTTTCATAAATTAAAATAAACTATTTTGGTTTCTTTGATTTTTAGAGGTTTCACTCAAAAACAAAACCTTTGCGGAAAACAAATCTTAAACAACTTTATGTTGAAATTTTTCATCAGAAAAAGTCTCAACTTGTGTTCTTTGTAGTATTATGCTCAAATACCATCGCAGCATAAATTTTTTTGACTATTATTAAAAATTTCACTACGCATTTTTAAGTTACCAGTGATTTTCTAATTGAAATGTATGTAAAAGAGTGAAATGATTTGTTTATAGACACTGGCAGGCAGAAAAATCCACATGTTAATTGAAGAGGAAAAATATGTAGCTGTGAAGACTAACCTTATTAGAAAACTGTCAGCGGGTGACAATGCTAGTAATCAATAATCTGATTTTACTGTTTTTATTTAATTTTTAGATTACTGGTGATGCAAAGTGATAACATGCAGCAAATAAATTGATTTAAAAGTAAAAAGCACACTGAATAAAATATGGAAAAACTGGGTAAAGTCTATACCCAATCCTTGTTCACCTTCAAACAGCCATTGTTTCCACTGATCCGGGTGTGTCCAATTCTTCAGTTCTTTCCACCAATGTAGATATTCCACACTGTCAAGTATCGTGGGCAATAGAAAATCTATCTTTCCTCTTTTAATTTTACTAAGCATTGTATGAAGCGTCATACACTGATTCTAAAACAAATTAATGAGTCACCTGTTGTAGCTTTAGCAGATTCCAATATTGATTGACAAACATTCATGGCAATGCACTTAATAAAATAATGAACACAATTTACAAAAAAATGCTTCAGATCTTGTTGATTACTGTATATCCTGTTATAGTTTCGGCTAAAAATTTAATTAGCTAGATTTTTAAATGATTATTAAAATTTTATAGCTGCTACAAAAATAATGACAGTGCTCGTGATATGGATGCGGGTTGTAAAAAAGTTTTTTAAAGGCTGTTTGATGGAGAAACTGTTGATTAAGCTTTTTGATTATAAATGATGGCAAGGTTTCTGGCCATTTTTATAGTGAAACAGACTTGCCTCAAGCAAAGTTCTCTTTTCGATTAGCGGTTTAAGCTGTCGGCCACCTTTCAGTCTTTTCTGAGCTTTGTTGAGGTTATGTGGCCTCAAGATATCACTTTTACTACTTGATCCAACTCGAATCAGGTGGTCTGTGGAAACATGGACACTCACATTCAACTTCAGTATAAGTTTGCACTTGTGAATAAACAATGTTGACATAAATAAATGGATGTCAATTTGCTCTAACGTGTATGCAAGCCACTAGAGTTTTTCACAAGTTTCAAATCTTTCTTTAGTAAAAATTTACTCAATGAAAGATATAGGATATGTCACTCTATGGTAAATTCGTTCCATTGTTCATATTAAATCAAAAGGAAAGTAGATTTTCAATGTATACTGTAACTTTGTTGTACTAGTATTTCACAAAGAGAGCTAAACTAAATTTCCGATTAACCAACAATGCTCAATTCTGCGATCAACTGTATCATCAATACTCTTCTCAAACTAGCTGGTTGGTTTTAAGGGATATTACCAGACGTTACATGTACCAAGGGCTTCCTGGAGGCTGGTTGCACATTTAGTTATTGAAGCAATGTGCTATATCAACTTGCAGTTTTTGGCTATCTAAGAAGATTTCAATAACCAAGTGACCTAATCGTAGTGAACTGTATGTGCAGATTACCTTTTGTAAGGTTCTCTTTATTTGACCCCCCCCCCCCCCCCCCCAACTCCTGGCACATGTGTCTATTGTAAAATATCAGAAACGTTATCGGTGCTGGCATGTTATGTTGGAGAGTCGTGCCATAGATCTAATATATGATGGTACTTTCAATTTAGATCACAGCTCGAATTTAGATGTTTTGGTTTAAGAGTTTTTTGGGAGTTTTTTGTGTACAATACATGGAAATATATTTCAAATAGTAGAATCTATGTTGCAATTGAATGCAATTTATTCAAAATAAATAACTGATATAATATTAGTAGTAATATATGAGCAGATCTCCCTACCAAGTGTTTTTTTGTGGATCTGACCTTGGAGTTGAGACAATGGGTTACGGCGTTGGATGAATTCGCCGAGTTTATATTGTATTTTACTTGAGGGGTACTTGAGTGGCATTTGAGTGGCATTTGAGTTTTGATTAGTTTTTTACTTAATTTGAACTTATATGGCATATAGATTTTGAATGTATGGCATTCAAGTTTTGATAACTTTTTTACATAACTCGAACTCATATGGTATCTTGAGAGAGAGGGGAGAGGAGAGAGGAGAGAGGAGAGATGGGAGATGAGAGAGGAGAGAGAGGAGAGAGATTTTTTAGTTTTCTATACATTCATGTATATATGGTTAGTTATGTACATATTTATGGCTATATTTATATCTACATAGAGAGAGGAGATATATCTACATTGAACAAATATATTGATCAAAAATGAAAATTATATGATTATATACCTGATTACATAATAAGTAGGGAAAATCTTCTGGAGAGAGGGGAGAGGAGAGATGAGAGAGGAGAGAAGAGAGAGGAGAGAGAGGAGAGATTTTTTTTAGTTTTTTATACATTTATGTATATATGGATAATTATGTACATATTTATGGATATATTTACATTTACATTGAATAATATACATTTATTACATAATAAGTATATTAAATGCTATAAAATATGTTGGAAAATTACCAAATTAGACCTCTAGATGGTTAAAATCTACAGTATTTGGGAAATAACTGCAAGAGAGGAGAGAGGAGTATTTGGTAGAGGAGAGAGTATGTTGAGAGAGAGGAGAGATAAAAAGAGGAGAGAGGAGAGAGGAGATATATCTACATTGAATAAATACAGTGATTAAAAATGAAACAATATGTGAATATATACATTTATTGTGTAATAAGTAGGGAAAAAATTTAAAATAATTACATGAAATTGAATTATAGCTTTAGTTACATTGGATAGTTTACATTATATAGAAAAGGGAAATAGCTCACCAAGTCACATTGTCCAACTTGTTTTTTGAATTAGAGACTATCCATCGCTAAACTACTCATCATTTTTTTTCAGCAACATATCCTGTCTCAAAATCATCAAAGTCTCCACATAGAAAATCTTCAAGTTCATCATCATCATCAATTTCTAATATTGTTTTGTTGTCCTTTGCTTGATCACAATATTGTTTCCAATACATTCGACCGAGACAGTATGGAGAGCAAAATGAAAGATCGTATTCTGTCTTAAATTTTCCGTGGGTTGTTTTTCCTCTGTAGATCATCACACCTGGAGTATATTTGTTAGCTTCTGAAGCATATTTGTCTGGTATGGCGAGCGTCTTCAACAGCGTTTCTCCACATTGTTCAATGCTATAACGGATACAAATTACATTCGACTGCCCTCCTTTAAATCGATGAGGAACGAATCTATCAACAACATCTTGGTAAGGAAAAATAGCGCCGGGTTGAAAACTATTGAGGGTGTTGATGTTCAAGAAGCGTTTGAGCTGACATTTAGTCAATGTACTAAAATATAGTGATTCCTCTTCAGCTTTCTTTTTGCTTAGAGGATGTCTGCTAACACGTCTGACATCATACCAAAGAACGTTTTTATTTTTTGGTTTTCCCTTTCTACCCAAATATACAACGTTAAACGGAGGGGGGTAATTATCACAGTTGAAGTTTTTAGCTATTTCAACTGGACAGAGGAGTATTTTGGGTTCGAGTTCATTTATATCTGAAGGATCATGGTAGTGTACTTGAGAATATCTACACTTCTCCTTACTTGATGGATGTATCACACCAGTCACTCGCATAATGCTTGGGATAGGAAGATCTTCAAATGTTTTGCAAATCGGAACTTTTGGTGAGTCAATCACTTGAGAACCTTTAGACTTTTCTAATTCCCTAGCTCTCCTTTCGTTGAGACATTCAACTGTTAAATGAGTTATAGCTGCACTCTCCATTGTTTGCTTATCAACGGAAGTAGTTTGTTTTCTCACTGTTTGTTTTCGTTTCCTTACTATTTGCTTTTTTGGAGCAGTTTTCCTTCTCTTAGGAGTTGTTTTGCCGTTTTTCATTTTATTTTCTGTTGGATATGGATCTGTGCTAAGGAGCTCTTCAGAAAGAGCATCCATAACATTCTAAAAATAAAAGGGTAATATTTGCATGAGTGGCTAAGAGTGTATTTATTACTTAGAGTGTCTTATATATATATATGTATTTATGCCAAAAGCAGTTAAGATCATAGAGTTATGGTAGATTGAGAATGTGCTTATTAAACTATTGGGATGTGGAGACAGACAACAAAGGATGCATTCAAATATATATATATATATGTATTTACTTAATATCATACCGCTTTTAACATCTAAATTGGTAAGAAATAAAATATAATAGTTTGAACAAAATATTGTAAAATAATAAAATACAGCTAAAATTTTTCATAAATATGTATGAAACGCTTCCAACATTAGTTCTAAAATACCTACAGAAGAGGATAGAGCTTTATCTATTTGGACATAATTATAAATATGCTTTCTGAATTTATAAAAAGTTTTTTTGTTCCATGTCATGTTGTATAATTTTTTGAAAACTATTTGATTCCAAGCACTTCTTTCAATTTCTTTTAAAAAATTATTAATATTAACGACTTCCACCATTGACAAAACGATTTCGAAACCGTTTTTTATAATGTCATCAAAACGTTCTGTAGATATATCGCGTTTCTTACAAGACATCCCCATACTCATCATGTGTTGAGTTATACAGAATATTATAACTTGAAATGTCAAACGTTCTACAGCTTTTTCTTCAACAACATCATTATTTATCACATAGTTATGATACATTTCTGGAAGGAAGTCCTTTAAGTAGATTGGATTTGTTGTTGCATTGTTCTAAAATACAAGCGATAATTAGATAACTAAAATAATTAAAGGTGTTCAACAGGTGTTAAATAGTATTTTTTATTAATTCTTACCTTTTCATCAGGCTGAGATTCCGACTTTAGATACAATGGTTGACTTTCTACGACTTGAGTATTCATTCTGAAAAAAACAGAAAAAATTGGTTCAATTCTTTATAACCAATTTAAAGATAGATATGTCATAAAGCCTTCAGATAGTTGTGTTAGCTAGCGGAAATATTTGAATTTAAGTTTTACCTTTATGAAGAGAGAACTCTTAGTAGTTGCAATGGAAGATGTAGTAGATAGATGTTGCTCCTTTGCTCACTGTTGTTGAACTGGATGCTTTCTGTCTGAAACCGTTGTCTCTTATATAGGTGAATGTGTGAAAATAAATCTTTCATTCCCGCGAAAGCATTGGTTTGTATTCGCGTGAAAATAAATTGTTTATTCCCGCGAAAGCAATGGGTTCCATTCGCGTGAAAATTAAATGTTTATTCCCGCGAAAGCATTGGTTTGTATTCGCGTGAAAATAAAGTATTCATTCCCGCGAAAGCAACAGTTTCCATTCGCGTGAAAATAAAATGTTTATTCCCGCGAAAGCATTGGTTTGTATTCGCGTGAAAATAAAGTATTCATTCCCGCGAAAGCAACAGTTTCCATTCGCGTGAAAATTAAATGTTTATTCCCGCGAAAGCATTGGTTTGTATTCGCGTGAAAATAAAGTATTCATTCCCGCGAAAGCAACAGTTTCCATTCGCGTGAAAATAAAATGTTTATTCCCGCGAAAGCATTGGTTTGTATTCGCGTGAAAATAAAGTATTCATTCCCGCAAAAGCAACAGTTTCCATTCGCGTGAAAATAAAATGTTTATTCCCGCGAAAGCATTGGTTTGTATTCGCGTGAAAATAAAGTATTCATTCCCGCGAAAGCAACAGTTTCCATTCGCGTGAAAATAAAATGTTTATTCCCGCGAAAACATTGGTTTGTATTCGCGTGAAAATAAAGTATTCATTCCCGCGAAAGCAACAGTTTCCATTCGCGTGAAAATAAAATGTTTATTCCCGCGAAAGCATTGGTTTGTATTCGCGTGAAAATAAAGTATTCATTCCCGCGAAAGCAACAGTTTCCATTCGCGTGAAAATTAAATGTTTATTCCCGCGAAAGCATTGGTTTGTATTCGCGTGAAAATAAAGTATTCATTCCCGCGAAAGCAACAGTTTCCATTCGCGTGAAAATAAAATGTTTATTCCCGCGAAAGCACTGGTTTGTATTCGCGTGAAAATAAAGTATTCATTCCCGCGAAAGCAACAGTTTCCATTCGCGTGAAAATTAAATGTTTATTCCCGCGAAAACATTGGTTTGTATGCGCGTGAAAATAAAGTATTCATTCCCGCGAAAACAACAGTTTCCATTCGCGTGAAAATTAAATGTTTATTCCCGCGAAAGCATTGGTTTGTATTCGCGTGAAAATAAAGTATTCATTCCCGCGAAAGCAACAGTTTCCATTCGCGTGAAAATTAAATGTTTATTCCCGCGAAAGCATTGGTTTGTATTCGCGTGAAAATAAAGTATTCATTCCCGCGAAAGCAACAGTTTCCATTCGTGTAAAAATTAAATGTTTATTCCCGCGAAAGCATTGGTTTGTATTCGCGTGAAAATAAAGTATTCATTCCCGCGAAAGCAACAGTTTCCATTCGTGTGAAAATTAAATGTTTATTCCCGCGAAAGCATTGGTTTGTATTCGCGTGAAAATAAAGTATTCATTCCCGCGAAAACAACAGTTTCCATTCGCGTGAAAAAAAAATGTTTATTCCCGCGAAAGCATTGGTTTGTATCCGCGTGAAAATAAAGTATTCATTCCCGCGAAAGCAACAGTTTCCATTCGCGTGAAAATTAAATGTTTATTCCCGCGAAAGCATTGGTTTGTATTCGCGTGAAAATAAAGTATTCATTCCCGCGAAAGCAACAGTTTCCATTCGCGTGAAAATTAAATGTTTATTCCCGCGAAAGCATTGGTTTGTATTCGCGTGAAAATAAAGTATTCATTCCCGCGAAAGCAACAGTTTCCATTCGCGTGAAAATTAAATGTTTATTCCCGCGAAAGCATTGGTTTGTATTCGCGTGAAAATAAAGTATTCATTCCCGCGAAAGCAACAGTTTCCATTCACGTGAAAATAAAATGTTTATTCCCGCGAAAGCATTGGTTTGTATTCGCGTGAAAATAAATTATTTATTCCCGCGAAAGCATTGGTGTTCTTCCGTAGAAACAATGTTTCATTAATTTAACCTTATGATAAATGGCATGATTTCAGCTATATAAGAAGCACTGTTTTTACACAGAAAGCAGTCACTTCGACATTAGCAACTGAAGGAGCAAGATCTACTACAACATCATCTACTACAACTGCTAGAAGGACTTTTCTGTTTGGAGGTAAGTCAACTTGATTGAGTATAAATTTAATTTTTATCGATTTAGATACTAACAGCGCTATGATATTGAGTAAATATATATATATATATATATATGTATATATCTTCAAATTGTTTTGAAAAAGAAATCATAACACGGATTTTTACTTTATCTTTTAGAATGTCGACACAAGTCAATACAAAACAACTGAAGAATAAAGAACCAAAACCTTCACAAGATAAGGTGATTGATGACAATGTACTTCTTCAACGCACTATGATCCCCTTTCAAAGCGCCAGTCTGAATACTCTGGCAACTCTCATCATCAAAAGCGCCTCTCTGTTAAGTACTCTATCTCCAGCTTCCAGAAGAAACATTGAAAACATAGTCAAAGTTGAAGATTTACCAATACCTACAGTTATGCAGGTGTTAACCGTTGAGCTCCATGATGAAACGAACTGCACCATCATATACAACTATAAAAAGGATGGAAAGGTAGTTAGAGTGAAGAGCACTATTCCATTAGCGGCGGGATTACTTGTCAATGAAGCTTCGCAAATAAGACCACTGGTTTCGATCTACATGGGTGTTGAAAAGACTGGAAAAGCAATTTTTCGTGCTGCTACAGAAACAGGAACTACTTTGAGGTGTAAGAATGTGTTTGATGTATTACCAGAAAAAAGTATGCGACAAATCAATGCTTATTTCGAGGTAGCTAATCTTCAGGATTTCCCAACAGATAGTGTCATATGTTTCCAAAACCCTGAAGTTATAACAAAGTCTGACAGGCGATGGAATGGAAATGAAGAGACTCTTCTAGTTCAATACAGAAGTGTTGTAGATGAAGAATTACTAATCGGAGATATGCGCATTCCTCATCAAATAGCTTCTGCTGTGACATCGGAGAGATTTGGAGTGATTTTGTTCAAGGGTCTGAGTCGAAACGCAGACAATTCAATTTTCTACAACATCAGTGTACTCGCAGCTCATCAAGCCTTCGTCCAAGCCTCGGAACTGGCTGATAATCCAAAATCTGAGGATTTTCTCAATCACTTCGATGATGCTGAAAAAGAAGACTGTGGAGAACAAACTCTCGAGAAGCTAATCTATAACTCAAGGGATTCATATCACTATAGGTAAGTTTTATTAATTTCTACCATAATTCTGAAAAGTTGATTTGTGAAAATTTTGTGTATTCTTACAATGAAAAACCCCTTAAAATGATAAATTTGTGAACATTTTTGTAAAACATTTTCAAGTTATATATATATTTCGATTTAAAAAAGGATTTTGTTGTGTCATCAGTGTATTTTTTTACATAAAAGTTGGAAAAATAACAAAAGGTGATAATTATTTTACAAAAATGTTCAATTTTTCACATAAATGATCAACTCATAACCTTTTTTTTGTAAAACATTTTTAAATTATATATATTTCAGATTAAAAAAAGGACTTTTTTGTGTAATCAGTGTATTTTTTTACATAAAAGTTTAAAAAATAACAAAAGGTGATAATTATTTTGCAAAAATGTTTAGTTTTTCACATAAATGATCAATTCATAAACATTTTTTGTAAAAAATTTTTAAATTATATCTATTTCGGATTAAAAAAAAGGATTTTTTTGTGCGATCAGTGTATTTTTTTTTACATAAAAGTTTAAAAAATAACGAAAGGTTATAATTATTTTACAAAAATGTTTAGTTTTTCACATAAATGATCAATTCATAAACATTTTTTGTAAAACATGTTTAAATTATATCTATTTTGGATTAAAAAAAGGACTTTTTTGTGCAATCAGTGTATTTTTTTTACATAAAAGTTTAAAAAATAACAAAAGGTTATAATTATTTTACAAAAATGTTTAGTTTTTCACATAAATGATCAATTCATAAACATTTTTTGTAAAACATTTTTAATGTTTGTTGTAAAACATTTTTAAAATTATATATATATTTATATTTATACATTCCGAATCCAAATGAAAAAAAGGACTTTTTCGTGTGTAATCAGTGTATTTCTTTTACATAGAAGTTGAAAAAATAACAAAAGTTTATATTTATTTTACATTAATTTTAATCATACTATACTAATACATCATTTTTTATTTTAGTCCATTATATCGTAAAAAGAAAACAGAGTAAAGAACTTTCCCTAAGAAATATTGAGCTGAATGATGTAACTCAGTGAGTTATTTTCCTGTTATATATAATGTAAACTATCTAATGTAGCTAAGAGTAAAATTTAAATTCGGTAAAATTTATTTATATAATGAATAACTTTTGTATTTTAGTCAATTATTGGATCACAGAGAATACGGAATACAAGAGTTCCTCCCTGGGTCTAATAACATACCAGAAGAATATCGAGGAAGATATTGTTCAAGAAAAGCGCTTTGTAACCATTGATATCGTAAGCTATAGTAGTTTGTATTACAGAAAATTTACTATAAAACAGTTTTATGAATGTAAAAACTAGATATGGTATTTTCTATTACAATTATTTACTTGTAAATTTTATTCATCTAGAGAGGTAATTTGGTGATTTTTTGACAGTTTTTAAAAAAGTTAAAAAGTACAAAAAAATCAAAAAAATATCGAAAACTATATATTTCAATGATTATTTTTTAAAAAGTTCAAAAAAATGTAATAAAGCTCTGTTTTGAAACATAAAAAATTTAAAAGGATTGTGTAGGATAAAATTCTCACTCAAAAAATTATTGAAAATTGAATGAAATAAAAAATATTTTCCCAAATACCAAAGTTTTGTAAATATAAAGTGAAAAACTCTATAAATATATATACATTGTTTTTAAAATAATATCGAAAACTATATATTTCAATGATTATTTTTTAAAGAAATAAAAAAATTTAAAAGGAAGGTGTAGGATAAAATCCTCACTCAGAAAATTATTGAAAATTGAATGGAATAAAAGAATATAAAGTGAAAATCGCTATATATATTTATTTTTTTTAAAAAAATATCGAAAACTATATATTATAATGATTATTTTTTTAAAAAGTTGAAAAAACAAAAAAAACTTTGTAATAAAACCCTGTTTTTAAAACATAAAAAATTAAAAAGGAATGTAATAAAAGAATATTTTACCAAAATACCTCATTTTTTTTTGTAAATATCTAGTAAAAATTTCTGAAATATTGTTGGTAAAATTTACTGGAAAATGGTTTCAAGTGTGTCAAAGACTAAATATGATGTTTTCATTGAAATGTTTATTTTCAAAAGATCCAAATAATAACATTGAATCAATTAGTTAAATTTAACAGTCAAATTCTTTTTTATCAAGTAGGCTTAATGTTTCTATTGTGATTAATTCTCAAATATTGTAAACTTGAACTATCTAGAGGAGTAATTTGTCGATTTTGATGTGTTTTTTTAAAAAAATTATCATGTAATACCACATACTTCAGTTCTAATTCGTTTTGAACAATTTCATGGGAGACAAAGAATAAAAAAGTTACATTGATTTAGTTTTTAGAATTAAAGTTGCTATCAAAAATGGATTGTTCTTCTTTAAAAAAAATGATTACGTAATACCACATACTTCAGTTCTAATTCGTTTTTAGAATTGAAGTCGCCATCGAAAATGGTTTGTTCTTGAATGGGTAAATCCATAGCCTCCTCCTCATCATGACAAAAGCTTTCTGATGATTGCATTTTGAAAAACAAATTGCATTGTTTTAGTTTTCCGAATTGAAATTGCCATCGAAAATGGTTTGTTCTTAAACGGGAAAATCCATAACCTTCTCATCATCATGTCTAAGTTTTCTACCCCAATATCTCCAACCTCTCAGAGATAGGAATTGTTCTGTTTAAAAAATAATGGAAATTGTATATATAAATGATTGTTTTTGAAAAAAATGGTAAATTTTTGAAAAAAATTCAAAAGGAAAATGCAGGATAAAACCCTCACTCAAGAAACTAATTTTGTATGATAGGTTGCTCACCTAATAATAAGAAAATAATGAATGATTTATATTTAAACAATTATTGAAAGAATTAATGAAAATTGAATAGAATAAAGGAAATATTTTACCAAATAGTCTGTTTTTTTTGTAAAGATATACAAACAGATAAAATTTAACCATTTAAAGGATGATTTCTTTTTTTGCAAAAAAAATAATGAAGATTTAATGAAATGAAAGAATATTTTACCAAATACCTTGTTTTTTTGTAAATTTGTACAATTAGAATAAGAAAATAGTGAATAATGTATATTTAAGCAATTATTGAAAAAATTAATGAAAATTGAATAGAGTAAAGGAAATATTTTACCGAATACCCTGTTTTTTTGTAAAGATATACAAACAGATAAAATTTAACCATTTAAAGGGTGATTTCTTTTTTGCAAAAAAATAATGAACATTTAATGAAATGAAAGAATATTTTACCAAATACCCTGTTTTTTTTGTAAATTTGTACAATTAGATGAAATTTAACCATTTAGAGGATGATTTGTTTTTGTAAAAAATTAATGAAAATTGAATAAATCGAAAAAATATTTCACCAAATACCTCTTTTTTGTAGATGTAAACAAATAGATGAATATCTAACTTTATCCATTTTTTTTCCATTTGGGATCATGTTTTGAAGGTTTTCAAGATAGTTTTTAGTAAAAGCTTATGCATTGATTGTCATTACAAGTTGTAGTGTTTGGTATTATTTAATATTTACTGACTCTAGCTATATTATATGAAATTTTCCCTACTTATTGCACAATAAATGTATATATTCACATATTGTTTCATTTTTAATTACTGTATTTATTCAATGTAGATATAATGAGTCGAATTACAAAAAAATATCAAAACTTAAATGCCATACATTCAAAATCTAGATGCTCTATGAGTTAAAGTTATGTATATAATTATGTACAAGATTATCAAAACTTGAATGCCATACATTCAAAATTTAAAAGTTCAAATTAAGTAAAAAAATAATCAAAACTCAAATGCCACTTAAATGCCATTCAAATGCCACTCAAGTACCCCTCAAGTAAAATACAATATAAACTCGGCGAATTCATCCAATGCCGTAACCCATTGTCTCAACTCCAAGATCTAATCCACAAAAAAACACTTGGTAGGGAGATCTGCTCATATATTACTACTAATATCAGTTATAACAAGTACTATAACGGCAATTGTAAAAATCATTTGGCAACCTAATAGAGTTTGTTCATTAAGATCTAAACTCCCACTCTGTGGTTAACCTTGTCCCATTCATACTGTTGAGTTTTTTCAATAAAAGCCTATGATTGATCCGTAAAATAACAAGCTTATTTAACAAGGTTCCTCAGAAACATTGCCACTGTGAACTATTATGCTTTGGTATGCTCCATTGACACAAACTTGGAGCATACTCATCATTTCCATAGAAGTATATGAGTTTTTGCTTGGTCCACATCTACGCCAGCATCTTTCCATTTCTTATTGTAAAACACTCAGATAGGCATTTTTGTTTAAGTTAATATTTCTCTTGTTGAAACCTTTAGATCCAAACTTGTTACCTATTTACCAGTAGTATGACTCATTTTTGAAAAGCATGATTTCACCTTTCCATCCTCCATCATAAACTCTCCCTTCAATAATCCCAGCTTGCTTATACCTTAATTTAGTGCTTCTACTAAGCAATTTTGCACTTTCCATTCCTGATGTTCCTAACCTCAAAATCTCATCATAGTGTCTGTCGCAGCAAGACAATGAAGCCAGTTGGTGTAATTGGTGTGGAACTCATTGCTCATACTCGGTTTCACTTATGTTTTTTAGAGATCCACTTCTGTAAACTTCCGCTTTTACCATGTGTCTCCTATTGGTGACCATTCTATGTACTAGAGATTACTTCTACCCATTTACTCACAAAAAATTCATTGAAGGTGTTTAACATTTATTGGGTGGTGTGTATAATACAGGAAGTATTATTTTACAGGAACAAAACGTCAAACGAGTCAACTACAGGTGTTTCTAACAACGTGTCAATGAAGACTGCTGTCAGAAAGCAAACTACTAGTGTAGAATGCACCTTCACAGGTACAGATCCGCTCTAGAATTGCAAAACAATCCTAAACAATAAGGGACTGTGTTGTTGACCAAACGAGTCAACTACAGGTTTTTCCAATTGAATGTCAATGTCTACTATTGTTCACCAACTGCGGACTTCACTTTTACTTGTCTTCAAGCAACACTAGCAACAAGTTATGATTCATTATAATAGATTATCCTTCTTATTACGATTAGCTTATCCTTCTTATTGTAGTAAATTTTTGCTGGACACCAACAGTGACCTCTACCTTACATAGGTACCCCTGATGGTTGTTACCACAGGCATGCCTCCCCGAAATGCAATTGAACATGACCGGGTTCTAATGCAGTGAACATATCGCTTTGGTTAAGCAATAGTGTTAATAATTAACTATACTGACATAGGGTATTTACTACCCCGGCCTTGGGTAGCTATATGGGCCGGCATCAAGATGGCTGCCATGGCCTGAGGGAGCAAACATAGCTCAAGAACCCCTAGGAACCACATCCAGGAGCTGTCTAACCTCGTAAGTCGGACAAGTTGAACCAAAGGCTCGTAAAGGCCAAGAACCATAACAAGAGAAGAGACCAGTCTGTTACTGGATAAATAGCTATAGACTCCGCCCCTCACTTCTGGACACCAGTTCTTTTTAATATACTTAATCATACTTCATTGGACAACATTATTATGTGTATTTGTATTGGTTCGCTATCATGCTTCCTGTGCATGATGGAAATGTTTTGAGCACTTCCTGTTACTTCCTGTAGCTCTGCCTATAAAAGGCAGAGCTTTCTCTTACTTCATTGCATTACCTGACAGCCTTGTATTGGATTGCCACATTTACATTCTACTATGAATAAAGGTTGTTACATGTCACTCGCGAGCGCCGAGTATATATGTTTGAGCCGAGGGCTCACCACAGTTGGTAAAGAAGTGTACTCTATTTCCAAGTAGTTGTTTGTGCCATCCCGGCACGGGGTCACCTCTGGGAAGAGGCTGACTGTTGTTTGTCAGGCCTAGGAAGGCTGGCTGTTTAGTTGTGCCGGCAGACAAGCTGTAGTCTATGCAATGACAACCCCTAGCGGAAAGTAGTAGGATCTCTAAAATCCGCTACATTGTTAGTATTTACGATAAACATTAATCTTTTAAACCGCTAATTTTAATTTCTAATTGATAATTATAATTAGTGTTGTAGCTATTGCTTTTCAATTAAATATTAAAATATACAAAATTGTGCTGGATGTCATTTTTGGCTCCCAGCCAGACACTCTGCACAGCCTCCCAGGACTATGTACAAAACTGCGCAGGTTCAGCTTGCATAGATGTCTGGAAATCTACTCTGGAGAAAGGCTTTAAGCTAGTTAGTCATATGTTCCGACCTTACATGGAGAGGGTCAACCTGGCTAGGCTTCCAGCTGTTGACTGAGGCCGAACTGTCAGTGTACCGCTTTCAAGGTCTAAATGACCGACTGTGCTTATATCAGAGCTTGCAATGCTTATAACTTTTGTTATACTTATAATGACTGCTCCCTATATTTGTGGGTGTAGTGTTATTCAGAATTAGGAAACAATCTTCTGTGAGTGTGGGTAATACTTTCACTTTATTATCTGATACATGGATATTTATATGATATGGTTACTTAGTTTGCACAATAAAACAAGTACATTCTTAGTAGCAGGCTACTCCTGTTGGTTTTATAGTGCATACAGAAAGACAAAGAAGTTTGGCTAGCAATAGGCCATGTCTGATAGTCAACATAGTAAAGTAGATATAGGCACTAAAAAGTAAATAATATACTTTAGTAATATAATGTAGGCATGCTGTTTCTATGCAAATATTCTAGTGATAGGGTAGTTTTGTGTTTGTTTATTCTTGTGTGTTGGCCGTCTGCCACAATATAATGTTGTAGTGGATTTTGGGGGCGCAAAACCACTAGCTGAAGTCGGTAGAATCCGACGGTATGCTGCCACCAGTTGTCTTTAACCTCAAGACAACAACAGGTTGATACTACACTGAATCAGAAGTGGATGAGTGTTCTCTACTTCATGACTAGTATAAAGCCCTCGGTTCAGACGTATAACTCTGTGCTTTAGAGTAGATTTGCTTTTATTCTTCCATAAAAATACAGGTATGTAAAAGTCCCAACACAACGATAATTATTATGACAGAAGTTCTGCCTTTTATAAGCAGATCACCGGAAGTAATATGAGTAATCAACCAATAGTATAAGAGTACTATGGAAATTAGCCAGCAAACATGTAGATATAACTACAAACGAATCAAGAGGCTAAAGACATATGGCGCCCAGAAGTAGCAGGTGGAGTCACTAGTCAGTGGACCAATCATAATCCTTTCCACTTCCTGTTGTTGGTCTTTGGTCTTTTTAGCCTCTGTTCCTCGACTTTTGTTAAGGTTACTGGTGGTTATCTACTGAATAAGGTATTCTGCTTCTCTTAGGCTACTTTCTGTATCTCAGTCTATGCTGACTCACTTCCTGCCGGCCCTGCAGGGTGCATACAGGGTCGGTGCTGACTCATACCAAGTCGGTACTGACTCATGCGCAGGGTCGGTACTTCAGTATTGATTATTAAAGTTATTCTGGCCATCTAATCGCTATAATAAGGATGCCAGAATGTTTGTACACTACGTGTGCATATGTTAGTGTGATGAAAATCCACTACAATTTATCTTTTTGTTATAATTTTTGGTTTGAAGATCCAAAGCTATGATTTTTTGTTTTTGACCAATTGTAATACCTGCATCCTAATGCTTACTTGTACTTAAGTCTCAACACTAAGATAAATAGTACTCAGCACTTTATATGACCGGGTAATAATTCTTTGCATTGCAAACATGAAAACTTTTGCATCATTAGCAACTAAACTGACCTTGACAAAGCTAAATGCACAGCACACATTTAATGAATCATAATAAAAGCATAGCACGAAGCATAGCAAAACTGATGATACTAGATATGATGCAGTCATTTCCTGGAACGTATTACCATTTTGTCAGTTTTCAAACTCACTTTTCACGTCAAATAACATTGAGAAGAGCAAAAACTTTCAGAATTTTATTCCTTTACAAAAACATAAATGAACCTATTAGTAAAAACCAGATGAACCAAAACATTTACTGTGAAAATAACTTTCTAAGTTAATTTTGAATGCAAACCAAGGCTGAGCTGAATTATTTTTTATTTGTGGCATCATAATCGAAAAAAATAAAATGCTGTAAACTGTAAGTTTAACTATTTTAGCCATCAGAGATTTTTTGTCATTTATATAACACTAGCAAAAATACCCGGCGTTGCCCGTGGAGATTACATAAATAGTGCGAAAACGATGTTAGGGAGATCATGAAGGGCCAGTGTTATGGAGTTTGTCTTCAGTTTTGACTTGCCAGTTGGCTTGAGGATGCTCAATTTGTCTACATGTTTCAATCGTTATGTAACTGGTTATATATTTTACAAATTGTGCTGTCAGAGCATCTAATAGGTCTTGGAAAATTTTTGTCTGCACTAATTATAACTTTATAGCCGCATGGGTGTGCCAACTTCCCTCTTGCTTCATAACATAATTGAATCTTTGAACATAATCACACAACATCTGAAGAAGTGTAACGGTTGTTCCATGCAACACATTGTTCTCCCTATTGCACACCACCACCGATAACAACAACTTGCAAAAACGTTGACTTTTCTTTTTGAAGAGTTGAGCTTGCAACTCTTTCGTAATAGCTCAAGTCTAGATATTCCAGGGGGTGAAAAGCATCTTTTTAAGTTTATTTTCCCACCAAAGGAGATCGTCATAAAGCATGGATTATATTTGCAAAAAGTCAACTCAAGGCTATGCTGTTGTTTCACATTTAGTGAAAAACCAACTCAAATAATCTGGTGGATATTCAAGTATTTGTATTTTAAATTTCCATATCAAAGCATATGCTTAGTGACTGTGCATCGTGCAACCCATTGGTCAATATTTCGAAAACGTATTTCAGAATGCTGCATCAACTGTGCAAGTAAATCAGCTAAACGCGCGCTGTTCACAGTGTGGCAATCACAACGCAATTGTAACAAAAACTCACAATAATTTTTATTTTCTCTGAATTTTCGTAAACCTTGTGGAGTTGGAGAAAAGCTGTTTGGAATAATTGCGCCAGTTCTTTTTCATGACATGCTGAGCAGCAGGTAAAGTCAAATATCATTAAAATAAACAAAATGTGTACAAATTTTGCACAAATTACGGATTAAGTTCCTCAAATGACTATTTTTGTCACTCTTTTTATGCAATTTTTGTATAATATTGTATAATATTTTGTATCTTTTATCAACCGTTTACCATCGATTTTTCAACTATGATGATTATTGCCAATGTTGTGGAGAGACAGGTTGATTAATTGTTATTAAAGGCAAGAGTAGTAATAATAATGAAAATTAATTATAAACCTTTAGCCAAAAATATTGCAAGTCTTTAAACCTAGACTCGCTTTGCGCTGCTGTTGTAGACCTACTCATAATTATCAAGTATTTTTTGTCATGGTAAACAACATGAAAAAGCAAAAAAAAAACAAATAAGAAATAGTACTACTGCTGAACAAAGCCAGAGAAATTGAGAAAAACTCTGATACATTGGGTTCCTTTTGATTACTTTTCTTTTTATTGTGGCGTTTATCATCATTTTGTATGCATTACCAGTATTGCTCATTCATTGTTGTTATTATTGTTATGGTACACCATGGTTTTTGTTCATAAGTTTCAATTCTTATGATATTAATTTGTATCAAAGTTGTTTGTGTTTAAATTGAGGAATATAATGATATGGAAGAGATGAGAGTATATAGCAGTACTAATGATAATGAGCAGTATTCAACCACAGTGTTATTAACTAAAAATGATTTTTAAACACAAAGAAAAACAACTACTTTTATGCAACAATGATAAAAATAATATTAATAAAAATAGTAATAACAGTAATAATGTTGGGGAACCCTGCGACAACGACACAAGTAGCTACCGGAAGGACCATACTAAGTAACAGTAAATTCGGCTTCGGCCTATATTCTATTATATACGTTCTATCATACTCACTAGTTCGGCCTATGCAATCACCATTCGGCTTACTACACACTCATGTATTTTATAACATTTTATAACATTTATATATATCATATAGCTTTGCGTAGAGAGGCAGCATTTCAATCAACAAATGCACATGTACCTATTTATTCAGCTGTAACGAAGTGCTGCCCCCCCCTTTTGTTATCTAGGCCAATCAGGCCAGGTGGGTGTAGCCACCTTTTGTTCCTTGCTGACTGACATCAATGTTATGTAACCGTCTTTGTATAAATATGTGTGAGTTTACTAAATAAATCAGAGTTAACATGGCACTCTCACTGCTTCTTTGAATCCTTTCAATAAGCACCTTGCGCACACAAAAGAATAGCTGACAAGCTAAGTGGACTAGCAAAGACTCATACAAAGATTACTACAGCAGTAGTAGACAGCACATTAAAGATTATTGCAATAGCAGCATCGCATGCTGACAGTGCATTCATACAGATTGAGCAAACACAAATATCAACAGCCGCTTGGACAAGTCGATTAGCAGAACGAACAATAGTCAGTAGAAAGTGGTCAGTCGAATCGACTTACACTGCACACTACCCTAGGGCGTGTGATACTGGAACGATTGTTCCACCTGTTAATTCGACCCTGCACAGTCATCCTGCCGAACTAGAAATCAGTGGAAAGCAAGGCAGTTGTGACAACTCCTCGCTGTGTCCAGCTCACGAGCTGACAACACTGCAAATCAAGTTCGACCAGTTTAACTGGCTGGCCTTGGGCTTGTTAGAGGCGAGACGCTGTACTGCCTGCACACACCCAGTACTGTGGGCCGCTGTACAGGTGAATGCTACCACACCAACTTGAAATCCTGTACATTGGTGGCAGCAGTGGGATTGTGAAGACCCACACAAGACGACCCACAGGAACAGTAGACACAGGCAGGAGTCAGCACAAGACGAAATGGCAAGCAGACGCCACGCAGTCAGCTCGGATCGAGATGGTTCCCCCCTACAGATCATGGGTACTCTGACCGACATCTTGGATCGGATGTCAACCAACAACGGGCGCGACAGATTCAGAGTCCCTCAATTTAATGGTGAGGGAGACATGAACTATTTCATTCAGCGATTTGAAGAGGTCGCTCGAGCAAATCGGTGGTTACCCGAAGAGTCCACCATCCACCTGCGACAGGCGCTACTAGGGAAAGCGGAACAGTGTGGAAGGGGAGCAGACACCACAGCCATCATTCAAGCCCTGAGGGCTAGCTTCGGTTTGACCCGAACTGAGGCGCAACATAGGTTGACCACATATCGGAAGGGCCATAGAGAAGGTTTAAGGGAACACGCGCTCCAAGTGGAACGGCTGGTGGAAGCCGCATACGGTGACCTCCCTCTCCGAAACAGGACAGAGCTCACCTTACAGACCTTTCAGAGCACGCTCGGTCACGTTTACTTACAACGACACCTACTGGCCATACGCCCGGCAGATTTAGAGGAAGCTGTGCAGGCAGGAAACGAATTCCTCCAAGTCCAACATCAGCCCCCAGCACAGTCAAATATACGCACCGTGCAAGAAGATGACATCGAGGAGGGGAGCCCTGCATCGGAAGCCGCTCTCAAGTGCCAGGAGGTAGAAGACCCGCTGGCTAAGCTGCTTAAGACGATAGAGAGCCTAAGCAAGGAGGTGGCCAGTTTGAAAGAAGAGAACTCTAAGCCCCCTCCCCGTCGCTGCTGGGGCTGCCAACGTACGGGTCATGTACGAAGCCAGTGTAAAACCGCTCCTTGGCAGGCACGCCAGGGAAACGAGCGAGGCCCGCAGCAGTAGACACCCCTACTAGCTGCACAAGGGCCCCCTCAGCCAAAGTGTTTAAAGACAACTGGGTCGGTCGACCCCCAGAAGAAGTAGAAACCCTTCCCTTGAGGAATAGATTTAGCCCGCTGGCTGATGACGAAAGCGTGGAGGAGGAACCAATGGAGGAGACCCTACCCTTGGAACGACCCCCCTCCGACACCAGACCAAAGAGACAAATGAGGAAGAAGGAAATTCCCCCCACAGTAATGAAAGGAAAGCCACTCACGGTCCACCTAAATCAGGTGGAAAGACCATATAAATCTAGTTACTATCTACCCGGCCGAGTGGAAGGACGACCAGTAACCTACCTAATCGACACTGGGTGTAATACTAATTTATTGTCGAAAAAAGTGTTCGATCAGTTGACTCCACAGAACCAACAGAACCTCCAATCTTATGACTCTCACGGGCTAATGGCCGACGGGACTAGATTGCCATTCTATGGTCTGCTGACACTGACGGGACGCATAAGACACATAAAATATGAAGAAACATTCGTTGTTAGCCAGATCAACGAAGATGTCATCTTAGGAATGCCCTTCCTGGCGAAGCAGAACTGTCAGATGGGCTTCGACCGGCCAGTCCTGTGTGTGCAAGGGAAAGAGCTCACGTGCACCGACAGACATGGAAGGGATCTAGTGTCCAAGGTCCAAGTACAGCGCGACACCCACATTCCCCCACAGACAGAGGCCACCGTACCCTGCCACCTGGCGAGCCGCACCCCGTGCACACAGGGAGTGATAGAGAGTACAGGAGGAGGCCTGCTGTTGGCCACCAGTGTTAACACCCCTGACGAACGCGGACGTGTACTGGTTAGGTGTTTAAACCCTTCCAACAACAGTATCACGGTGCCCGCCGGAGAAGTGATTGGCACTTTCACAGGGATAAAGCCAGAGGAAGTACAGCCGGTGCACAACCACTCAGAAAAGAGCACACCTACGGGAGAAGAGTTACCACCCCACCTCACGCAGCTGTTCACCCAGGCTAGAAGTGGATGCCAGAACACTCGAGAAGAATGCCAGCTCCGGAACCTACTCACCCAGTACCAAGATGTGTTCAGCCAGAATGACGGAGACATCGGCCGCACCCAGCTGGCCGAACACTCCATCCCCGTAATTCCTGGTACACGACCGATCCGGTTACCACCACACAGACTAGGGGCGGAGAAGGAAGCGGAGGCTGAGAGGCAAGTCAAAGACTTGTTAGACAAAGACTTCATCGAACCTGCAGAGGGCGCATGGAGCTCCCCGGTGGTATTAGTCAGAAAGAAAGACGGCTCCTGGCGTTTCTGTGTGGACTACCGCAAACTGAACGATGTTACACAGCAGGATGCATACCCGATACCCCGGATCGATGACTCTCTGGACGCTCTCGCAGGGAGCCGGTACTTCAGCACTTTAGACTTGACCAGTGGGTACTGGCAAGTTCCGCTGGACGAAGATGCCCAAGACAAAGCAGCCTTCATAACCCGCAGCGGCCTCTGGCGCTGGAAGGTGTTACCATTCGGCCTAACCTCGGCCCCTGCCACATTCCAACGACTCATGGAGCGAGTACTGAAAGGGCTCCACTGGAAAACGTTGCTCCTCTATCTGGACGACGTGATAGTCATTGCTCCCGACTTCACGTCCCACCTCCAGAGGTTAGAGGAAGTGCTACAACGTCTCCAGAGTGCCCACCTTAAGGTGAAGCCCTCGAAGTGCGAACTCCTGAGTCCTCAGGTACGTTACCTCGGACATGTAGTCAGCGCGAAAGGTGTGGCCACGGACCCGGATAAGGTGGAAGCGGTGAGGAACTGGCAGGCTCCACAAGATGTGAAGGCGCTGCAAGCGTTCCTGGGAACAGCTGGTTACTACCGGCAATACTTGCCAGACTACGCCACTACAGCCAAACCTCTCACCGTCCTGACTGGGAAGGAGATTCCGTGGAAGTGGGGAAACCTGGAACAGACGGCATTCGAGCAATTGCAGAACGGCCTGAGCCAAGCACCCATTCTAGGATACCCCGACCCCAAGCTCCCCTATATCCTGGATACGGACGCAAGTGCCGTAGGAGTAGGAGGAGTACTCTCACAAATCCAAGAAGGGCAGGAACGAGTGATCGCCTACTACAGTAAGACTCTGTCACCCGCTGAGCGCAATTACTGTGTAACCCGGCGAGAACTCCTCGCAGTGATTAAAGCCACTAAGCACTTCCGGCCATACCTCTACGGAAGGGAATTCAAGCTGCGCACCGACCACGCTTCCCTCAGATGGCTCTGCAGGAGGAAGGAACCCTCCTGCCAGATAGCGCGGTGGCTAGAAACGCTGGCCGAGTTCAAATTCAAGCTCGAACATCGACCAGGGACCCAGCATGGAAATGCGGACGGCCTTAGCCGCCGGGACCCCTGCGTCGACTGCAGACAGTGCCAAGCTATAGAACAGAGAGATGGGGGACCCACCCATGCCGAACTGACCCTGGGCGGGCCAGCAGAGCAAAAGGGAAAGATGACTGGGGGACCCACCCATGCAGAGCAAAAGGGAAAGATGACTGGGGGACCCACCCATGCAGAGCAAAAGGGAAAGATGACTGGGGGACCCACCCATGCAGAGCAAAAGGGAAAGATGACTGGGGGACCCACCCATGCCGAGCAAAAGGGACAGGTGAATGTAACGGTCACCAACCCCACGGAGAACACCAAAGAGTTGGTACAGGCCCAGAGAGAGGGGCGCCACTCCGTGGCCAAGATCTATGCGGCGGTCCAAACAGAGAGGCAGCTCTCCGCCAGGGAATTAGAGGAGGGAGACACTGAGCTACGGACACTGCACGACAGGATCGAGATGATGAGCATCCAACCCAATGGAACGCTGGTCTTGCGATCAGAACACCAGGGGCGAATCAGAATCTGTGCAGTGTGCCCACCAGCTTGGAGAAGTAAGGTTGTGTGGGATACCCACCGAATGGCGCACGCCGGGATCAACCGGACTCGACACCGCCTACAGATAGACTGGTACTGGCCTGGGATGTCGGGACTGACACGCAGACTCATAAAGAGTTGTGAGGTGTGCCAGGTGGCTAAGCGGAGCAACACACCCACCGCGCCCGACGGCCAGAGACTCTTTGCAGGACGACCATTTCAGAAGGTGGCCGTTGACTTGGTGGGACCTCTTCCCCTCACCAAACGGAAGAACAAATGGATAATGGTGCTCACTGACCATTTCACGCGTTGGCAAGACGCCATCGCGCTGCCCGACGCTACAGCCCCCACGGTGGCCACGGCATTAGACGAAAGAGTCTTCAGCTATTGGGGCCTCCCGGAGCAACTACACTCCGACCAGGGAGCCCAATTTGAGTCAACCATCCTGGAAGAGCTATGTACGTTATGGGGCGTACGGAAAACGCGTACCACTCCATACCACCCCCAGGGTAATGGCATGGTGGAACGACAAAATAGGACCCTCGGAGATGCCCTCCGGACTCTAATACTGGGAAAGGGCCAAGACGAATGGGACGGGTTACTCCCACAAATCATGCGTGCCTGTCGGGCTACCCCCAACTCAACCACAGGAGAAACCCCCAACTTACTCATGCTAGGGCGAGAAGTACGGCTCCCCGATCAACTGACCGGGTCACCCCCATCCCTCGACCCCTACAGTATCACTGAGCATACCCTCCGCGTGCAGAGGGAGTTGACAACGGCGCACGAATATATAAGAGACCAACAGGCCAAGATTCGGCAAGAAGAGACCGGGGAACCCCTCCGCTTTGCCAAAGACGAGTTAGTAGTGATAGAAAACAAAAGGCGGACCAAAGGAAGCAATCCGAAACTACAACCCAGTTACGTGGGCCCATACACAGTAACCGAAACATACCCGAACCACACGTATCGGTTGGAAAGAAACGGACAGGGGTGTACGCAAAACGGTCGTCGACTGAAGTCCTACCGAACCTGTAGAGAACCGGTCGGGAGGGCCCCGCCGAGCCGGGAGACGGCCCTCCGACCCAATATGAGGGGGACCTACCAAAGACGGACACACCCACCCCCAGGGGATGCCATAACACCACCCCTCGAGGTGCCAAGAGAAAGAGCACCAGAGGAACCCCCGACTCCTGAGGCACCCCCACCTGAAACCACTCCAACACTACTACTGCCAACACCACCCCTCGAGGTGCCAAGAGAAAGAGCACCAGAGGAACCCCCGACTCCTGAGGCACCCCCACCTGAAACCGCTCCAACACTACTACTGCCAACACCACCCCCAAACCAGCCAGAATCAGTAAATGAACCACCACCTACTCCAGTGCACACACCCGCTGAGGAGGCACCACCCAACCCCCCAGTAGGAGAAGAACACTGGCCACCACTTAACGCAGAACCAATGGCAGAAAGGAATAGACCCATGAGAGAGCGGAGACCTCCAGTGCGATTTACGGACTACCAGTGTTATCAGGCAAAAATAAACCAAGACAATAATGATACACGAGCGCAGGTAAACGGACAGCCCCCCAGAGCACGGGGGAGAATAGAAGGAATGGTCTATATACCATGGACAAATGCAGAAGAAACGAGGGCTAAGCTAGGGTTAGATCGACAAGCAAACACTCAGATCGACAAAAACAATTGGGGAGAAGTACAGTCAGAGCGAGTGGAGGAGAAGGTAACTCCAAAAACCTCCAGAGGACAGACAACTTCCCCCGACACCACGAAGCGAGTAACGGAGCTACAAGAGTGGACAATTCACACAGGGAAACCCGAAAGGGAAAACAAAATACCAGGATACACAACTCCTACGACTAGGCAACAGAACAGTGAAACAGCGAGCAGCGAAGGGAGGAGTATAAATAACTTACGTCAGAACACGTGGTTAATAAAACAAAAGAATACCGGAACACGCGGCAATACAAAACAAACAGAGGCAGAGCGAGGCAACACACTCAACCAACAAGACGCAAAGTACTACTACTCCCAAGAACAGATAACAACTATGGCCGACGAAGGACATATATCTCTAGAAGAAGATCCTGCCATCGTCGCCAGTATAACAGCAGCACCTAGGAGAAGGGTGAGAATTCCACACAAGGAGATGCAGGAACCTCCGATCAGAGTCGGAAAGATAAACATAAAAGAAGAAGGAGCAGCTAGATGTCGGGCTCGAACCCCTCAGCCTCCAACACCTCCTGCACCGACACACGAATACAAACCCAAAGAAACATGGCTGAGCGACCGTACCATCCAACTGATTAAACGAAATACTCAACCAACGGAGGAACCCGACCAATGGATGTGTGGAGTATGTGACCTTCAGCTAAACAAAAAGAGGCTCAGCTACCACGTCAGGCAACATTATGTATTTTTTTATTGTACATGTGGACATAAGAGTACCTCCCGCGACACGGTGCTAAAGCACATCAGATACCAGAACGGCGCTGCCGAACATGGAGGTATCAACAGGCCTCTGTATGAGGTCGACAAGGCGTCATACGACGAATTCAGTCGAGCGATCAACTGGGAGAACCCTCCCCTGTTCGGCACCCCTACACCGATCAAAGAGAGAACAGATAGCCCTAATAAACCACCTATCAAGCGAAGGCTAGGAAACAGAGCAGAGGAAGGAGTACCGAAGGTGCTGAAAGTTGACTTGGAGCCAGTAAAACCCAGGAAGCGATCAAGAGAAAGGAGTATCATACACCGACCTACAAATAGGAGCGCCAGTAGAGATAGGAAGATGGACAGACAGATGGAGGAGGAGAGGCGAGAAGAGCGCTATAGAAAAATAAAGAGATGTGAGGAGGAGATAAATCACGCAACGAGAGAGGCTTTCAAATACCTACAGAAGGTGGAGGAGCTGAAGGCCACCATCCAGAGAGAAAGGGACACCTACTAAACAAGGAGCATCTCCCCAACGTCGTATATTGGCCCTACGAACGCCAATGGGGCGGAGAGTGTTGGGAAACCCTGCGACAACGACACAAGTAGCTACAGGAAGGACCATACTAAGTAACAGTAAATTCGGCTTCGGCCTATATTCTTTTATATACGTTCTATCATACTCACTAGTTCGGCCTATGCAATCACCATTCGGCTTACTACACACTCATGTATTTTATAACATTTTATAACATTTATATATATCATATAGCTTTGCGTAGAGAGGCAGCATTTCAATCAACAAATGCACATGTACCTATTTATTCAGCTGTAACGAAGTGCTGCCCCCCCTTTTGTTATCTAGGCCAATCAGGCCAGGTGGGTGTAGCCACCTTTTGTTCCTTGCTGACTGACATCAATGTTATGTAACCGTCTTTGTATAAATATGTGTGAGTTTACTAAATAAATCAGAGTTAACATGGCACTCTCACTGCTTCTTTGAATCCTTTCAATAAGCACCTTGCGCACACAAAAGAATAGCTGACAAGCTAAGTGGACTAGCAAAGACTCATACAAAGATTACTACAGCAGTAGTAGACAGCACATTAAAGATTATTGCAATAGCAGCATCGCATGCTGACAGTGCATTCATACAGATTGAGCAAACACAAATATCAACAGCCGCTTGGACAAGTCGATTAGCAGAACGAACAATAGTCAGTAGAAAGTGGTCAGTCGAATCGACTTACACTGCACACTACCCTAGGGCGTGTGATACTGGAACGATTGTTCCACCTGTTAATTCGACCCTGCACAGTCATCCTGCCGAACTAGAAATCAGTGGAAAGCAAGGCAGTTGTGACAACTCCTCGCTGTGTCCAGCTCACGAGCTGACAACACTGCAAATCAAGTTCGACCAGTTTAACTGGCTGGCCTTGGGCTTGTTAGAGGCGAGACGCTGTACTGCCTGCACACACCCAGTACTGTGGGCCACTGTACAGGTGAATGCTACCACACCAACTTGAAATCCTGTACAATAATAATAATATTAATAATAATCAATGACTAATAATTAATATTTTTGTCACTTTTAATTTTACTAAATAAATAAGAACTACTTTTATTATTATTATTACTTTTATTATTACTCTATATAGTCATAATAATAATTAATAAAAGAAATGAAAACAACAAAAAAATAACCATTCATAAAACAATAAAAATAATATTAAAAATATTAATAATGAAAATAATAATAGAAATAATGTACAGGATTTCAGGTTAATGTGGTAGCATTCACCTGTACAGCGGCCCACAGTACTGGATGTGTGCAGGCAGTACAGCGACTTGTCTACTAACGAGCCCAAGGCCCACAAGTTAAACTGGTCGAACTGGATTTGCAGTGTTGTCAGCTCGTGAGCTAGACACAGCGAGGAGTTGTCACAACTGCCTTGCTTTCCACTGATTTCTAGTTCGGCAGGATGACTATGCAGGGTCGAATTAACAGGTGGAACAATCGTTCCAGTATCACACGCCCTAGGGTAGTGTGCAGTGTAAGTCGATTCGACTGACCACTTTCTACTGACTATTGTTCGTTCTGCTAATCGACTTGTCCAAGTGGCTGTTGATGCTTGTGTTTGTTCAAACTGTATGAATGTACTGTCAGCATGCAATGCTGCTATTGCAATAATCTTGTATGTGCTGTCTACTACTGCTGTAGTAATCTTGTATGAGTCTTTGCTAGTCCACTTAGCTTATCAGCTATTCTTTTGTGTGCGCAAGGTGCTTATTGAAAGGTTTCAAAGAAGCAGTGAGAGTGCCATGTTAACTCTGATTTATTGTACACAAAACACACATATTTATACAGGGTAAATTACATAACATTTCTGCTGCCAACATAGAACAAAAGGCGGTCACACCCACCTGGCCTGATTGGCCTAGATAACAAAAGAAGGGGCAGCACTTCGTAATGGTTGATTAAATATACACATGTGCATTTGTTGACTAAAAAGCTGCCCCTCTACGCAAAGCTATATGACATATATGAGATATAAAATGTATGAGTGATTAATAATTAGCTGACTGTTTATAATGTAAGTAGAATAAGGCCGAAGCCGAACGATTGTTCATAGAACCTGGTTAGGTCGAAATGTCCTGGGTCGACTGTTATGTTTGTGCTGCCGGATTCCCCAACACTCTCCGCCCCATTGGCGCTCGTAGGGCCAATTTCACGAGTTGGGTAGCGATGTGTCCTGGTTAATAAGCGTCTCTTTCCTTCTGTATGTTGGCTTTAAGTTCCTCGACCTTTTGTAGTTGTCTAAAGGCCTCCCTAGTTGCATGGTAAATCTCTTCCTCGTACCTTTTTATTCTTCTGTACCGCTCCTCTCGTCTTTCCTCCTCTACCTGTCTATCTGTTCTTCTTTCTCTACTAGCTGCTCTAGTGGTGGTCGGTCGATGTGTGATGCTCCTCTCTCTAGCTCTCGCTCTTGGCTGGATGGGCTCTAGATCCACTCTCATTATTTTTTGTGGTGTTTCGTTCACCTTACTTCCTAGTCTACGTTTTACTGGTTGTTTATTGGGGCTGATCGACCTTTCCTTGATAGGTGTTGGGGTGCCGAACAGAGGGGGGTCGGTCCAGTTGATCGCTTGTGTGAATTCTAGATATGAAGCTCTATCTACCTCGTAGAGTGGGCGGTTGGCACCCCCATGTTCGGCAGCACCATTTTGGTGACGGATATGCTTCAGTATTGTGTCGCGTGACGTGCTCTTGTGGCCACACCGACAGTAGAAGAACACATAGTGTTGGCGTACATGATAACTAAGTCGCTTTCTGTTCAGTTGCAATCCACATACTCCACACTGCCATTGGTCGGCATCTTCGGTCGGTTGTGTATTTCGCTTGATTAGTTGTGTTGTATCCTCGCTCAACCAAGTCTCCTTTGGTTGATACTCATGAGTGGGTGCAGGGGGTGTCGGTGGCTGTGGGGTTCTGGCTCGACATCTAGCTGCTCCCTCTTCCTTCACACTCACCTTGCCGACTCTAACTGGTGGCTCCTGCATCTCTTTGTGCGGGATCCGAACCCTTCTCCTGGGTGCTGTTATGATGCTGGCAACGATGGCAGGGTCTTCCTCCACAGATAAGTGTCCTTCGTCGGCCATGATTATTGCTCTCTCTTGGTGATCGTCGTAGTGTACTTGTTGTTTGTTTAGTGTACACCCTCGCTCTGTCTCTAATTGTTTTATCTTGCCGCGTGTTCCGTTATTCTTTTGTTCTACCAACCACGTGTTCTGACGTAGGTCGTTTATGCTCCTCCCCTTGTTAATGGCGAGTTCGCCACTATGCTGTGTTGTTATGGGAGTTGTGTACCCGCGGCTTTGGTTTTCCCGTTCGGATTTCTCATTGGGAATTATCCACTCGTGGTGCTTGATTTTTTGTATCGTAATTTCGGCGGCCTTCTTGGGTGTTATCTGCCCACTTGGTGTCGTTGGAGTTACCTGCTCCCCTACTTGTTCGAACTGTATTTCCTTCCACTTGTTTTTACTGATCTGGGTGTTTATTTGTTGATGTAATCCTAGTCTAGCTCTTGTTTCCTCTGCACTTGCCCATGGTATATAGACCATTCCTTCTACCCTCCCTCTTGCTCGGGGGGTCTGTCCGTTTACCTGCATCTGTATACCACTCTTATCTTGTTTTATCTTTGCCTGATAACATTGATAATCCGTAAACCGCACCGGAGGTCTCCGCTCTCTCATTGGTCTATTCCTTTCTGCCCTTGGTTCTGCGTTAAGTGGCGGCCAGTGTTCCTCTCCTACTGGGGGGTTGTGAGGTGTCTCCTCAGCGGGTGTGGGCACTGGAGTAGGCGGCGGTTCGTTCATTGGCTCTGGCTGGATTGGGGGTGGTGCTGGCAGTAGTAGTGTTGGAGCGGTTTCAGGTGGGGGTGCCTCAGGAGTCGGAGGTTCCTCTGGTACTCTTTCTCTTTGCACCTCTGGGGGTGGTGTTATGGCCTCCTCTGGGGGTGGGCGCATCCGCCTTTGGTAGGCTCCCCTCATATTGGGCCGGAGGGCGGTCTCCCGACTCGGCGGGGCTCTCCCGACCGGTTCTCTACAAGTTCGGTAGGACTTCAGCCGACGACCGTTTTGTGTACACCCCTGTCCATTTCTTTCCAGCCGATATGTGTGATTCGGGTATGTTTCGGTTACTGTGTACGGGCCTACATAACTGGGTTGTAGTTTCGGATTGCTCCCTTTGGTCCGTCTTTTGTTCTCTATCACTACTAACTCCTCTTTGGCAAAGCGAAGGGGTTCTCCGGTCTCTTCTTGCCGAATCTTGGCCTGTTGGTCTCTTATATATTCGTGCGCCGTTGCCAACTCTCTCTGTACACGGAGGGTATGCTCAGTGATGCTGTAGGGATCGAGGGATGGGGGTGACCCGGTCAGTTGATCGGGGAGCCGTACTTCTCGCCCTAGCATGAGTAAGTTGGGGGTCTCTCCTGTGGTTGAGTTGGGTGTGGCTCGGCAGGCACGCATGATTTGTGGGAGTAATCCGTCCCATTCGTCCTGGCCCTTTCCCAGTATTAGAGTCCGGAGGGCATCTCCTAGGGTCCTATTTTGTCGTTCCACCATGCCATTGCCCTGGGGGTGGTATGGGGTGGTACGCGTTTTCCGTACGCCCCATAATGAACATAGCTCCTCCAGGATGGTTGACTCAAATTGGGCTCCCTGGTCGGAGTGTAGTTGCTCCGGGAGGCCCCAATAGCTGAAGACTCTCTCGTCTAATGCCGTGGCCACCGTGGGGGCTGTAGCGTCGGGCAGTGCGATGGCGTCCTGCCAACGCGTGAAATGGTCAGTGAGCACCATTATCCATTTGTTCTTCCGCTTGGTGAGGGGAAGAGGTCCCACTAGGTCAACGGCCACCTTCTGAAATGGTCGTCCTGCAAAGAGTCTCTGGCCGTCGGGTGCGGTGGGTCTGTTGCTCCGCTTAGCCACCTGGCACACCTCACAGCTCTTTATGAGTCTGCGTGTTAGTCCCGACATCCCAGGCCAGTACCAGTCTATCTGTATGCGGTGGCGAGTACGGTTGATTCCGGCGTGTGCCATTTGGTGGGTATCCCACACAACCTTGCTTCGCCAAGCTGGGGGGCACACTGCGCAGATCCTGATTCGCCCCTGGTGTTCTGATCGCAAGACCAGCGTCCCATTGGGTTGGATGCTCATCATCTCGATCCTGTCGTGCAGTGTCCGTAGCTCAGTGTCTCCCTCCTCCAATTCCCTGGCGGAGAGCTGCCTCTCTGTTTGGACCGCTGCATAGATCTTGGCCACGGAGTGGCGCCCCTCTCTCTGGGCCTGTACCAACTCTTTGGTGTTCTCCGTGGGGTTGGTGACCGTTACATTCACCTGTCCCTTTTGCTCGGCATGGGTGGGCCCCCCAGTCATCTTTCCCTTTTGCTCTGCATGGGTGGGTCCCCCAGTCATCTTTCCCTTTTGCTCTGCATGGGTGGGTCCCCCAGTCATCTTTCCCTTTTGCTCTGCATGGGTGGGTCCCCCAGTCATCTTTCCCTTTTGCTCTGCTGGCCCGCTCAGCGTCAGTTCGGCATGGGTGGGTCCCCCATCTCTTTGTTCTATAGCCTGGCACTGTCGGCAGTCGACGCAGGGGTCCCGGCAGCTGAGGCCGTCCGCATTACCATGCTGGGTCCCTGGTCGATGTTCGAGCTTGAATTTGAACTCTGCCAGCGTTTCTAGCCACCGCGCTATCTGGCAGGAGGGTTCCTTTCTCCTGCAGAGCCATCTGAGGGAAGCGTGGTCGGTGCGCAGCTTGAATTCCCTTCCATAGAGGTATGGCCGGAAGTGCTTAGTGGCTTTAATCACTGCGAGGAGTTCTCGCCGGGTTACACAGTAATTGCGCTCAGCGGGTGACAGAGTTTTACTGTAGTAGGCGATCACTCGTTCCTGCCCTTCTTGGATTTGTGACAGTACCCCTCCTACTCCTACGGCACTTGCGTCCGTATCCAGGATATATGGGAGTTTGGGGTCGGGGTACCCTAGAATGGGTGCTTGGCTCAGGCCGTTTTTCAACTGCTCGAATGCCGTCTGTTCCAGGTTTCCCCACTTCCACGGAATCTCTTTCCCAGTCAGGACGGTGAGAGGTTTGGCTGTAGTGGCGTAGTCTGGCAAGTATTGCCGGTAGTAACCAGCTGTTCCCAAGAACGCTTGCAGCGCCTTCACATCTTGTGGGGCCTGCCAGTTCCTCACCGCTTCCACCTTATCTGGGTCCGTGGCTACACCTTTCGCGCTGACCACATGTCCGAGGTAACGTACCTGAGGACTCAGGAGCTCGCACTTCGAGGGCTTCACCTTAAGGTGGGCACTCTGGAGGCGTTGCAGTACTTCCTCTAACCTCTGGAGGTGGGACGTGAAGTCGGGAGCAATGACTATCACGTCGTCCAGATAGAGGAGCAACGTTTTCCAGTGGAGCCCTTTCAGTACTCGCTCCATGAGCCGTTGGAATGTGGCAGGGGCCGAGGTTAGGCCGAATGGTAACACCTTCCATCGCCAGAGGCCGCTGCGGGTTATGAAGGCTGCTTTGTCCTGGGCATCTTCGTCCAGCGGAACCTGCCAGTATCCACTGGTCAAGTCTAGAGTGCTGAAGTACCGGCTCCCTGCGAGAGCGTCCAGAGAATCATCGATCCGGGGTATCGGGTATGCATCCTGCTGTGTAACGTCATTCAGTTTGCGGTAGTCCACACAGAAACGCCAGGAGCCATCTTTCTTTCTGACTAATACCACCGGGGAGCTCCATGCGCCCTCTGCAGGTTCAATGAGGTCTTTGGCTAGCAAGTCTTTTACTTGCCTCTCGGCCTCCGCTTCCTTCTCCGCCCCTAGTCTGTGTGGTGGCAGCCGGATTGGTCGCGTGCCAGGAACTACAGGGATGGAGTGTTCGGCAAGCTGGGTGCGGCCAATGTCTCCGTCATTCTGGCTGAACACGTCTTGGTACTGGGTGAGTAGGTTCCGGAGCTGGCATTCTTCTCGAGTGTTCTGGCATCCGTTTCTAGCCTGGGCGAACATTTGCGTGAGGTGGGGTGGCAGCTCTTCTCCTGTAGGTGTGCTCTTCTCTGAGAGGTTGTGCACCGGTCGTACTTCCTCTGGCTCTATCCCCGTGAAAGTGCCGATCACTTCTCCGGCGGGTACCGTGATGCTGGTGTGGGAAGGGTTTAAACACCGGACTAGTACGCGTCCGCGTTCGTCAGGGGTATTTACACTGGTGGCCAACATCAGACCTCCTCCTGTACTCTCGATCACTCCCTGTGCGCACGGGGTGCGGCTTGCCAAGTGGCAGGGTACGGTGGCCTCTGTCTGTGGGGGAATGTGGGTGTCGCGTTGTACTTGGACCTTGGATACTAGATCCCTTCCATGTCTGTCGGTACACGTGAGCTCTTTCCCTTGTACGCACAGGACTGGCCGGTCGAACCCCATCTGACAGTTCTGCTTCGCCAGGAAAGGCATTCCTAAGATGACATCTTCGTTGATCTGGCTAACAACGAATGTTTCCTCATACTTGATGTGCCTTATGCGTCCTGTCAGCATCAGCAGACCATAGAATGGCAATCTAGTCCCGTCGGCCATTAGCCCGTGGGAGTCGTAAGATTGGAGGTTCTGTTGGTTCTGCGGGGTCAACTGGTCGAACACTTTCTTGGACAATAAGTTGGTATTACACCCAGTGTCGATTAGGTAGGTCACTGGTCGTCCTTCCACTCGTCCGGGTAGATAGTAACTACTTTTATATGGTCTTTCCACCTGATTTAGGTGTATTGTGAGTGGCGTCCTTTTCTTTGCTGTGGGGGGAATTTCTTTCTTCCTCATTTGTCTTTTTGGCCTAGTGTCGGGGGGGTGGGGGTCGTTCCAATGGTGGGGTCTCCTCCATCGGTTCCTCCTCCTCGCTTTCGTCACCAGCCAGTGGACTGAATCTATTCTTCAAGGGAAGGGTTTCTACCTTTTCTGGGGGTCGGCTGACCCAGTTGTCTTTGGACAATTTGGCTGAGGGGGCCCTTGTGCAGCTAGTAGGAGTGCCTACTGCTGCGGGCCGCGCTCGTTTCCCTGGCGTGTCTGCCATGGAGCGGTCGTACACTGGCTTCGTACATGACCCGTACGTTGGCAGCCCCAGCAGCGACGGGGAGCGGGCTTCGAGTTCTCTTCCTTCAAGCTAGCCACCTCCTTGCTTAGGCTCTCTATTGTCTTGAGCAACTTAGCCAGCGGGTCCTCAACTTCCTGGCAATTGAGAGTGGCTTCTGATGCAGGGCTCCTCTCTTCGACTCCATCTTCTTGTACTGTGCGTATGTTTGATTGTGCTGGGGGCTGGTGTTGGACTTGGAGGAATTCGTTTCCTGTCTGCACAGCTTCCTCTAAATCTGCTGGTCGTATGGCCAGTAGGTGTCGTTGCAAATAGACGTGACCGAGCGTGCTTTGAAAAGTCTGTAGAGTGAGCTCTGTCCTGTTTCGGAGAGGGAGGTCACCGTATGCGGCTTCCACCAGCCGTTCCACCTGGAGCGCGTGTTCCCTTAAACCTTCTCTATGGCCCTTCCGATAGGTGGTCAGTCTATGTTGCGCCTCTGTTCTGGTCAAGCCGAAGCTAGCCCTCAGGGCTTGAATGATGGCTGTGGCGTCTGCTCCCCTTCCACACTGTTCCGCTTTCCCTATTAGCGCCTGTCGTAGGTGGATGGTGGACTCTTCGGGTAACCATCGATTTGCTCGAGCGACCTCTTCGAATCGCTGAACGAAATAGTTCACGTCTCCCTCACCATTAAATTGAGGAACTCTGAATCTGTCGCGCCCGTTGTTGGTGGACATCCGATCCAAGATGTCGGCTAGGGTACCCATGATTTGTAGAGGGGAGCCATCTCGATCCGAGCTGACTGCGCGGCGTCTGCTTGCCATTTCGTCTTGTGCTGACTCCTGCCTGTGGCTACTGTTCCTGTGGGTCGTCTTGTGTGGGTCTTCTCAATCCCACTGCTGCCACCAATGTACAGGATTTCAGGTTAATGTGGTAGCATTCACCTGTACAGCGGCCCACAGTACTGGATGTGTGCAGGCAGTACAGCGACTTGTCTACTAACGAGCCCAAGGCCCACAAGTTAAACTGGTCGAACTGGATTTGCAGTGTTGTCAGCTCGTGAGCTAGACACAGCGAGGAGTTGTCACAACTGCCTTGCTTTCCACTGATTTCTAGTTCGGCAGGATGACTATGCAGGGTCGAATTAACAGGTGGAACAATCGTTCCAGTATCACACGCCCTAGGGTAGTGTGCAGTGTAAGTCGATTCGACTGACCACTTTCTACTGACTATTGTTCGTTCTGCTAATCGACTTGTCCAAGTGGCTGTTGATGCTTGTGTTTGTTCAAACTGTATGAATGTACTGTCAGCATGCAATGCTGCTATTGCAATAATCTTGTATGTGCTGTCTACTACTGCTGTAGTAATCTTGTATGAGTCTTTGCTAGTCCACTTAGCTTATCAGCTATTCTTTTGTGTGCGCAAGGTGCTTATTGAAAGGTTTCAAAGAAGCAGTGAGAGTGCCATGTTAACTCTGATTTATTGTACACAAAACACACATATTTTTACAGGGTAAATTACATAACATTTCTGCTGCCAACATAGAACAAAAGGCGGTCACACCCACCTGGCCTGATTGGCCTAGATAACAAAAGAAGAGGCAGCACTTCGTAATGGTTGATTAAATATACACATGTGCATTTGTTGACTAAAAAGCTGCCCCTCTACGCAAAGCTATATGACATATATGAGATATAAAATGTATGAGTGATTAATAATTAGCTGACTGTTTATAATGTAAGTAGAATAAGGCCGAAGCCGAACGATTGTTCATAGAACCTGGTTAGGTCGAAATGTCCTGGGTCGACTGTTATGTTTGTGCTGCCGGATTCCCCAACACTAATAAAAAAAATTATACGAATATCAATAAAAATAATAACAGTTACTCAAGCATAAAAATAACAATGCAGGAGGAGATTGTGTTTATCAATTATTATTTTGATTATTATTAAAACTAACAATTATTTATTGTTGTTATATATTATTCTTGTTATCATTATATTAATCATTTTAATAATATAGCCACGGGCTTCAAGAAAATTGCTAAACAACAATATCAGCCAGGCATAAGCAATGACATAATGTTGTTGGAATGTGAAAGGCAAGTACAGTTGATAGGTGAGTCGGTGGAGAAGCAATTATAAGACCGAAAAAGCTAGCAAAACTATTCTGTTTGGCGTACAGATATCAATACTTGATTCGCTGTAGCACTCCTGACCAATCAAAAGGCTGCAGCATGTCGGAATATAATCAAAATAAACCGAACATGTTATGAAAGGCAGAAAAATATGGCCGGATATAACTTGGCATAACTGATGAGAATGAGGTTTCGATTGGAACGATTGCTGCGATCCTCTAGCAAAATAGAAATTCAAGAGTGTTATAACCTAGAGAATGTAATGACAACTCTGAATATGTATTTTGTTATTAAGATTGATTCATTAGTGCCGGAGTTTTAGGCTAACATCGCAAAAACCGACTTACATTTATATATTAGATATCTTTTTACCAGCAAAGTCTAATGTTACTAGCTTCTGGTGCCTTTAAAACCTACAGCTCTCTACCTTTTCTTAACTGACTTCAATTAATAAACTATTCTTTTTTGTGTAAGTCACAGTCAGGGCTGTAGTGTTGGTTAAAAAAGTGGTCCTGCCATTGGGTGGGAGGGGAGGGGGTGCGGGGGAGGGGTGGGGTGCGGGCACCCCTCCCCCGCTTATGCCCCGCGCGAGCGGAAAATTTTGCAAAATTCAGTGCTGGCATGGGCTTTGCAGAGCATTTCAGACCAAAAAACTTATTCCCAAATGAGCCAAATAACCAGCTTTTTATTATCTGCAAATCAAATTTTCTTTGTTGCTCCACCCTAAACAGTTTGTTAAATTCTGAGTTTAAAGAAGTCTTATCCTATTATTGTTCGGGTTATTATTATTACAATTATACCAAGAAATATTTTTCTTTATTGATCTCTATAATTGTGGTGAAAATTACATGCTATTGATTGACTAAGCACAAACCACAGCACTCATCTAAAAGTAAAGGCTAGTAGTAGTTGATGGAAGACACCATTGACAAATCGATTGATGGAAAATATACAGCAGGTTGCTGCAATCCCTGTAACCACACATATTAACACACTGTTATCCAACTACTGAGGCACTTTTTTACTTCAAGTGTTCAATGTCTGCAAAAATATTCCAAGGTAAAATACAGGTCTCTTGTCCCACCCAAAAAAATCAACAAAAAACTAAAAGTAAAATAACGTTTGATAAAAAATTGTGTATTATAATAATATTGTCATATATATATAGGCCATTAAGATTAAAAAATAATAATTAATTAAACTCTAAACAACATATTGTACAGGAATTTGTGTCTGGGTGGTAGCCACCTGTACACCTTCCCGACGTGCTCTGCTTCTATCCAAGTCAGAGTACAATAATGTGTTATTATTGCTAGAGAGCATTTACTGGTTTGTGCATTTATGGGTGCAGCCGAATCTGGCGCGGAATGAGCACTGGCAGTTCACAATAATTATGCTATAATTATTGTTCAGCTGCGTCCAAACTTTGCAGTGATTGACAATAATTGTGCTGTAATTACTGTTTGGCTTGCTTTGACTTTGTCGAGATCGACAATAATTATGCTGTAATTATTGTTGCTTTAGTTTTTCTTGAACTCTAGCATCCGACTTTAGTAGGAGCCGAACTATTAGGGCACCAGGTGCTTTGCATCGCACTCCTCACCGTAGCAAGGGAATACACAGTAAGAGGGCAAACCGTTCTCACTTTCCGCAAAGCCTCGTGCTTGCCAATAGTCGACCCGGTCAGCGCTTGTAGTTTTGTAGCTTATAGTTGTGCTGCTTCTTGTGCAAGAGAATCTTCTGAGAGCTAGGCTAACTCTGAACTTTATTACTTGAACACAGATATTTATATAAAGAGGGCGGGTGAAATATGTACAAGCCACGCCTTGTACTTACAACATAGCACCAATTTACAGTTTGCTACTTCGTGGAAAATATAATAATAATTAAAATATCTATTTAGGTACACAATAGAACTGCACTGAATAGACCCTCGTAGTTAGGCACATGTAGACAATAGAACTAGGATAATGCGTAGACAGTGTACAAGTGAGTAAATAATGTAAAGAATAGCGATAAGTGTTGGCGCCCCTCACAATATTGACAAGTTCCCATTTATATATATCATCATAATCACCATGTAATAATAATATTTATTATCATTAATAAGAATAATAATAAAAATAATGGTAGTAACCTAGTAGTAGTAGTAAGAAGATTATAATCAATAATAATAATCATTATTTATTTATTATTATTTGCTTTAGGCTTACTACTACTAAGCTTCTACTATTATTTTTATTATTAATTTTTTTAATAATTATCAAATTTATTAGTAGTACATAATAATATTAATGATATATAATAAATGGGGAATGTGTCAATAATATTAATTAATTATTAATTTAATGGTTATTAGTATTTCAGATGGTGTTTTTTAGTGTTTTATTCATTTGATTATTTTTACCCATCATAAAAACATTATTATAATGTCGTCATTGTTAAGAGGATTGATAGTAATATTATAAATAATAATAATTATTATTTATTATTATTATTAATTAATTATTATTATTTATTATGCTATTCATTTATATGAATTTTTCTTTTCCTGACCACCATGCTAGCTTTAGTTGATCAATTGATAACAAAAAACAGCTACCAATAAACACTGCTACATTTTCCTATCACTAGCTAAGCCAAAAAAGTAAACTGCATCAAGATAAACAATAAATCTTGCTCACTAAACAAAAATCTGTCATTTTTTTCTTTTTGTAACATTGTTGAAAAGTTCCAAGTGTAAAATTACATTGTCACCCAATAAGCGCTAGCTATTCATTTGAACAGCCAATGAGCATGGGTGATACGCAAATGAACTCAAAAAAGTAAATAACTTGAAACATAGAACAATAGCCTGAGAGGTTGAAAGTTTGAAATTTCTCAGTTGAGCAAAGATAGAGCCCGTTGTCAAAGTTCTGTTATTGCTTGGTTAAGAACAAAGGTTAACAACAACATTATCGTTGATTTTTCTGTTCATAGAAAATACTATTATCACGCAAGCTTATAATTTGACAGCTGAATTAGCATTTTTTGCGACGCCGTACTCTTCAAAAGTGCTCCGGTTTCAGCCGGAGCGACCGTAAAGAGCAATACGGCCCTGGTCACAGTTCATGATTGATACCTAAAGATTAAAGCGTAATCTTCAGTACAGACTAGACGGATTAAACAAACAATGGATAAAGAATAGCAGTAAAGTTTTCTCTCCCAAAAACTCCATAGGTAATATTTTTCAGGTGCGGCTGAGGCAGTATTGTGACGGACGGCGGCCATATTTAACCAGTATGACACTCTATGCATGCACTCAATGACTATTCACTCTATGCACACTATACACTTATTTTACTCATTTACCTTACACACAATTTTATATGTAACACCAGTGCTGTATTCTCCACTTTGAAGTTGGGAGGGCAGGCGATGGCGATATTCGGGCCGAAGGCCCGACTGCGGGCCGGAGGCCCGCGCCGGGGAGGGTGCGGGAGGGGCGGCGGAGCGCCCTCCCACGTGTCGAAAATTTTTAAGACCTAGTAGGTCGAAGGACACAATTTCCAGCCATCTAAATTTATGTATACTGATAAGACACCTGCCCAAAAACATTTTTTTTATGATTAATTGTAATGCAGTAGATCATGATTAGTAACATTTTCCGGGTTGTAAAAGAAACGATAATGTCATTCTTCCGTCTTTGCACCACGCCTCTGATTATCACCACAGCTGGGAGCTTAGGATGGTGCCCCCAGCTGATAAGCATAACTATGTCACAGAGAAAAATGGTCGAGTTAACTTAGAAATTGGGATGTGTAGTGTAAGTGTAACTATTTTGCTGAAATAGCAACCCAGCAATATATCATGAAATTGAAATAATTGTTTCTGCAAGATTTACATGATGTATTGCAGCACATGATATTTACTTGTTTTATATAATAGAGCACAAAATTAGGTGTGCTGCTACAATATTGTAATTAAACCGACACTCTAGGGCACAGACAGTATGATTTTTGCATTGGTTTATTGGCTTTTCCATTTTAGTATCATTAGAAGCAGGGAAGATATAAAGTATACTAGAAATAGGATAATATACTGAATTAACCTTTCACGATCACATTTATGGAAAGTTTATTCAAGGTATTTTTATTACCAATTTACTTTTGTACATTTCCTGCTGCTATTTTTTCTAAAACAGGATAGCTGATTAACCAATGCAAAATTTTACAAAGTCACAAATCTTTTCTTTTATCCAACTGCTATTCGAGTAACCCGGTCAGTGTGGCCTCTCACAAACTCCCTGACAACTTCCTCAACATCGATCTGATATGTAAGATCTTTGTAGGAATGCAACAGCATGCATGCATTTAGCCTGGTTTGTGACATGGAGCTTCTCAAATAGGTTTTGATACGTTTCAGTGCTGAAAACCCCCTTTCACTACACGCATTCGTAGCTGGTAAAGTGAGAATGAGTTTTGTCAGGTTTTCCACCTGATTCAATTATGCTCGGGTAAGAGTAGAGCGCAGCCAACTAGCAAATTCCTTCACCGTGGCCACTGCCGTGCCAGCAAGCAAAGAGTGTACAAGCTCCAGCTGCGCCTTCAGGTCAGTCATGTTAATGTCATCTCCATACAGCTTTGCAACGTCCTCTTGGATGACGCAAGGCTCATCGGCAATGGCATTTTTGATAAGTGATGTCAAAGATTGATACATATCTGTAAAATCCTGTGAGAATCTGTCAGTTATGGTGGAGATAGTGGAGTCCAGAGATAGAAAGTACTCTCTTCGTGCTGCATCTTTGGGAATGCTGATTTGAAACGACAGGTGGCATCACATCTAAAACATCATTGGTTATATATATATACAGCTAATATGTTTGAAACCTTCTTCAGCATTCTCCATCCATCCCATACCGTAAGTTACTTAATAAATAAACAGCAAGCAGAGCAGAGACATACAAAAATGCATGCACAAAAGCAGCAGGAAAAGTCATGCAGAGCACTAATTACGTTCTAAATAAATAGTAATTCAACTAAGCAGAGAGAAAGACAGACACTCTTACCGACAGTGTGCCTAGTAGTCGGAGGCTCTAGGTTTAGAGCATCACTACAAGTAGCACCTGAATTGTGCTGAACTCTAGTTTTAAAAGAACAGGACAAGAAAGTTGGGAACATTATAACAAAGAAATAAATAAGGCAGCCATCAATTTACAACAACTAATAATTAAAATGACAAAAAATAAATTACATGAAAGACAAGCACCAATGGAATTATTATTATCATTGCTGCCTTCTATGAGAGTTTAAAGTTAGTAGTTAGTCTTAGTGGCAGCAGATGTTTTTATCACAGTGTGTTCATGCTCACTGCTATTTCTACATGCATCAGTTTAGCAGCGGAAAATAATAGTTAGTAGGTAGGTTAGGTAGGTAGTAGTAGTAAGTAGTAACTCAAAAATGTATATAATAATTAATAAATATAATAATATAGGCAATGAAATAAATAATGTCAATAATAATAAATTATGATAATAATGGTAAACAGACAAATATAAATAATGAATAATAAAATAATGATGACATTGACAGTATAACTTAAAGTAGCAAGTATTGTACAGGATTTTGGTTGTTGCAGTATTGCGCACACCTGCACAACTCCCCACAATCACAAAGGTAACTGGAAGTGGCTGTTCGGCCCTTTTTGTAGTCAGTCAGTGCAAACAAGGGTCGACTTGTCTGTGCCGAACTATCGGGTGGAGGGGAATGCTTGGCACCGTACACCGACAAGCGGGAATACGCAGCAAGGATCGAGTTGATCGGTTGCTTTCTACCAAGTTCCTTACTACACTGATAGTCGGTAGTGCAAGCTGTAGTCTGTATTCTGTACTCCTGCTTGTGCTACTAGATTATAGTCTGAGTAGTAAACAAACATATGAGGCTCACAGTTGCTCTGATTTTATTATCTATGACAGCCATATTTATACACGTGATTATATAATAAAAGGTAACATACAATAGAGGCCACACCTCACACAAGCAATTGGCCAGAGTGTGCCAATAAAAATAAGTAGGTGGTACATAGATGTCCGCTCGAGTGATTGCACATGTCTTACATATTGATTTGCATGCTTAAGAAAAATAATGATGATTACATAGAACTATGTTGTGCTAAAGTGTAAGCATAGAACTAGGAAATAGTCGTAAGTAGAACAAGGCTTAGTAATTGTACGTAACGATTGTTCGTTATGGCGTCCTCTACACGCTTCCCCCCATTGGCAACATTAAGCCAATAACTTAACTGGGGTCGGCACTAGAACATAGTTACGTCTTACTCGATGGCTTAGGGGGAGTCCTTCACTCTCTTAATCTTCTCCTTGATCTCTTCCACACGCTGCAGGCACCTGTACGCTTCCTTGGTATGTCGGTATAGCTCCTCTTGATACCTCTCTAGGCGTTTACGCTTCTCTTCCTTCTTATCTGTTTCTCTCTTAGGAGACCGTTGCCTTTCTCCGGCTTTTGGCTCGCCCGTCCTTGGGCGGGGGGTGGTTTCCCTTGTCGGTTTGGCTTTTAGTGTCATGGTCGGTATTTCTAATTTTAATACCTTAGCTGGTGGTTCCTCTATTCTGGGTCCCAGTCTCCGCTTGATTCCGTTGCTAGCGGGTGCATTATCCTTTATGGGAATTGGTGTCCCGAAGGCGTCGGGCTTTCTCCATCTCACATATTTACAAAAGTCATCGTAAGATGCTGCGTCCACCTCGAAGAGTGGTCGGGAGTCACCTCCATGGGCGAGATCTCCGTCCTGTTGTCGGATGTGTTTTAACATCGAATCTCGTGAACTGCTCTTTTTTCCACAGTGGCAGAAGTAGAAGACAAAGTGTTGTCTTGTGTGGTAAACGATTCGCTTTCTTGGCAAGCGTAGGCGGCAGACGGTACACTCCCATTCCTCTGTATTTATTATCTGTTTGGCCGCTTGCTTGATTGACTGTTTGGTAGTGTCGGTGACCCATACCTCAGTGGGTTTAGTTGTTGGAGGTGGAGGAATAGTTAGCTGTTGCTGTCTCTCTCTGCATCTAGCAGCTCCTGGTTCGGCTAGTACCACTCGCCTTACCCTTGTCGGTGAAACAGTGTCGAACATTTCCTTGTGTGGTATTCTATTCCTGCTTCGTCTCTCATCCCTTTCTATTATTCTAGCGGCAGCGTCGGCATCTTCCTCAATTGATAAGTACCCGTCGTTTTGCTCAGCCATCCTTCGTTTAAATAAATTAATAGCAGTGAGAATATTCTGTAAGCTGCTGTCTGTAGGTGTTGCTGTCGCTGGAGAGAGTGATTGTTTTTTCCCGCAGTGTTGGTTGTTAACTGCTCTGTCATTGGACAATCTCTCCTCCCCTTCTTTTGTCCTTTCAGTCCACGTGATGTGACGTAGTACTTGAGGGGCGTCGCCACGGTCATCTCTATGTTTTGGACGTAACTCTATATTTTTCTGTTGGGGAGTTGTCTCTTCTTTGCCCTCTTCGTCTTTTCTTGTTGTTATCACCCCTGTTTCGGTACCCCCACCGACAATGAGTGGTTGTTTTATCGGTGTTTTTATTCCTAGTCGACTTTGGGTTTCTTGAACGTTCGTCCATGGTTTAGGGGTAGTTTTTTCTGCTCTTTCTGTTGGTGATGGTTTTGGGTTGGTATTTCTGTCCCTCGCTCGATAACAGTGGTAGTCAGTAAATTTTACTGGCTGCCTTCTGTTTCTTTGTGGTCTTTCGGTAGTGGGGCTAGATTGGCTAGGTAAGGCCGGCCAACTTTCTTCATCTAGTTGATTTGTTTGTTCAACTGTTGGTTCGGGGGTTGCCTCGTGCTCCCTGGGTGTTGTTGGCCTTGTATCCTCTGTCCTTTCTACTACGCTCTCTTCCACTACTTCCGCTGGTTCCATGGTTTCCGGTTCTGGTGGCGTTGTTGTTGGTAACATGGCTTCTGGCTGTATGGTGTTTGGTGGGTGATGGACGTCTGTCGCTGCCGGGGGTTCTGGCCTAGGAGTTGGTGGCTCCCCTGGGTGTTGTCTCCCCTCTCTCTGGGTTGGTGTCCTTCTCCTGTAAGCACCACGCATGTTTGGGCGCACCGCCTGCTCCCTACTGGTGGGTGCTCGGCCGATGGTCCCCTCACATGTTCTGTAGGATTTTAGCCGTCTGCCATTCTGCACGAAACCTTGTCCATCCTTTTCCAGCCGGTAGGTGTGATTGAGGTAGGCGTGCGTGATTGTGTATGGGCCCACGTAACTGGGTTGTAGCTTAGGATTGCTACCCTTTGTTCTACGGCGGTTCTCCATCACCACCAAGTCTCCTTCCTCAAATCGGGGTGGCTCTCCCGTCTCCTCCTGCCGGATTCGGTGCTGTTGCTGCCGTACGTATTCATGAGCCAGTCGCAGGTTCTCTTGGACTTGTATGGTGTGTTCTGTCAGCCCGTAGTTATCCAGGGTGGGGGATGCACCAGTCAACTGGTCGGGCAGCCGAACCTCCCGGCCGAGCATCATCATATTCGGCGTCTCTTTTGTCGTTGAGTTGGGTGTACCTCTACACGCCCGCATGATCTGTGGTAGTAGCTGGTCCCACTCGTCCTGCCCCTTTGTTAGGATGAGTGTTCTAAGGGCGTCTCCTAGTGTTCGATTTTGTCGTTCGACCATGGCATTTCCTTGGGGGTGGTAGGGTGTAGTCCTAGTCTTGTGAACTCCCCAGAGTGTGCACAGCTCTTCTAAGATGGTGGACTCGAACTGTGCGCCCTGATCTGTGTGTATCTGTTCAGGCAAACCCCAGTAGCTGAAGACGCGCTCGTCCAGTGTGTTGGCCACCGTAGGGGCCGTGGCATCGGGTATGGCGATTGCATCCTGCCATCTGGTGAAGTGGTCTGTCATCACCAATATTCATCGGTTTTTTCGCTTCGTGAGTGGGAGGGGGCCCACCAGGTCCACCGCCAGTTTCTGGAATGGTCTTCCAGCGTAGAGCCTCTGGCCTTCTGGTGGAGTGGGTCTCCTACTCTTTTTAGCGACCTGACAAATCTCGCAGCTGTTTACCAGCCTGCGGGTCAGAGCGGACATGCCGGGCCAATACCAGTCCAGCATCAATCGTGCTCGGGTCCGGTGTATTCCGGCGTGTGCCATTTGGTGGGTTTCCCACACCGTTTTCTGTCTCCAGGACGGGGGGCAGACCGCGCAGAATTTGGTTCTGTCTTGTTGGTCGAATCTCATGACCAGTACCTTGTCGGCTCGTATACTCATAGCTTCCTTCCTGTCGTACAGGATCCTAAGCTCTGAACTGCCTTCCTCGAGCTCTCTCCTAGTCAAGGTCCCTGGGTTCTGTATTTCGGTATACAACCGGGCCACGGGGTGGTTCCCTTCTCTCTGGGCTTGGGCCAACTCCCTTTCGTTGGTAGTGGGGTTGGTGACCATAAGGTTGACTTGTTCCTTCGGGGGGTCTTGTCGCAGCTCTGTGTGGGTGGGGCCACCATCTCGCTGTTCGATTGAGTTGCACTGCTTGCAGTCGAGGCACTGGTCTTTCCTGCTGAGTCCGTCAGCGTTCCCGTGTCGGGATCCAGCTCGGTGCTCTAGTTGGTATTTGAATTCTGCCAAGGTCTCTAGCCACCTGGCTATTTGGTTAGAGGGTTCTTTGCGCCTGCATAGCCAGCGGAGGGAGGCATGATCTGTCCTTAGTTTGAACTCCTGTCCGTACAGATAGGGACGGAAGTGCTTGACGGCCTTTACCACCGCCAGGAGTTCTCGGCGGGTCACACAGTAGTTGCGCTCTGCTGGCGACAACGTCTTGCTGTAATACGCAATCACCCTCTCCTTCTCGTCCTGTACTTGCGAGAGTACTGCTCCTAGGCCCACGGCGCTAGCGTCTGTGTCGAGGATGTACTGTAGTGTGGGGTCTGGGTATCCCAACACTGGAGCTTGGCTGAGTCCAGCCTTAAGCTGGTTGAATGCCTGCCGCTCTGCTTCCCCCCATTGCCAAGGGATGCCTCCTCCGGTGAGTACTGTCAGCGGCTTGGCTGTCGTAGCGTAGTCTGGCAGATATTGCCGGTAGTATCCGGCAGTCCCCAGAAATGCTTGTAAGGCCCGGACGTCCTTGGGCTCTTGCCATCTCTCCACTGCCGCAACCTTGTCGGGATCAGTGGCCACTCCTTCGGCGCTGACTATGTGACCCAGGTACCTGACTCGTTGACTCAGAATCTCACACTTTGAGGGCTTTACCTTGAGGTCCGCCTGCTGGAGTCGGGAGAGTACCTCTCCTAGCCGCTCTAGGTGTGTAGTGAAGTCTGGAGCGATTATAATTACGTCGTCGAGGTACAGGAGTAGCGTTTTCCAATGTAGCCCCTTCAGGACCCTCTCCATCAACCGTTGGAATGTGGCGGGAGCTGAGGTGAGGCCGAAGGGTAGCACCTTCCACCTCCAGAGGCCGCTCCTTGTGATGAAGGCCGACTTGTTCTGGGCGTCTTGGTCTAGTGGGACTTGCCAGTAGCCGCTAGTTAGATCGAGGGTGGAGAAGTATTTGCTCCCAGCGAGCGCATCTAGAGAGTCGTCTATCCTGGGGATAGGGTAGGCATCTTGCCGGGTGACATCATTTAATTTCCTATAGTCTACACAGAATCTCCAAGATTCATCCTTCTTCCGGACAAGCACGACGGGCGAGCTCCAGGCCCCGTCTGCCGGCTCGATCAAGTCTTTGGCCAGGAGTTCCTTCACTTGACGCTCTGCCTCCGCTTCTTTTTCTGGCCCCAGCCTATGTGGGGGGCAACGGATGGGTCGGGTTCCCGGCTCCGTTGGGATAGAGTGTTCGACGAGGGGCGTTCGCCCAATGTCGCTGTCATCTCGGCTGAACACGTTCTGATAGGTTAGAAGGAGGGCTCGTAGCTGTCTCTCTTCGCTGGTACTCTTACACCCTTGTCGTGCCTGTTGGAACAGGGTCTGTAGGTGGTCAGGGAGGTCGCCATGTATGGGTCCGACCTGGGGTCCCCCGGTGGGAAATGGTTGCACCTCCTCTTTTCTGATGCCGGTGTAGGTGCCTATTACTTCTCCGGCGGATATGTGTAGGGCGTCTTGTGTGGGGTTGATACAGCGTACCAATACTCTCCCCCGGCTGTCCAGCGTGTTCACACTAGCAGCGAGCATGAGTCCGCCCTCGAGGCTCTCGATCATCCCTTGTTCGCAGGGATCTCTGTCGGTGAGGTGACAGGAGACGGTGGCTTCGGCTTGAGGGGGTATGCTTGTATTCTGGCGCACTTGGACCTTGGAGATCAGGTTTCTCCCGTGTCTGTCCGTGCAAGTTAGTTCTTGCTCCTGGATCCTTAGGACGGGTCTGTCGAACCCCATCTGACACTGGTGATTCGTTAGGAAGGGCATGCCTAATATGATATCCTCATTTACTTGGCTAACGACGAAGGTCTCCCGGTACTTGACCTGGCGGATGCGGCCTGCCAGGGTGATCAGTCCATAGAACGGTAGGTGGGTTCCATCTGCCATCAGCCCATGTGAATCATAGTCCTGTAGGCGCTCTCTTGTTCCGTTCGGTAGTTGGTCGAATACTTTCTTGGACAACAGGTTCGTATTGCAGCCTGTGTCGATCAAGTATGACACGGCTTTACCTTCTATCCGCCCTGGCAAGTAGTAGCTGGATTTATATGGGCGCTCAATTTGGTTGAGGCGGATGGTTATGGGCTGGTGGTCGACCTCTGGATCTTCCGACGGTGGTGGTGTCTGACTGGCTTTATGTTGTTTCCGCCTAATCTTGGCTGGGGGTTCTGTAGGTTCCTCGTCATCTTCATCTGTGTCTTCTCCTTCGTTTGCCAGAGGCGTGTACCTGTTCTTAAGTGGAACATGGGTGGTCGGCGTAGGTAGGTATTTGGACTGTGTGGTGTCCCTTCGAGCCTGGGGTCGGCGGTACTGGAGCTTTTGATTATGTTCCGGTGCCCTGTTGCAACGAGTAGGTGGCCCTACTGTTGCGGGCTGTACCCGTTTCCCTGGGCGTTGGTCCAGGGGGCTGTCCTACATTCCTTCCTCAGGTGTCCTACCCGTTGGCATCCCCAGCATCGCTTGAGTGGGGGTTCTTTGGTCTTACTTTTTAAATCGGCTATCTCCCGGCTTAGGTCGGCTATGTTAGCCATTAACTTCCCTAGGGGGTCTTCTACCTCTTTGCAGGTGGCCGGCTGTGTCTCTTCTGGTTGGTCCTCGTGTACCACCCTAATATTTGCGTGTGCCAGTGGCTGGTGTTGAATCTGTAAAAATTCGCTGCCGGCTTGTATGGCTTCTTCTACTGTAGCAGGCCGAATGGCCAGTAGGTGTCTTTGCAAATATGTGTGTCCCAACGTACTTTGGAACGTTTGTAGCGTCAGCTCTGTTCGGTTCCTTTGTGGGAGGTCTTGGTATGCCGCCTCTATCAACTGCTCGACTGTAAGTGCGTGTTCTCTTAGGGTATCTTTCTGAGGCTTCCTGTAGTGCATTAGTTTATTTTGGGCCTCAGTTCGGGTGAGCCCGAAACTGGCTTGTGGAGCTTGCATGTTTGCCTCCTGTGTCAGGCCGCGTCCACACTGTTCGGCCTTGCCTAGTAGTGACTGTCGGAGGTGTATTGTGGCTTCATTGTCTGCCCATCTGTTGGCTCTTGCCACCTCCTGGAAGCGCTGTAAAAAATAATTCACGTCGCCTTCTCCATTGAACTTGGGAGCCTGGAATCTGTCTCTACTGTTAGTAACTGTCATTCTGTCCAGAATGTCGGTCAGGGTACCCATAATGTGCATAGGTGCTCCCTCTCTGTCGGTACTGACTGCTCTCCTTCTAGTAGCCATTCTTTTGTCACTTTCCTGTCTTTTTGTGTGCTGGTGTGGGAGTTATCTTCTCTGGGAACTGTTCCTATCCCACTGCTGCCACCACTGTACAGGATTTTGGTTGTTGCAGTATTGCGCACACCTGCACAACTCCCCACAATCACAAAGGTAACTGGAAGTGGCTGTTCGGCCCTTTTTGTAGTCAGTCAGTGCAAACAAGGGTCGACTTGTCTGTGCCGAACTATCGGGTGGAGGGGAATGCTTGGCACCGTACACCGACAAGCGGGAATACGCAGCAAGGATCGAGTTGATCGGTTGCTTTCTACCAAGTTCCTTACTACACTGATAGTCGGTAGTGCAAGCTGTAGTCTGTATTCTGTACTCCTGCTTGTGCTACTAGATTATAGTCTGAGTAGTAAACAAACATATGAGGCTCACAGTTGCTCTGATTTTATTATCTATGACAGCCATATTTATACACGTGATTATATAATAAAAGGTAACATACAATAGAGGCCACACCTCACACAAGCAATTGGCCAGAGTGTGCCAATAAAAATAAGTAGGTGGTACATAGATGTCCGCTCGAGTGATTGCACATGTCTTACATATTGATTTGCATGCTTAAGAAAAATAATGATGATTACATAGAACTATGTTGTGCTAAAGTGTAAGCATAGAACTAGGAAATAGTCGTAAGTAGAACAAGGCTTAGTAATTGTACGTAACGATTGTTCGTTATGGCGTCCTCTACAGTATTATACTACCAAAATAATAATTAATAAGAAAAAAACAATAATAATTATAAGGAAAAAACCATACTAATTATTAATTAACAAGCAAATTATACTAAAAATAAAATAATAATTAGTAAGAAAAAAATAACCATGAATAATAATTATTAATTAACTAATAAATATAACAATAAAAAGAAAAATAATTTAATAATAATTAGTTAGAAAAAAATAATATGAAAATTAATTTAAACAGATGATACTACTAGATAAGAAGGAAGCTTGTAAGTTGCTGCTAGCATTTATTGAACAGTAGTGCATACATGCTTACCTAACTGGATTGTTATTACTCCTAACAAAAAAGCTTGTCAGTTTTTTCTGGCTCATACCTTCTAGCTAGCTAGTCGTTGGTTGAAAACAACAGAAGCATTGCCGGAAGTCTAATACGACATTGACATAGAACGCATTGCACAAAATGTGGATCGGGAGGTTAAACATAGCCCCCCCATAATACAAACAATACAGAATTATATGTTAAAACTTGCTACGAGAACGAGTCTGTTGGATAGCAACAAGTGTTGAGAAATCCAAGCTGTTTTAATTGATAAGAATTTAATTGGTTGTTGTCATCCCCTGAAGCACATGAAGTTACATAGCCGTTTTTCCAAAAACACAAAAAGTTGGGGCGGCACGGCCGTGTGGCCGGCCCAGAGAATACAGCACTGTGTAACACACGTGCATGCACTCAGCCGTAGCTGCAAGGCCAGCCCTATCTTTTATATGCTTATTCTTATTTGTCTAGCCTTTCTTAACAGGCGTGTCTTACAACTTTCCTTTGTCCTTGTTTGTTTACATATTTATCGGTTATGTAACCTTTTGTATAAATAGCCGTGTAGAGGCAGCAATAAAGCAGAGTCAGATAGCCCCACTCTCAGAAGTTTCTTTGTTCTCTAACAATAATAACTTCACAGCGCTAGTACATGCTTGTACACCGAATGCTCTATTACTCGAGTAGTAATATATAGGCAGATCAGCCTGAACCTCTGCTGGCTGAACCTAGCTCTGACTAGTTCGCCTTCAAAGTTCGGTCACTGAACTGCACTCTGCAGAATAGTGCGAACCTCTGCTGGCCGAACCTAGCTCTGACTAGTTCGCCTTCAAAGTTCGACCTCTGCCTTGCACATTGAAACAAGCTAACGCAGCCGGCAGTTAGACTAGTAAAATAGGAATGGTTACACACCATTCCCAAGGATACTAGTCGACCTGTGGGAGGGTCGTATTGCTCAGCGATAGACACAGTTGCCAACTCAGTTCGGGAAGTTGTGCAGGTAGGCCGAGCTACCAACTCACACAGTGAAATCCTGCACATTGGTGGCAGCAGTGGGATTGGAGACACCCACAAGCAGAACCCAACTGAGCGATGGCACAGAGAAGGAGAGCGCTCAGCATCGACCGAGAGGAGCCATCCGGCATGCAGATGATGAACACCCTCACTCACATCTTGGACAGGATGACCATGACCTCGACCAGAAGCAAGTTCAAGGTGCCGCAGTTCGACGGCACAGGAGAAGTAGACTACTTCTTGCAGCGGTTCGGAGAAGTGGCCAACGCCAACCAGTGGCAACCAGATGACCGAGTGATACACTTAAGGCAAGCCTTGACAGGCAAGGCCGAACAGTGTGGAAGAGGAGAGACAGTGGAGGAGGTGACCATGAAGCTGAGAGCTACCTTTGGGCTCACACGTTCCGAAGCACAGGCGAAACTACTGAGCTACAGACGGACGACCAGGGACAGCCTGAGAGATCATGCGACCACCGTGGAACGCCTCATCAAGGCTGCCCACAACAACCTCCCCAGACAGAACCAAGAGGAGCTGGTGCTCCAGACGTTCCACAGCACGCTGGGACACACTTACCTACAGCGACATCTGCTAGCTGTTCGCCCCCAGAGCTTGGAGGAGGCAATACAAGCAGGCAACGAGTTTCTGCAGGTTCCACACCAGCCACTAGGAGGACCACACGTTCGGACAGTGGAGACCGACCTCTACGACTTAGCACCGACCCCATCTGGAGAGACTGCTCGTTCACAAGAGGTGCAAGACCCTCTTACGCAGCTCCTCCGCACGGTGGAAGGACTAAGCAAGGAGATAGCGGACCTCAGAACAAGGAAGAAGGAAGAGATTCCCAAGAGATGCTGGGGTTGCCAGCAGGTTGGACACCATCGGAAGGCATGCAAGACTGCTCCATGGCCCAGCCACCAGGGAAACGACTACCGCCCGCAGCAGTAGGGAGGCCTACTGGCTGCGCACGGGCACCTCAAGAGAAGGCGCAGGCACCTCCGAGGAAGCGGGACCAAGCACGACGGGTGACTCCTACTTTGGACCTCCTGACCAGTCCTCCGATCGCTTTACACAACCGATTCTCCAGTCTGTCGACACTCGACAGCCCTGTCACACTGGAATCGGAGAGCGAGGAGACTTTCAAGCAGCAGGAATCAACCAGGCCCAAAAAGAAGGACAAGCAGACCCAGACACCACCACCCAAGGAGGAACGGTTCGCACCCAAGCCTGTAAACCTTCAGTCAAACCAAGTGGGGCGACCTTACAGCTCCAGCTACTACCTGCCAGGGCGGATAGAGGGAGAAGCAGTCACGCACCTCATCGACACGGGATGCAACACCAACCTGTTGGCAAAATGCGTCTTTGACCGACTACCCTCTCACCTACAGCAGGCTCTACAGCCGTACGACTCGCACGGTCTCATGGCGGATGGAACGAGGCTACCCTTTTACGGATTGCTAACCCTGAAAGGACGAATACCGCACGTCAAGTTCACCGAGACCTTCGTGGTGAGTCAAATCAACGAGGATGTCATTCTCGGGATGCCATTTCTGACGAGCCAGGAATGCCAGCTAGGGTTCGACCGACCTGTGTTGATGATACAGGGGAGAGAGCTGGCCTGCACAGATCGGCATGGAAGGAGCCTTGTCTCCAAAGTACAAGTTCGGCAAGACACCAGTCTGCCCCCACAGACGGAGGTCACCATACCCTGCCACCTGAGTGCCAGGGAAACCTGTCCTCAGGGAGTGATAGAGAGCCTGCAGGGTGGGTAACCGATCGCCACGAGTGTCAACAGGCCGGACGCAAGAGGAAGAGTGTTGGTACGATGCTTAAACCCAACACAGGACACGCTGAGGCTGTCGGCAGGAGAAGTGATTGGCACCTTCACCGGAGTAGATGAAGGTGGAATCCAGACGCTGAACGAGCCCAGGAAGACAGACGAGCGAGCAGCGGCAGGAGGAAGAGTACCCCCCCACCTGCAAGAACTCTTTGGCAAGGCCAAGAGAGGGTGTCAGACACCCCAGCAGGAAAGACAGCTCAAAGGGTTACTGCTCCAGTACCAGACGGTGTTCAGCAGCCACAACGGAGACCTGGGCCGAACCACACTGGCCGAACACTCCATTCCCACCATAGAAGGAGCTCGACCAATCAGGTGCCCCCCCCCCCCATTGGCTGGGACACGAAAAGGAAGCAGAGGCGGAAAGGCAAATCAAGGACCTTCTGGAGAAAGACTTGATAGAGCCAGCAGATGGAGCGTGGAGTTCCCCCGTTGTTTTGGTCAGGAAGAAGGACGACTCGTGGCGGTTCTGTGTCAATTACAGGCGACTGAACGACATTACCAAGCAAGACGCTTACCCCATCCCCCGCATAGACGAGTCTCTGGACGCCTTGGCCGGCAGCAAGTACTTCACAACGCTGGATCTTACCAGCGGGTACTGGCAAGTGCCTCTGGACGCAGACGCTCGGGACAAGTCGGCCTTCACTACACGCAGTGGACTATGGAAGTGGAAGGTGCTCCCCTTTGGATTGACGTCGGCTCCCGCCACCTTCCAAAGGCTGATGGAAAAAGTGTTGAAGGGTCTACACTGGAAGACGCTGCTGCTGTATCTTGATGATGTCATCATCATCGCCCCGGACTTCGAGACACACCTGCAAAGGCTCGGAGAAGTATTGGGACGCCTACAGCAAGCCAACCTGAAAGTGAAACCCTCCAAGTGTGAGTTGCTTCAGCAGGAAGTGAAGTATCTGGGCCACGTGGTGAGCGCCCAAGGAGTAGCCACCGACCCAAGCAAGGTCGAAGCGGTAAGAAAGTGGGAAGCACCTAGAGAGGTGAAGGAACTGCAGGCATTCCTCGGGACGGCTGGATACTACCGACAGTATCTACCAGACTATGCAACCATAGCCAAGCCGTTGACGGTACTCACCGGAAAGGAGATACCATGGAAATGGGGAGGAGAGGAACAGGCAGCGTTCGACCAGCTCAAGGCACGACTAACGCAGGCTCCTGTGCTAGGATACCCCGACCCCAGTCTACCCTACACTCTCGATACTGACGCCAGTGCAGTAGGAGTCGGCGCGGTGTTATTGCAAGTCCAGGAAGGAAAGGAGAGAGTGATAGCTTATTTCAGCAAGACCCTAGCGCCTGCTGAAAGAAATTACTGCGTCACTCGGAAAGAGCTGTTGGCAGTGATCAGAGCGGTCAAGCACTTCCGCCCCTACCTCTACGGACGGGAGTTCAAGCTCAGGACCGACCACGCCTCCCTACGCTGGCTATGTCGACGGAAGGAGCCGTCGAATCAGATCGCCCGTTGGCTGGAAACGCTAGCTGAGTTTCGCTATAAACTGGAACACAGAGCAGGAGTACGCCACGGGAACGCTGATGGGCTCAGTCGCCAAGGTGTGTGCACGGACTGTCGGCAATGCAGTTCAATTGAGCGGAGAGACGGAGGACCCTCGCACGCAGAGCTCGCTCAGGAAGTTCAGTCAGCCCCGCTGAAGAATGAGAGAGTCAACATTGCGGTGACCAACCCAATGCAGACCACCAGGGACTTGGCTAAGGAGCAGCAGGAAGGAGGAGGACCAGTGGCTCGGATCTACGCCGAAGTGAAGCGGCCAGGGAGCATATCCGAGAGAGAGCTGGCAGAAGGAGAGCTGGAGCTGAGGACCCTGTACGAGAGACGGGAGGCCATGAGTATTCGGCCAGATGGCATACTCACCATCAAGCTCGCTCACCCCACCAAGCCAAAGCAGTGCGTGATCTGCCCCCCCAGCAGGAGAACACAGGTTGTCTGGGATACACACAAGATGGCTCACACAGGGATACACCGAACCAGACAACGAATCCTTTTGGATTGGTGCTGGCCGGGTGTCTCTCCGTTGGTGAGGCGACTCATCAAAGATTGTGAGGTGTGTCAGGTGGCAAAGAATGGCAGAAGGACAGAGAACCCCGGCAGGCAGCGCATGTACGCAGGACGCCCCTTTCAAAAGTTGGCAGTCGACCTGGTCGGCCCCTTGCCACTGACGAAGAGGAAGAACCGTTGGGCCCTGGTCTTAACTGACCACTTCACCCGCTGGCAAGATGCCATTGCCCTGCCAAACGCGACGGCCCCCACGGTTGCCACAGCGCTCGACGAGCGAGTATTCGCATACTGGGGACTACCCGAACAGCTGAACTCAGATCAAGGAGCGCAGTTTGAGTCGGTGCTCTTGGAGGAACTATGCAGTCTCTGGGGAGTAAAGAAGGCCCGTACCACACCGTACCACCCACAAGGAAATGGAGTCGTGGAAAGGCAAAACCGCACTCTGGGAGACGCCCTCCGCACGCTAATCCTGACGAAGGGACAAGACGAGTGGGACAGCCTACTCCCCCAGATTATGCGGGTATGCAGAGGTACCCCCCATTCAGCCACTGGAGAGACGGCCAACATGATGATGATGGGACGAGAAATACGCCTTCCCGACCAGCTGACGGGGACACCCCCATCGCTGGACCCCCAGAACATCACCGAATACACGGCCGAGATACAAGAGAACCTACAGAAGGCGCACAACTATCTCAGAGAGCGCCAGCAAGAAATAAGGAGCCAGGAGAGTGAGGAACCCCCCGTGTTCCAGAAAGGAGAATTAGTGGTGCTGGAAAACAAGCGCAGAGTCAAGGGAAGCAACCCCAAGCTCCAGCCACGATTCGTCGGGCCATACCAAGTCGCCGAGGTATTTCCGAATCATACGTATAAGCTAGAGAGGAATGGACAATGGTCAATCCAGAACGGCCAACGACTACGGTCCTACCGCACCTGCGAGGAGCCTGTAGGGCGGGCACCCACGTGTCGGGAGCCAGCTCTGATGCCGAACATGAAGGGAGCCAGGAGAGGTCGGCCACCCAAGAAGAAGCACTTCCCAGCAGGGCCAGACGAAGCAGTCGCCCCATTGCCGATGCCACTACATTGGATAGAGAGGCCACCCACCCATGAAGGGCGTGCGCCAACACCTCTACCCACGTACGAAGAACGTGCGCCGACACCCCTACCCACCAATGAAGAGGAAACCCCAGCGGTAGTCACCGAAGAGAGAAGGGTGCCAGAGAGCACCGACACCATAGAGGAAGAAACGTTGCCGATAGAAGAGGAGCAACAGCCAGCGGAGGAAAGAAGGAACGAGACACCTCCCCCCGAGGTCACCAGAAGGTCAACAGTGACCCCTGACCTAGATGTCAACGAGTGGCCACCACTCAACCCCACAGGAACGACAGCCTCCCCATTAAACCGGCCTACAAGGGAAAGAAATCGACCAAAGAGATTCGATGACTATCAGTGTTATCAAACAGAAGGTCGCCCTAGCCCGAAAACACCAACTGGCCAAGCCCAAGGAGGAGGGAGAGACGAGGCGCCAGGAGACACCAACCCAACCAGCAAGACTGCAAAAAATTGCGAGGAAAACGGTTGGGTACTGGTAAAAAGAAAGAAGAAATGGAGGAGCTACGATCAGAAACAACAAAAGGGTGCAGACGAAAAAATCAACAAAACACATGGGGAGATAAACCCCACTGACGATCTACACACATGCCCCGCCATACCAGGTAACAGAGCGCCAGTATCCGAAGTTGCACAGGAGGAAACAACCCCCAAGGAAACCATCGATGAAAACTTCAAAGTAACCGCGGAGTTACGTCACCCAGAACTCGTCACGTGGGAGGCGGTACTAAGGAACCACGTGAGAAACAGAGCCAATAAAGTTGAAGACAGGACCCGCCATCATTCATTACTCAACCAGCCGCAGGAAGAGCAACACACAACAAACAACGAACAGCTGGAATTATTATTCGAAAGGATGGAAATGCTAGCCGAACAGTACAACCAGTTTGACGTTGTATCCACCACGGAGGATGAGCTACCAGAGGGTTCAATGCAGACGCTGACACAGGCACTCGAGGACACCATTAGGCTAAACCAAGTCGACATCACAGACGAACCGACCGAGCCAATAACCGCCAAGTCAAGGGAAATCTGGGTCAGTGGTGCAACACACTGGAAGATCAAAGCGGCAATAGAAGAGAGAGATGAAGGAATATGGCGATGCAAGGAGTGCGGATATAAGGAAGACAGGAAGAAGGTAGCGGCCCACGTTCGGCAACACTACACGTTCTTTTTCTGCCTGTGTGGTCAGAAGGACTCATGCATAGACACCATCCGCCAACATGTCCACGCCCAAGACAGAGCAGTCGAGCATGGAGGGAAGAACAGGCCCATATACGAAGTCGACGCAGCCAGGTATGAGGAATTTTGCAGCACCATGGAATGGTCGACACCCCCACCATTCGGCATACCGACCCCCCAAATAGAGGTAAAACTACCCCCCCCCCCCTCAAACACACAGACGTCTAACACCACCTAGGTTGACAACTGCCGACCGACGGAGACGAGCTACCCCCGCAAGAAGGAGGAGCGAAGGGAGGTCGATGAAGATACGAGAAAACAGGAGACAGAGAGACCGAGCTAGACAATTAGATGAATACCGGAAGGAGTTCCACCGCAGGACGTACGACGCCCTCAAGCTACTAAGACGAGCGGAGGCTATAAAAGAGAAGATGAGAAGAGAACACCCCTAAGGAGACACACCAACACCGCCGACCTTATTTTATTGGCCACCATCGCCAATGGGGCGGAGTGTGTGACGGACGGCGACCATATTTAACCAGTATGACACTCTATGCATGCACTCAATGACTATTCACTCTATGCACACTATACACTTATTTTACTCATTTACCTTACACACAATTTTATATGTAACACATGTGCATGCACTCAGCCGTAGCTGCAAGGCCAGCCCTATCTTTTATATGCTTATTCTTATTTGTCTAGCCTTTCTTAACAGGCGTGTCTTACAACTTTCCTTTGTCCTTGTTTGTTTACATATTTATCGGTTATGTAACCTTTTGTATAAATAGCCGTGTAAAGGCAGCAATAAAGCAGAGTCAGATAGCCCCACTCTCAGAAGTTTCTTTGTTCTCTAACAATAATAACTTCACAGCGCTAGTACATGCTTGTACACCGAATGCTCTATTACTCGAGTAGTAATATATAAGCAGATCAGCCTGAACCTCTGCTGGCTGAACCTAGCTCTGACTAGTTCGCCTTCAAAGTTCGGTCACTGAACTGCACTCTGCAGAATAGTGCGAACCTCTGCTGGCCGAACCTAGCTCTGACTAGTTCGCCTTCAAAGTTCGACCTCTGCCTTGCACATTGAAACAAGCTAACGCAGCCGGCAGTTAGACTAGTAAAATAGGAATGGTTACACACCATTCCCAAGGATACTAGTCGACCTGTGGGAGGGTCGTATTGCTCAGCGATAGACACAGTTGCCAACTCAGTTCGGGAAGTTGTGCAGGTAGGCCGAGCTACCAACTCACACAGTGAAATCCTGCACAGTATTGTGGTGGATTTTAACAAATACCACTAGTGGATAGGACCTACAAAGGTCCCCATGATAGTCTGCTGGCAACCGAAAAACCTAGTTGAGCAATTCAATGAGCCCAGTATTGATTGCAGTCACTTTAGTAGCTAAAATAGCAATGGAGTGGACATTTATTGCTATACCGGTCCTGTACAAGTCTATACCAGCCCTGTATGATTCTATGCCGGCCTTGCAAAATTCTAAACTGGCCCTGAGTAGCTCTCCGGAACCAACAATAAAATGGCTGCCATAGTCTGAGGAACCAAACTTGGCCTAAGAGTCTTTAGGACCTGTATCCGTATAATCACTAACTCCAGGTGTCAAGAATTCAAGACTCAAGAGCGGCAAATAACCAGGATCTCCAATGAAAGTAAGCAACAGTTAATATTGGCAGAGAGAACATTGACTCCATCTCTCACATTTGGGCACCAGATCTATTTAGTTAGCTACCCTTATTCCTATTGGTCCCTATTTATACCTATTGTGCTTGTTCAATTATTTGCATTTAACTTTGTTAGTTATTGGAATAGTTATTTAACTCAATCAGGTACTTCCTGTCGTTTGCTGTAACTCTGCCTATAAAAGACAAACGCTCTTTGCATTCAATTCAATGTTGAGTACCGGATACCTAGCATCAACACTATTATATCGATGCCATTATATGTTCTGGATAGAATAATGTATACTACTCAAAAGCGCCGACTTTTATGTTCGAGCCGAGAGCTCACCACAGCAGTGAGGTAGAGTTTGCTTCTTTACATGGGGTCACCTCTGGGGAGAGGTCAATGACTGCTGTTGTCAAGCCTTGAATTTTTGACCTTCTTGTTGTGCCGGCAAACAGGAGTTTTTCTGGTGACAACTGCTTTGTAAACAAATGGTGGATGCACCAAAAAATTCATTACAGTTTTCAGTTTATTTGTTTGGTAATGTAAATGAAAAAACACCTGTAGTATCATTTGTTGCAGCCATAGGTTTTTTTGCTCAACATAGAATGAACAAACTTTAAAAACATGTTTCCGCTTCTTTCTCAGCCTAAAAAAAGGCTCAACTTATTTTTTTATTGCTAAAAATACACTAAAAATTAATAGTTTCCGTTTACCTTTTTTTGGGCAGAACTTGTGAATTCCCTCCAAAAACTGATCTAAGGCGTGATTTGTGTAGCAGACGATCAGTATCGGTTGAACCATCAGCTTAGGTTGCTGATACTGTAAGTTTTGGGTGACAGTTGTCAGATTTTTACTCAGTGGACCAATGTTGTACAGGTTACCAAGTAGAGCCTTCATTATCTGTAAACCCACATAGGTCTTACCAGTTCCAGGAGGGCCTGCAAAGATGATCCACAACTTTTTTTTACAATAAAATGCAAGTTTTTGTTTCAAAGTGCAAATAAATAAACGATTTCGAGTCGTCTATAATTAAATCAATAGAGAACTACTAATACAAATTTTTCAATACCTTGTATAATGGAGAATTCCTGGGTTAAGGCCAACTTGAAGGCCTCGTACTGGGACTGGTTAAATTGCAGATCGCAGGCTGTGGGCCACGTTGAAAAGTCAGACACTAATGACATGGCATTTTTAGAGCTGTGAGTACCAGGTAATAAGCGGTAGGTTAGTGCTTGGTTTCTTAGATACATAGGTTTGTCTATGCTTGTTTCACACCTGCAATATAGTTCAGTGAACGAAGGTATTATAACTTGCACAAATCAACAAAATAACGCTGAAAATGCAGCTGTTGTATATTCAAAAAATTGCCGCAAGCGTAGAACTGGAATATATTATTATATAGCGTAACTGCTAATTTTAATTTGGTTGGATGAAAACCACATTATTAACAAGAAAACTTTGCAACGTCACCGTTTTTTTTTACGTCAAAATCCCAAGCACAAATATTGAGTTTTTCTTGTAAAGTCTGAGTCTATGCCTAGGCTTACTTTTTGTACTAATGCATACTTTATTATTGCATTAATGCCATTCAAGTAATTATAGCAATGAATAGTCTAGCTGACTGGTGGGATTTTGTGGCCTTTCACAGTCAAACAACTCCTGGCATCTACTTAGTGTAGGTACTGAGAGCTAAGAGTTGTTTTCTTCTTGTTTACAATAATTTAAATATAGTCATCTGCATATGTATGCCCCATCAGTCGGGTTGTGTTAGAAGATACAAAATAAGAACAATAATCAAACATAACATCTGAGATAAATCTCCTGTTTCACATGTGTCTGTGAGACCGTATGCAGTATTATGGGAGATTTGTACAACACTTAGCAGATTCAGCGCCCCCACCCCCACAACCCCCCTACACCCCGTGTTCTGGTCATAGGGATAGTGTGGAATGACCCCAGAGCCTTTCCCCCCTATGAGTAGTAATCGTGAAAGAAGTGAGCACCTTCCAGTGCAGCAATGACTTTTTAGACGGTGGTTAGTTTTTGATAGTAAAGTGTTACATAATCCTATATGCTGGCTAGGAACCTAGACTAAATATTGCTAGTTTGTTTGCATCTTCAGTGTGAGAAGTTTGGAGAGCTTTTATTAGAGCAATTGTTTATTAGAAGTTATATGGCTGGCATATGAGATTATATGGATGGCATATGAACTTATATGACTAGCACATGAAAAACTGCAAAATAAAACATTTGTTTAAATTAACATATCATTTTTATCACAGAGTATAGGTAAAATGATACAATTTCTCACCTCACTATGTATTTCTGCATAGCCATCTTTGATTGATTGATTGATCTGAGGCTTTGAAGTACATGTGTATATGCCTCAAAGAATGTTGGACTTTCTATTACCATAAACAAACTTTCTCGGCTGCTCATCTCAGTGTAGATTTTTAGGGACTCAGGAAAGAACTTGATTTTTAGTGTCTGCCACTCATTCTTGATTTGATTCAGGTACAACTCGTCATTGGACCCTACATATACATTGCATATCTAATACCATTGAAAACTACCACACACCTAGTTTTCTGTGTGCAATGACAGGCACAATTAATTGATGATTTTGCAAGAAGACTGCACAAAACAGCAGCTCATGATGACTTTGAAAACTCACGTTTTTTCATTGACTTTCCTTTCTCAACCACTGTAGCAAACAGGATATTGTCACCATTAAAGCAGTTGGTAGAAAGACAAATCAGAGATCCGTACACAAAGTTATCTGAGTACAGCCAACTTTTACTTTGAAAAACACGATGGTTGACATCGACTCTACAACACAAAAGGTATTGTTGACTTCCATCCAAGCAGTAACCCAAGCTAGTTTAAGAATAAATATAAAGCAGGAGTTAAACCTGAGAATATGATTCGATCCTCGGTTTCCTTCAATCTTGAAGTTTTTGAAGACTTTAAAATTTTCCCTCGACTTCAGTCTTCCACTCGAAGCTAACTCAGGATTTCTACGGAGAGCTTTCACTGCTTCTTTGATTGAAGAAAAAGCATCTTCACGTAGAAGTCTGTATTGTAGGTCAAGGTAATCCTCAGGATCATCAAATTCTAAAAAGTCAGCGACAGAGGGAATCAGGCATTTCACTTATAAAACCAAAAGAAATGTTTTAGCACTAGGGTTTATGAGAAGCCAAAACTAATCAAACAAATAAGCTTTACAATATAAACTCATCAGCAAATCCCTTGTCAATAAATTATCAGCAAATCCTTTGAATTTGTTGAATAATGTAAAATGCAACCAATTAAATTTGAGAATGTGTATATGATACGTCTATTGTGGGAGATTTTTTACTCAAGATGACCAGAACTCCGACCCCATCTACCGTTTTCCTTCGATTTCTTCTATACCCCTTCCCTCATCACCCGTTACCGATTTTATATGGACCTGAGATCCCCCCTTAAATTAGAGAAAAACCTGAGAAAGTTTTCAAACAGTGGGGATACCCCAATTAATTATGGGGATTTCTTGAATTTGCCCATTGTTGTATATAAGTCCACAATTATTATTTTTTGGGTTTCCCCAGTAAGAAATTTTTTGCACAGGTTGCGCATTTTCTTTATTAGCTATACCAAATTCAAGGAGTCAGCTATACTGGGCTATACCGGGTTATACCGGGCTATACTGGGCTATACTGGGTTATACCGGGTTTTTCCTTGCCCCTGTATCTCCCATATAGTTTACAAAGGACCTATATCGGGTCTACCCCCGGGCTGGTATCCAGACTTAGTTAGCCAGAGATAGCTGGAAAAGATAGCCTGAGGCTGTATACCCGCTTATCAATGATGAAGACAGAAGATGGATCGCATAGAAACAGAGACAGGAAAACCAGGACTACCTTATAAGGGCTATCCACTTCCACACTTCTGTGGTTGGCTTGAAGGAGATGAGAAGCCACTTGACCTTATGCTTGAGACATGATTGGATATCATTTTTTTTTTATCTATTTGTATAACGTTTTGATTTGTGTATTTTTTTATTCTGCATAATTGGCTCACTATAAAAGGAGCTGCTGTGCATTGTGTAGTCAGAAATCCTGCGGGTGTTTTACAGTAATTATTTTATATTCGTAAACATAATTTTTTACTCTCAACCATCTGTGTAGCCTCTCTGAGTAAAGGACACCTTCTAGTTGGTAATGTCTATTTTGAGGTAGACTCCAGGTGTTTGAGAGAAAAAGAGGAGCGTGTACAAGGAGTGTGTACACAGTGTTTTAGACGTTGCGTCGATAGTAGAGAACACAAATCGACTACAGCACTTAATTAAAGTCATATTGTTGAGGTTTTTACATGGAGTGGTCACTGTGCTGGTTAGTTACCGGCATCAATTACTAAGCGAGTAGCGACTTGCAGCCAGTATGTTGTTGACTACGTAGGTGGTGAGTCACTTGGATGCGCCAGCTGAATACGCTTGATCTTGTTTGGTTGATAGCGCTGATAGCTGGGGCTGAAGAAGACGCTGGCTATTGAATTCCTTCCCCCTTCTACCCATCAGCAATCATGCGCACTTGAAACTATTTTTCATCATCGTTATTTTGTCGTAAATCAACAGCTTGTTATTTAGTATTTTCTTGTATATGGTCTGCTTATTGTATATTTTTTTTATGTTCAGTCATGTGGGAATGACCTGATGTTTTTGAGCCAATCAGATTATAGTATTTTCAACTGCATTTTCAACTGCATGTATTCCTAAGCTGCATACGCACTAGAACAATTTTTGTTTAAAAATTTGTTCATGTTTGAGTTGTGCTTTTTTTCGGTCGATGATTGGGCACACACTAGAAAAGAATTTTGGCCAAAAAAGTATTCATTCTTTGGTGAGAGAGATAGACAAATTTTGTTTTTCAGCATAATCATAGCATTACTAATGATATTGCTGTCTGTTATTACACTATTATTCATCATGTCTATGTTGTTATTAGTAATGCACTAGCTGTTGCTGCGTCAATATTAATTATTTGTGATATATCTGTTGCTCTGACAGGAACATTTTTTTATTTTTTTTCAGCTTTACCAAATACTTATTTTAATTAATTAAAATTTTCTCTAAATCATCTAAACCTCTGTTTATCAATGATTGATCAACCATGGTCAAAATAAAAATGGTAACACATTATAAATTTTCATGGTGAGTTTTAAGGAGAAATAATAATTATTGTTATTATTTGGCTATTGTTGGGAGCATTTATGACTTTTTATTATTTCATCATTATCATTATTTGTGACCACGAGCTACTTCTGAACTGATTTTGTGTTGTACTTTTTTCAATAATCTGCTAAAAATTGCCAGTGATTTTTAGCAGTGCTGAAATGGCAATAACGTCGACGATATGGTAAAAATCGGCGGTTATTGCATTCACACTAGTCGTTTTGGAATTGTGCCGATTTCGGCCACCAAATCGTTCTAGTGTGTACGCAGCTTTATAGAAGTGGAGGCATTTAGCCCAGCAGAGCAGAGTTGATTGTGAGCTTGTACAGAGAACTTCTCAGCCAGCTTTTGTATCTTGTGATAATAAAGTATTTAGAATATGAACTCTATGTGTTTAGTCTGACAGGTTGCCTGATATTGTTAGTTCTTCTGCACACAGCAGAACACGGTGTGTCTTCACACACTCACAGATAAAGAGAAGCCATTACTACCGTTTACAGTAGCGCTATCTATCCGGTACTGCTTAGTGTAGTTGCTACTGTGTGGTACAGATAGCACGACAACCTTATAGCTGTCTGCAGTTCAGCATACGGCATACTCTCTCTAGTAGCTGTCAGTAAAGGCACGGTGAAATCCTTTACCATATCAAAATGTAGTAAACATCTATAAAGAAATTATTTCTCATTTTTCACAGAACTTTATAAAATTATATTATAGTGGATTTGCAGTGTGGCCACTACCTGGCGATTGAAACCTACAGTTATTTTTATCAAGCATAGCACTTATTTAGCTGCTGGACAACAGGCTGTGTGCGCATGTTATTTTATTAATCATTTGACTGCAATGCTGGCTGAAGGTGCCAGCTACTGATTGCACTCTAGCAGGGTGTGCCAGATGTCTAGTAATTAGGAAAAAGAGAGTTCCCTTCTTTCATATTTCTGAGTGGCCTTAAATTTACAGTGGGCATGTTATTAATGACCGATCATTTAAATTCATAATTTATTTACTACCATTCAGCCAGTTTATACTTTTTTTAATCGTATACATGTATTTCTCAACCGCTCATTTACATACTTTAACACTTGCCTGTTTAGAAACATAGCTGTTATTTATTGTCTAGCTCAGAACTTTTTGTGCGCTATTTCCGTCGTCCACACAATGTAACGGCTGAATACAGGCAGACACACTGTCTGCCAGCACAGCAATTTGGTCATTCTTAACAGCCCTGACAACCACTATCTCCTCTCATCAGAATGTACCCTGAGAGTACACTGTAGTAGCTTTTACCAGCCCTGCAGTGCCATACAGGGCCAGAAAAAGAGGTCTACCTTGTTAGAGTTCCAGAAATAACTTAAGTTGCTTCAAAAGAACAGATTCAAGATCTACCTGCTTTTCATCGTATACCCATCAATGAGCACCTTATTTATAGTTATTTTCCTTGCCACTAGGCACCTTGTATGTTAAATTTTGTGCATTGTTGTATGCATGGTTTTATGTATGTTATGTTGATTGGTTCATTTTACATACTGGATCACTCATGATGATGCAATCAACTTCCTGCCCCTAACCTATAAGCCGGCCTATAAACTAGCCTATAAGAGGTGGGTTCTCTATATGTTATATGCCACTTAACTACTATTGCTACAACGGTTAACTTCTCTGAGCGATTTCCTTCCTAGAGCATGGATATATGTATGGTGGCTCATAACAATAGAGGGTTTCGTTTTCAAAGCGTATGAACGGATTTGAAATAGTCCAGACGGTTTGCAAAGCGTCTTTTACATTGAAAATAATTGGGTAATCGTAATAAAATAGCCCAAGAAATCATGTTTAAAAACGGGCTTGTTGGTTATAATAAATTAATTGTCGGCCTCAGCAGTTGCGGGAATAATGCTATAAAACTGTATTGCTTGTCCAACAATTGTAAAATCTGCAAACCGTATAGTTTTCTTGCAAATAGTTCAGACGGTTTAGAAATGATCCAGATGATTTAGAAAACTACAAACTGTATGGGCGCTTTAAAAAGAGTATGAACTATTTACAAACCGTATGAATTATTTTGAACAAAGCTGAACTGTTTTAAAATAGTCTAAACTATTTTGAAATGGTTGGAAAAGTTTGCAAGGCACATGGCTTTCGAACCAAAAGCGATCGTCATCATTTCATTTATAGCCTCTATATAACTTTATCAACATAGACGTCGATCTAAGGACATGGACCAAGTTAACTAACTGTATAAAAATGTTGTTGAATATAATCTCTAAAATGAATTTTTACATTTACAGTTAGGTTGTATTTGTTATCTAAAATAATTTAAAGCAACTAATATTTAATAAATAAAAAACATTCTTTATTTATTTAAAGAAAATTCAACTGTTCAGTGTTTAGGAGAAAAATTATCCATCATAAATGGACAGTAGATCTATGATAAATAGAGAAAACCACCAAATCGGCTCGGATTTTCAAAGCTCACGAACAATTTCACAAAGCGTTCAGAAATTTTTGCAAAAATTTAGACTATTTCAAATTCGTTCAAACGGTTTGGAAAGCGTTCAGACATTTTAAAACACAAAAGGCAAAACGTTCTGAGCCACCATATATATGGACAATAATTGTGTTGATTACTTAAAATCTGTATAGTCAATCTGAGCCGCTGACTCATTAGTTATGAAGTTGTGAGCAACTTCTCCTTTGCACTCTGCAGGTCTAACTAGCCCTTTGATACCTCTTGGGGAGAGGTGTTGTTTGGCTGTCCCAAGGGCTGCAGGCTGTAGACAATTGTCCATTAGTGGATGGTACTGGGAGCCACACCGGCACGATCTACTACATGGTAAACTTGCAGATTGTGAAGTTTTGATGTAAAAAGCAAATCAAATATACTTTGCAATGGATAATTTTGTTTTTTTTATAGTTATAGATAAAAATTAGATATTACCATGCAGTGGCAGATTCAGGGGGTAGCCATGGGAGCCATGGCAGCCCCCTCCAGAAGAAAAAGTGAAAAAATTTGCTAAGTTTGGCGCCATTTTTGTTGTTGTTCCCATAGCAACAGCTCTAGATTGCACACGTTAGTGAAGTGCCCATTGATAATTTGTCATCATAAAACACCTTGTAGAAGTTGATCAACCAGAGTAAGGCCATGGAGAAGCGCAAGGCAGCAACAAGCATTTTAGATTTTCTCATTACACCTCCAAAGTAATAATTATCATTGGTTTTTTGTGTTAATAATTAGTTGTTAGATAGATAACAATATTAAATAAATATTTTAATAATTAAATTATTATAATATGCCTAACCTATTATTTTCCTGTCTTTCTCTTCAATGCAATAGCAACAATGCATTGTATTAATGCACAATTATTATTACTATTAATATGATAATAAATCATTAACTTCATTTATTATTATTATTCATGCTATTGTTGAATGAATATGCGCACAACAAAACTAAAATGAATCAATTCTTCTTCTAAATAACAACTAACTTATTAATTATTATTACTTACTTTATTATTACTACTTACTACTCCTTCCGCTACTACAACTACTTACTACTGCTGCTGCTACTATACCACTACATACTAAAGCTAAATTATTATTAATTATTACACTTTTTAAAAAATTATTATTATTTATCATTATTGTTCAACCATCCCCTTTCAATGAAACATACATGCTCGCCCACTTTGAATAAAACATGCACATGTGAATGTGTGTCTGAGGGTGTATGTTTCACAATTACCAATGGTTGATGATGTTGCATAGAGGATAATACATACTATTCTTTCTAGCAACCATATGGAAAACACACCACATCATTTATTATGGTTTTGGAGGGGGTGCCAAAGAACACAAAGGAGGAGCCATCCCAAATTTTTTTCGGGGCTCCACCCCGAACCACGGTTGGCTCTCCCCTTTGTGATTTTCTGAATCCGCCTCTGTTACCATGATTAGTTTCAAAAGATGTTTCTTTTTTGTAAAGTTTGATGTACCTCCAGTCTGCTTGTTTTTCCTTAGCTTTACTTCTTCGTCGCAGTTTATATCTTCAATTGTGGGGTAAGGTGGGAGCTGTCTGAAGTCATCTGTAGGTCTCTCTGTAGTACACACTCTGTATCCTTTACGGTTGTCTCTGTGACAATATAGTATACAGTCTATCAGGTTAATAAACTAACAAATAACACGCAACTGTCAACTGAAATCAACCTATTCAAAAGACTAAACTTGTCTGCAAGTTTTTTTTTGCAAAACCAAGAGATACAAAAAAGGTATCGTTTGGTTTCATTTCCTCTCGGAGAGAAGAAAATATTTGTACTTGTTTCATTTACATAGTCATCATCTTAAAGATATCTTGTCTGAAATATTTAGTCTTACGCAAAGTTTTTTGTAACATCGTAGCTTCTAAGTATGATCTGAGAAGTTAGAAGTTCAAGAGAGAATAGCTTATGCCATCAATATAAAACATTTAAATTATTTTTTTCCATTTGTATCTTATATGTTTTTATTTGAACTGGTGATATTATTTCAAACCTTGCTTCACGCATAGCATAGGCTAGCACACCACAGTTTTAACCACTTATACGTTACAGTGACTCCTTGCGGTTGCTTGTATAAAATAAAAACATGTGTGATTCAATTTTTCCAATACTAAAATTTAGTAATGGAAAAATTTACTCATGGTTGTCACAAGTTTTCAATGACGGTCAAACTTGCTGCATAATTTTTACTGACCATAAAGCAATAAAATGAGAGATTTGTGTGTAACAGCAACTTCATAATTTGCATCTATCTCATTTAGAAGTGTCCATCACACATTTTGTCAAGTAAAGTTATAATTTATTTATTTCTGACATAGGTTTTTACCTTATTGTTTTAATGTTGCTTCTCACCCTTTTCTCATTTGGTTCATCGTCAGCTAGCTTATCTGCGTTTGAAATACTTGAAGCTTGATCCCAGCTCCGTTTATTTGCCATTGTATGCTGATTGTGTCATTCTCTGACTACATAACTATATGCATCAAAATCCATAAATGAGTGACCTTGAAGATTTAATATTCTCTTCATGAATGGTTAAACAGATTGAGCATATTTTAGTGGATTTTGGTTTGGTTGGTCGCAAACCACCACTACTGCCAAAAATTATGCTTTTCTCAAAAGGGCGCATTACCAGTATGATAGAGCCAACTTACACATCAATGAAACAATTACTATGGAACTCTCAGTTCAGACCCACCAACCAGGGTCTTGTAATACAACACCATGTATTTGTATTCTGTACAACTCCAGAGAGGTGATTCTCAAGAGACAATAATAGTGGTACGAGTGTGAACCAGAACTAAAGTTAGAGCTCGAGCAACGGAGAATGCACAAGCCCAACATTAAATAGGGTGGATCACAGAAACCATCAGATCTACTTACCCATGCAATCAATGGTATGCACATAAGGTAACAATGTAGCCAATCTTATGTACAAGAAATGATTACAACCAATAATGATATAAATATGAAAATACTAAAAAATAATGCAAAGGTTAAAACAATATGTCAAGTGGCAAAGGGTGAAGGTTTTGTTACTACCTCTCTCATGTATTGGAGGGACCAAGGTTTATCTGCAGCCTTTGCTTGGTAGATTTCATCATCTGGAGATAAAATAGTCCAGGATATAGTTATCTGCAGTTCTGAGCTCATTTAAGGCTTTGAGGTCAAAGGGAACATACTGCGTGTACTATGCACCAGCCCTGAAGAGGACCAATATTGGCACACTAGCAACCAGTGCTGGCCCTATCAGCGGACCTAGTGCTGAAGTGGCCGTACTGATTCAGTGCTACTGCAGGAAGTGACAGGAAGTACTTGGCCTAGTTTGCTAAGTACTCCTATTGCCAACAAGGCCAATTCGTAAACACAAATCAGCATTTAAGATATAAATATAATCCATTGATATAACAATATGCAATTTTAAAGGAACAAGTGCCCAGAGGTAAAGGTGCGGAGTTGGTGGATATTCAGCCAGCAACAGCTTCTGATTTCTTTCTCCTGGAGATCTCAGTCTTGACAGCCTCGGTTTCAGATTTCTGGACATCTGAGAGTAGCTAGGGCCTGGATATGGTCTGTATAGGTCCCTAGGCTACTTTTATTTTCTTAGGCTATGGCAGCCATTTTGATGCCAGCCTGGGATAGCTACCCGGGGCTCAGGTAGTAATTAAGCTGTGCCTGGATAGTTAAATATGTCTTTATTGCTTATGTGAGGCAATAGAGTGATTGCAATAGAAGCCAGGCTTGCTCTATTATTCATCTAAGAGGCATGCCTGTTGGTAGCAACCATCAGGAGGACCTTACAAAGTAGTGGCATATTATGGTTACTGGAAAAATCTACTACAGTGGCATATTTTATTGATACAGAAAGGACGGGGAAAGGAAGATCTCACACTGTCTATTAAAGATCATGAAAAAATTAGAATTATTTTCACACCATCACTTTACACCCTTTATTGGGGAAATACCATAGTAATGGAATGCTATGGTCTGGTACCGGTCTGCTGATGTTTATTGAATGATTGGACACACTATGTTTAGAGGTACTTTCACTCACTGGCTGGAGTAAGAAATCGTGTGAAATTAGTCGAATTTTGCCAAGACCTTGGACTCAACAGACCAATGCATGTTTTTGAAAAGGTCTTACTTTCAAATTCTAAATCACGAATAGTTTCAACATGGGTCTTTTATGTGGGTGAATTGAGCTGCGAATTGTCACAATGAAACAAATGCAGGTTTAGGAGTGTGATAGAGCAATATCAGTGAACAAAAGGTGTGACCAAAGCGTATGTGCAATTCGCCGAACACACCAATCAAGCCGAATGACCAAACAAAGCAATCATAATAATAAGCATGGTGGGGTTTACTTCATAGGAGTTTCTTTAGATGAAATAGAGGAGATAACTCTATATGTTATAATTATCAGTTTATTTATAATAGTATAGGTGATTCAGCAATGTTACATCATTATTTTTATTGGGCTACTCACAATGTAATGATATATGTCTTTATGGAAACTGCTACACCTGTGTGATGTGACTATTTCACCATATTAACTAGAAGTAATAATAATTATTATTATTTGTTATGATACTTATTATAAATATTATGATCATATGCAACAATAGCCATATTATAATTACGCTGATCATTATGGCAAAATGAAAGTCAGTTTGTGGTGTTCAATAATCAACAAGAAATATGATTAATACAAGTATGACGATAATAATTATATGTATGAAATTATTCAGTCGAGCCACCAAATTCGCTCTACTACATAAATACCATATTAAACAAAATTTATTACCACTCATAACAACTACTGTAGTACTTCTTTATTATTCTAAGTTACTGTAAAAAATATGATACATGCAGTATTGTTTACCTTTTTATTAGCCAATCAGATAATTATATACTCCTGTGATTTTGCTATTCATATTTAAGGGCTTGCATCCAGCCCAGCCAGGCAGTATTTGATTAGGTAGCAGTAGCGCTGAATATTGTAAGCGACTGTATAGTACTCGTGCGCGCTTTGCGTTGGCAAGACAAACTGAGGAGGATTCACACACTATCGAGAAGTTTCCACAAGCCAGGAAGACGTTTGGACACTCATAGGAATCTGTGCCAGTTTAGGACCACGCCTTGAAGACACTCACTTACCCGTCCAGGAAACTAACAGTATTAAGGAGACATTACTACTTATTACTACTTTGCAATAATTTTTCTAGCAATTTTGTGCGTTATAGAAGAGTAAGGACTAAAGTTTATATTAACACTTTCAACTACTTGAGATCAGTTTGGCCGGTTGCCAACTATCATTGTGACGGCAGTTAGGCAGCATTCTATCTCGTTCCGCATGAAGAGATAATAACCTTGCACTCTGTAGCCACTCTACCACAAGAGCACAGAGTAGGCATAAAACAACAAGTTCTTGCAGTACCAGTGATAGTCTTTTTTCACCTAACGCTAAAAACTATTACAATATTATTAACAATGATAAATGAAAAACAATAATAACAATTAATAATAACTCTGAAAAATAGTGCATGCTTTAAAAATGGCAGTTTATAACAGTAAATAATGATGAAATTACTTGTTATTAATGTTTGTTATTCTAATTGTTTATTACTATTGGCAAACACTGATCACTATTAAAACAATGATGAATAAAAATCGCTAATGGTAAAAATGGCACAGACATTTCCAAAAACAGACAGTTCAAAAATTGGCGCATCAACAAAGAAATATCCAGTTTTCTTTTTTCAAATGACCAGCGTCTTTACCATGTGATTACTGTTGGCATTTATTTCAAAGCAGTTTATTCTTGCCTGGTGGACTCGGCAGTAGTGAACTAGGTGGTGAAGGCCACCTCTTCCAGATTGTCCAGCAGCAGACAAATACGATCAGCAGTCAGCCTATGCCAGTCATGCTAAGAAACTGCTGCTGATCAGACTTGACCACTGAGCATTGCTGGCAAGTGAGTACGGAATGTAGCCTAAGGGTCAAGCGAAAAGGGTAGAAGTTGCAGATGGCGCTACCTACAGTGTGTCCTCTAAGAAGCCACCATAAATTCCTGCGCAATATTATTGTACAGGAATTTGGGGGTAGTGGTAGCTGTCACCTGTACAGCGGCCCACTTCCAGTGTGTGCGTAATAGCAGTAATGCAAGTGCTCTTCAGCTAGCCCCAAGGTCGGCAGACTAATTTGTTTGAATAAGATTTGCAGTGTTGTAAGCCCGCAGACTGTCCACAGTGAGGAGTTATCTTAACTACCTTACTTTCCACTGAGTTCTTATTCGGGCAGAATAGCTACACTGGGTCGAATCGACAGGTTGAACAATCGTTCCAGTATCACACTCCCGAAGGTGGTGTGCAGTGTAAGTCTCGTAGACTGACCACTTTCTACTGTCTATTGTTCTTGCTATCGATCGACTTGTCCAAGTTGCTGCCAATTAATTATTTGCTAAGTGCTTGTGCTTTGCTTGCTTGCTTGTGTGCTTATTCTTGTGCATGCATCTAGTAGCTTGTTCTTTATGTCTTGTGTAGAGAGAATCATGAAGAAGTGAGAGTGCCAGGTTAACTCTGATTTTATTATGGACTTACAGCGGTATAAATATACAAAAGGCGGGTATAATGTTAGGCAGCAATAAAGTGTAACAAAAGAAAGGCTCCGCCTGCTGGCCTAATTGGCCCATATACAAAAGGAGGCGGTATAAAAGGTTGAAAGGTTAATTATGGGCTGACTTTAGATAAGCTTGATTGCACACAGCAGCACATGGTAAAATAGCAATGTAAACAAGGTGATTATAATAGCTGAATATAAAATAGGAATACAAATAGGAGTGAATGTAATGCACATAGAATTCGGGATTATACATATAAGTAGATAATGGTATGTATGTAGAGTTCGGTGCTAGATTGTTTATGCTGTCCAGGTCGACTGGAGTGTGCTGACTACATTTCCCAACATTATTAATATTCCAGTTTTGTCCAAAAAAGTGTGTTCAAAATAAAAGATTAAACGCAAAAAAATATTATTTGCGTTATAAAATGACACTTTTAGAACTGAAAATTCCCATTATGGTAGCAAAACTTAAAGCTCGGTTTTGATGAAACTTTTTATCTGAATTTGAAAGTGCACGGATTCATGCCTATTAAATTATGGGGTGAACAACCGCCTAAAAACTAAGACTTGCATTTATTGTAGTTTCCAAGAAACCAGTTGCCTTGGTTGCCAAACAACAAAACATTGCACAATTTGACAAAGAATTTTAATTATTTGCGGCAAACAACAGCACTGTGGATTGAAAGTTTCAAGTCGAACATACACAATTGGACTTGTATTGCTCTCAAGTCTGATATGGGCCAAAAGAAGTAGTTTCACAAGTGACCACATAATATTTATTAACAAAATATAATTATTAACTCAAAAACAAAGACAAATTCCCTTGACAAGCGGAAAACATTTGCAAATGGATTACCTACCAGTTTTTAAAACTTAACTTAACAAGTCATTTTTCGAAGTGTTTTCAACATTAGTATAGTTACTTAACTCAATAATATCATTAACTGTTAGCCAGAATTATTTTTATTTTAGTAATTTTTAGATTATTTTGGTTTCCATGGAGTATTCGTCTTTTTCATCCCATTTTTAATTTCTTTGATCTCATTCATCTCCTTTTTATTTTTGTTGAGTCAATCCATCAAGAATTAGGCAGCTCAACGAATTAATCTCTCTCACTTTTTTATATAAAAATGTCTTTTTTAAATGAAGTAAGCAGCTCTAAACTAATGGAATTTATTTCGCTGACCCTAGAGCTGTTATGTTGTTTCAAAATGGAGAACAATATTAATAAAAAAAAACAATACAATGAAGTATTTCTGGGGATATAAACCCAGCTACTAGCATACCTTGTTTTTGGACGATGGATTAGAGCGAACCTCTCTCTTCCAGTCTAGTACTTCATTGAGTGACTCTGCTGCTTCAACCGGCAGCAATGCAAAAGCTGCCAATTACTGTAGAGTATCTACGAAGCTCAGTTTAATTGATATTATCAAACGTGTTAGATGATTCGACATCTGTTTCAGTGACTAATGACCTAGATGAAATATAAAAACAAAAGCTGTTATTTAGTGGTAATGGCAGCAAATTATTTTAAATGTAGTTAGATAAGACAACAGTTTCAATAAAACATTCAACAGCATGAGAATACTGCTGGTTAGTCCGTCAGACTATTATTTGGGTATTTATTGTCAAAATAAATCTGTTTAATCAATCAATAGGTTATCAGAATTTTTTATGAATAACTTTTAACATCTTACAATTGAAGTTTATCAGATTTTCATAGTGAAAAGAGAAGCTGTTTTTGTTATAAAAGGAACATTATTGATAAACAATGGCGTGAAATGATATCACCAGTTATAGCTAGCAAAGTAACAAAACAAAGTTGAAGCACGTGTGGTCTAGTGGTTAAAGTGCTTGCACTTCAATCCAGGATCTGGAGTTCAATTCCCAGCATGGTTATTCGTGTTTGAGATATTTGGCTCCCTATATGTTCTGCCTGGTCGGATTTGGGCATGAAAATAACGTGGTCACTAGTTTGATTGCACTCTCCATAATAACTATGGAGTCATGCTAGTAAAAGATCACCCTCTGCTTTTTCGGAAGAGTAGCCGGTTTAACGGCGGGCATGGGTATAGGGTGCTGCTCACACAAGCTCCGCTTATGAGACCCGCCTTTAGGGTTGCTCACAAAGCACAGCTCAAACAAAGAAACAAACAAACTTATCAACTGATATCAGTTCTTTAGATTTTGCATCTGACTATAAACGTGAATGTAAGGAATGCAGTATAACCTCAACAACCTTTTTGTTGATTATTTCACTTCGTTGGCTGATTTATTACTCTGTGGGGAAACATAATCATTGTGAAATGAAAATCAATAATAGTACAATACACATAAGTAACCTGTTAAGGCTTGGCTACACTGCACCGATGTTTTGGTGTGTAGATGTAGCTTTCCGATGTACTAAAGCACATCGATGAGCTGCTATTGAACTAGCCAATCATACAGCACAAAATGTGGATTTTTGCCCGTTTCATTTTCAACAACGAATTACTGTTTCCCTGATGTAATAATAGCAAATAATTGAAAATACATTCATTGTAATGCATGTTTATTTTATTTTGACCATAAAATCTTAGTTTTAATAATTATTTTGGTTGTATTTATTATTAAGCCATCAGAATATTGTTGTTATTTCTCATTTATTCTATTGTTAATTATTTTACACGGAAATGTTAAAATTATCAATGATCACTGTTTTATCAGTCATGTAACGTAAATTTACTTGACTGAATTGTTTTTGGCAACTAATGCATTACATCAAAATTATTTTGGTGCATAACGATGGATGTAAAAATTCTACAACATCAACATTCGTTCGGAGTTTGAAGTTGATAATAGCGATAAAATAGTTTTAGCAGAAAATTGTTATAAATGGATAAACATGATAATCTTGTGAAAGTATTTTGGATTTAACCAATCAGATAGTGCCAAAGTGCCTTTGACATCAGGGGCATAGACCAACATGCTGGTTATGCTCACAAACAAACTCTTGAATGTGCAGATGTATTGGCCACCGCCACCATAAGATCTTTTGATGCCAAACATTGGCTTGTGTAGTCACCCCTTCTTAAAACATAGATAGTAGAATATGAAAAGTAGATAAATTTGAGCAGTCATATAATCTACAATCAGATATGACTTTAAATCTTCTTGCTTTAGTTAATTGATACACATCAACAGTTAACTAATTTGATCCAGTAAACGTTACTTTATAACCTAATGGGGACAGTGACAGTCTTCCTCAATTGATTCAATTACCGGAAAAAGTTCATCGCTAGATGGAGTACGCAACAAGTGTAGGCTTCAGGCTTAGTATTTAATTTGTTCTCATACCCGTTTGTATTCGTTTTTAGATGCATTCAGAAAAAAAACATGTTACTTCAGTAGTAGAAATTAAAAATAAAAGTCATAGAGACTAAATTGGTAATTTCAACTAATAAAAAGTGACAATTTTTTTTGTGTTTTTCAAAAATGGAAACGCAGACTGGAAAGTTTCTTGATATATGTATAATTGTAACGTAAAAGCCACAGACGGTAATTTATGTAAGCTACCCTCTCTGTAGTCTTATGTCAATGATGGGCTCGGAGATGATATCTTTGCGCTTAGTTTGATAGTATTTGTTTTGAGAGGCCAATTTGAGAACTACCAACGGTCCTTAGTCTATTTTTATTTTCAGCCAATGGAATCAATTACCTTAAAACTCTCACGACGCCTGGCGTATGTACTCCTATCGTCACTATCCCCATAACAAAACAATGAATATTGCGCAGGTACTTATTGTAATGATAGCAACCCTACACCTGCACACTATGTGTAGAAACGAGAGTCTTCAGTCTAGCAGACCAGCTGCAAGTAAGCTCAACTATGGCTGACTAAGCTGCTACTGACCAGGAATCAGTTCTGACTAGCAGTAGCCGGTCTTCAGCTGCACTGCAGCAAAGAGTGCAGAGAACTCAGTCTGAAAGCCTTCACAGTTAGTTTGCCATCTAGCTGGCAAGGCAGCTCGGAAAAAAAACACAGCTTTATATCTCAAACACAAGCCATAATCCTGGTAGGCTAGCTCACTGTCTTTTATTGGCGCAGCCATTTCGTTTTAAACACCACTAAAATGCAATGTTTGTAATCTTATCAGGAAAAAGTAAAAATCTCAAAAACCAGCTTTTTAAAACTTGTTCCTTTACACCAATTTTGAGACAAAAGTTTTCACTGTATCACTATAATTGTGAAAAAAAGTATTATTTGGTTACAAAAATCATTACTACACAGAGTAAAGCATGAAATGCATGACTGCAATTTGCATGGGTTTGATCGAGGTTGTGAAGTATAGTTTTTCAAAAGCAAAATTTTTTGCCATTATAGTAACTTGGCATTTTCTTCGCTCTAGTAATGTATTTTTGGTTGGGATTTATCCATGTGATATGTGCTAAATTGTGAAGGAACAATAGATTTCGTTATGAAGAGAATTTTGGAAACATGTTATAGGCTATTTTAACCACTAAAAGTATGGCTACATTTGATATGCTACAATTGGCTGTATTGGCCATTCCATTTACCGGCCTTACATCTTAAATATTTCATCAAGGCAGCTCATTCTCATTAGGTAACTTTTTTGCTGCTAGCAACAGTTGTAGTGGATTTACCAGTCACCATATATGACCACGATGTCAACACGTGTGACCAAAGGCCAACCATTGATGTGAATCCCAAATATGACTAATCGCATATGTTCATCGATCCAGCCCGTGAATACACCTAGCGATCAATGTGCTTGGATTGGCTAATTTGTCTGCTTTTGTTTCACAACCTTATTTAGAAATCATTTCTCCTTGAGAAACAATTGGTTAACAACCAAGCTCTGTAAATATGTTTTGCACTACTCAAATGCTTAATAATTAAATGCAATTTATGGAATAAAACAAACTTTATGGGTACGTTAGTAGATGCATTAGAATGGAAAAAATATACAATACAAAAATATCCAAGTTCAGTTTGTCAAAAATTGGCTAACGAAATTCACACAGAGAGTAATCGCTTTACTTACATCGCGTCTTTTGTTTAAGGCTAATCTCCAAACATGTCGTCGGGGGCGTACGTCATCAGTAGTAATATATGAGCAGATCTCCCTACCAAGTGTTTTTTTGTGGATTAGACCTTGGAGTTTAGGCAATGGGTTACGACGTTGGATGAATTCGCCGAGTTTATATTGTATTTCATTTGAGGGGTACTTGAGTGGCATTTGAGTGGCATTTAAGTGGCATTTGAGTTTTGATTAGTTTTTTACTTAATTTGAACTTATATGGCATATAGATTTTGAATGTATGGCATTCAAGTTTTGATAACATTTTTACATAACTCGAGCTCATATGGTATCTTGAGAGAGAGGGGAGAGGAGAGAGGAGAGAGGAGAGATGGGAGATGAGAGAGGAGAGAGAGAGGAGAGAGATTTTTTAGTTTTCTATACATTCATGTATTTATGGTTAATTATGTACATATTTATGGCTATATTTATATCTACATAGAGAGAGAGGAGAGAGGAGATATATCTAAATTGAATAAATACATTGATTAAAAATGAATCATTGTATGATTATATACATTTATTACATAATAAGTAAGGAAAATCTCCCCATATAATATAGCTAGATTATGGACGTATTAATGGATATATTTATATCTACATAGAGAGAGGAGATATATCTACATTGAATAAATATATTGATCAAAAATGAAAATTATATGATTATATACCTGATTACATAATAAGTAGGGAAATCTTCCTATATAATATAGCTAGAGTCAGTAAATACTAAGTTATACAAAGCAATACAACTTGTAATGACATTCAATGCATTCATACATACATACATATGGTATCTTGAGAGAGAGAAAGAGAGAGAGGAGAGAGATCTTTTAGTTTTCTAGCAATTAATATATATATGGTCAATTATGTACATATTTATGGGTATATTTATATCTACATAGAGAGAGAAAAGAGGAGATATATCTAAATTGAATAAATACATTGATTAAAAATGAATCATTATATGATTATATACATTTATTACATAATAAGTAAGGAAAATCTCCCCACATAATATAGCTAGAGTCAGTAAATACTACGTAATACAAAGCACTACAACTTGTAATAAATACAAAGTAATAACAGTTAATGCATAGTTTGTTCCTTTATAATGTTGTCTTTGATGTAGTGATGTTATATCTTAGGAAGGAAGACTTCTGTTCTATGTGCTTTTAATTTCGTAATGAACTAAAATAAAAAAATTATGTATTAGTATAGAATGATTAAGCAAAAATGTAAAATAATTACATGAATTTGAATTATAGTTCTAGTTACATTGGATAGTTTACATTATTAGAAAAGGGAAATAACTCACCAAGTTACATTGTTCAACTTGTTCTTTCTTGAGCATTATTTTCACCAAGTGCTTTTGATTTTCTTTGATCTATCTAAAACAAAACAAAAAGTACTTGCTTTATAAATATGTTGTAAAAAAATACACTAATTACACCAAAAGAGTGCTTTTTTTTTACCTGAAAAAATGTATATGTTCAACATTTTGTTGTAAAAACTACGTTAATTACACCCAAAAAGTCCTTTTCTTTACCATGAAAATGTATATATTCAGCATTTTGTTGTAAAAAATACACTAATTACATCAAAAAAGTCCTTTTTTCACCTAGAAAATGTATATATTCAGCATTTTGTTTAATTTATGGTAAAAATTAGTAAAACTCACCTATAGTGATATGATTGCCTTGAGTTATAGATTAGCTTTTTGAACTCTTGTTCTGGACAGTTTTTTTCAGCATCATCGATATATAATATAAGTAATTTTTAGAGTCTTCATTGGTTTGGTATCATCTAAGTAGGTGATAGATCTTGAAAGAAATTCTTGCTGTGTTGGAGAAGTGTGCTGTCTTCAGAATCCATGTAGTTTGAGTCTTCATTGATTTGGTATCATCTAAGTAAGTCGTAGATCTTGAAAGGAATGCTTGCTGTGTTGGAGAAGTAGACTGTCTTCAAAATTCATGTAGTTTGAGTCTTCATTGGCTTGGTATCATTTAAGTAGGTGGTAGATCTTGAAATGAATTTTTGCTGTGTTGGAGAAGTATGCTGTCTTCAAAATTCATGTAGTTTGAGTTTTCATTGGTTTGGTATCATCTAAGTAGGTGGTAGAGCTTGAAAGGAATTCTTTCTGTGTTGGAGAAGTATGCTGTCTTCAAAATTCATGTAGTTTGAGTCTTCATTGGTTTGGTATCATCGAAGTAGGTGGTAGATCTTGAAATGAATTCTTGCTGTGTTGGAGAAGTGCACTGTCTTCAAAATTGATGTAGTTTGAGTCTTCATTGGTTTGGTATCATCTAAGTAGGTGGTAGAGCTTGAAAGGAATTCTTTCTGTGTTGGAAAAGTATGCTGTCTTCAAAATTGATGTAGTTTGAGTCTTCATTGGTTTGGTATCATCTAAGTAGGTGGTAGATCTTGAAAGAAATTCTTGCTGTGTTGGAGAAGTCGACTGTCTTCAAAATTCATGTAGTTTGAGTCTTCATTGGTTTGGTATCATATAAGTAGGTGGTAGATCTTGAAATGAATTCTTGCTGTGTTGGAGAAGTGCGCTGTCTTCAAAATCGATGTAGTTTGAGTCTTCATTGATTTGGTATCATCCAATTAAGTCGTAGATCTTGAAAGGAATTCTTACTGTGTTGGAGAAGTATGCTGTCTTCAAAATTCATGTAGTTTGAGTCTTCATTGGTTTGGTATCATTTAAGTAGGTGGTAGATCTTGAAATGAATTTTTGCTGTGTTGGAGAAGTATGCTGTCTTCAAAATTCATGTAGTTTGAGTCTTCATTGGTTTGGTATCATCTAAGTAGGTGGTAGAGCTTGAAAGGAATTCTTTCTGTGTTGGAGAAGTATGCTGTCTTCAAAATTCATGTAGTTTGAGTCTTCATTGGTTTGGTATCATTTAAGTAGGTGGTAGATCTTGAAATGAATTTTTGCTGTGTTGGAGAAGTATGCTGTCTTCAAAATTCATGTAGTTTGAGTCTTCATTGGTTTGGTATCATCTAAGTAGGTGGTAGATCTTGACATCTAAGTAGGTGGTAGATCTTGAAAGGAATTCTTGCTGTGTTGGAGAAGTGTGCTGTCTTCATCTTCATTAGCTTGGTATCATCTAAGTAGGTGGTAGATCTTGAAATGAATTCTTGCTGTGTTGGAGAAGTGTGCTGTCTTCAAAATTGATGTAGTTTGAGTCTTCATTGGTTTGGTATCATCTAAGTAGGTAGTAGATCTTGAAATGAATTCTTGCTGTGTTGGAGAAGTGCGCTGTCTTCAAAATCGATGTAGTTTGAGTCTTCATTGATTTGGTATCATCTAATTAAGTCGTAGATCTTGAAAGGAATTCTTGCTGTGTTGGAGAAGTATGCTGTCTTCAAAATTCATGTAGTTTGAGTCTTCATTGGTTTGGTATCATTTAAGTAGGTGGTAGATCTTGAAATGAATTTTTGCTGTGTTGGAGAAGTATGCTGTCTTCAAAATTCATGTAGTTTGAGTCTTCATTGGTTTGGTATCATCTAAGTAGGTGGTAGATCTTGAAAGGAGTTCTTGCTGTGTTGGAGAAGTCGACTGTCTTCAAAATTCATGTAGTTTGAGTCTTCATTGGTTTGGTATCATCTAAGTAGGTGGTAGATCTTGAAATGAATTCTTGCTGTGTTGGAGAAGTGTGCTGTCTTCAAAATTGATGTAGTTTGAGTCTTCATTGGTTTGGTATCATCTAAGTAGGTGGTAGATCTTGAAAGGAATTCTTGCTGTGTTGGAGAAGTGTGCTGTCTTGAAAATTGATGTAGTTTGAGTCTTCATTGGTTTGGCATCATCTAAGTAGGTGGATCTTGAAAGGAATTCTTGCTGTGTCACATAAGTAGGAGAGAAAGTCATGTTGTTTTACATCTATCGTTGGTGTTGGTAGACCTTGACCACATGTTTATAGTCTTTGCTACTGCTGCATTTCGTCTCAAACAAGAGTCCAAAGTAGACATCATAACTACAAAATACAAAAAATTGTTAGTTACAATTGATTCATTTATTTTCATTGGCTTTATCTACATAGAGTAGCGAAGAAAAAGTTTGTGTGAGTATAAAACTATCTAGTAGAGATAAATTTATATCTAGGTTCAACTAGCATTGAATAATTATTATTATTTTGTTAATAATAAATAAGTAGAGTCGGCTACTTTACTAGAGCTTGGACAAACACTTATTTTAAAAATGAATAATTAGAGCTTTCTACTAGTGTTAAATAATTAATGATAATAATTTACCTTATCACCACTTAGAGCCAGATGATTTAATTAACTAAAGACAAATAATTATTTTAGCAATTCTTACCTTGATGCTGGATGTTCTCCTAGTAGCTGTAGTAGATGATGGTTCTCCGCTTGCTGTTGAAGAACTGGATGCTTTCTGTGTGAAAACAGTGGCTCTTAAATAGCTAAAGTTGCACTGATTAAACCCTATGAATCAGCATTTTTTTCCAATGCTTTCGCGGGAATAAATAGTTTATTTTCACTCGAATAGAAACCGTTGCTTTCGCGGGAATAAATAATTTATTTTCACGCGACTAGAAACAGTTGCTTTCGCGGGAATAAATAGTTTATTTTCACGCGACTAGAAACAGTTGCTTTTGCGGGAATAAATAGTTTATTTTCACGCGAATAGAAACCGTTGCTTTCGCGGGAATAAATAGTTTATTTTCACGCGAATAGAAACAGTTGCTTTCGCGGGAACAAATAATTTATTTTCACGCGAATAGAAACAGTTGCTTTCGCGGGAATAAATAGTTTATTTTCACGCGAATAGAAACCGTTGCTTTCGCGGGAATAAATAATTTATTTTCACGCGACTAGAAACAGTTGCTTTTGCGGGAATAAATAGTTTATTTTCACGCGAATAGAAACCGTTGCTTTCGCGGGAATAAATAGTTTATTTTCACGCGAATAGAAACAGTTGCTTTCGCGGGAACAAATAGTTTATTTTCACGCGAATAGAAACCGTTGCTTTCGCGGGAATAAATAATTTATTTTCACGCGAATAGAAACAGTTGCTTTCGCGGGAATAAATAGTTTATTTTCACGCGAATAGAAACCGTTGCTTTCTCGGGAATAAATAATTTATTTTCACGCGAATAGAAACAGTTGCTTTCGCGGGAATAAATAGTTTATTTTCACGCGAATAGAAACCGTTGCTTTCGCGGGAATAAATAATTTATTTTCACGCGAATAGAAACAGTTGCTTTCGCAGGAATAAATAATTTATTTTCACACGAATAGAAACAGTTGCTTTTGCGGGAATAAATAGTTTATTTTCACGCGAATAGAAACTGTTGCTTTCGCGGGAATAAATAGTTTATTTTCACGCGAATAGAAACCGTTGCTTTCGCGGGAATAAATAATTTATTTTCACGCGAATAGAAACAGTTGCTTTCGCGGGAACAAATAATTTATTTTCACACGAATAGAAACAGTTGCTTTCGCGGGAATAAATAGTTTATTTTCACGCGAATAGAAACTGTTCCTTTCGCGGGAATAAATAGTTTATTTTCACGCGAATAGAAACCGTTGCTTTCGCGGGAATAAAGAATTTATTTTCACGCGAATGGAAACCGTTGCTTTCGCGGGAATAAACAGTTTTTATTCCCGCGAAAGCATTGGAAAAAATGCTGATTCATAGGGTTTACTCAGTGCAACTTTAGCTATTTAAGAGCCACTGTTTTCACACAGAAAGCATCCAGTTCTTCAACAGCAAGCGGAGAAGCATCATCTACTACAGCTACTAGGAGAGCATCAAGGTAAGAAACGCTAAAATAATTATTTGTCTTTAGTTAATTAAATCATCTGGCTCTAAGTGGTGATAAGGTAAAAAATAATCAATAATCATTTAACACTAGTAGAAAGCTCTAATTATTTATTTTTAAAATAAATATTAAAAACTTGTGAAAATGAACTGGTAACATTACGTCGACTGAAATAATGCCTAAAACGTCTCGCATAAATTTTGGTCTGACCAAAAACGGACTGAAAATCTTTACCTTTAGAGCGAGTACAAAATTATCATAATTTGGTCAAGAGAACGACTCCATATCGTAATAGGAGGATAACTCCACAGTGCAACTAGTTGAGTTCTTCAACTAATGTTAAATAATAATTTTAATCACTTACCTTAATACAGAAAGTCTCCTAGTAGTTGTAGTAGATGTTGATACTTCAGTCACTGTTGTTGGAGTGGATGCTTTCTGTGTACAAGCGATGCTTCTTATATAGCTAGGTTGTACTAGGTACCGATTGACACGAGCTGATTCCAATGAAAAGCCTTTATAATATATAAGGTCTTTACGTAGAAAACTCACGCGAAAACTAAAAAAAAAACATTCTTCGCGGGAGTTTTCCGTCTTATATGTTATAAAGGCTTTACGCAAACAGCTCACGCGAAAACCAAAACTATATAAAAAACTTCTTCGCGGGAGTTTTCCTTCTTATGCGTTATGACAGCTTTATGCAAAAAACTCACGCGAAAACGGGAAAATAAAAAAAACTTCTTCGCGGGAGTTTTCCTTCTATGTACTATAAAGGCCTTGCGCGGAAAACTAACGGTAAAAAAAATTCCGTGAGTTTTCTGCATAAAGCCTTTATAACATAAAAGAAGGAAAACTCCCGCGAAAGAATTGTTTTGTATTTCCCGTTTTCGCGTGAGTTTTCCGTGTAAAGCCTTTATAGTATATAGAAGGAAAACTCCCGCGAAGAGAATTTTTTTACTGTTCAACTTTTCGCGTGAGTTTTCCGCGTAAAACCTTTATGACTTATAAGAAGGAAAACTCCCGCGAAGAATTTTTTTTTCAGTTTCGGTTTTCGCGTGAGTTTTCCGCGTAAAGACCTGCATATATTATAAAGACTTTTCATTGGAATCAACTCGTGTCAATCGGTACCTAGTACAACCTAGCTATATAAGAAGCACCGCTTTTACACGGAAAGCATCCACTTCAACAACAGTGACTGAAGGATCAACATCTACTACAACTACTAGGAGACTTTCTGTATTAAGGTAAGGAATAATAAATAACTATTTAACACTAGTTGAAGAACTCAACTAGTTGCACTATGGAGTTATCCTCATATTACGATATGGAGTCGTTCTCTTGACCATAGAAGTATCTCTCCTAGATAATTTTATGCTCATAGAACCTATCCTGTTTGCGCTCAAGATCGCAGTCTTATGGCATTGATTGACAGAATTGTCGTAGGTCCGAGAGAAAAAATAGGTTAGCCTTAAATGACATCTTGAACGACAGGTTGATTTAGAACTTTACAGCCAAAAAATGATTACAACTTTCATTATTGTATTGTTTTACTTTATTATCAACATATAACAGTTATTATTCATTGTATTTAATATGAAAAATAATTTTTACTGATAATGATTATTATTCTTATTATTATTACTATTGTTAATATTATTGTGATTTCATTTGGTTTTCATTGCTACTTTATTGAATTTTGTTCAAGTCTTGTGATCTAAATAATAAAAGAATGATAAATATTTATTTACCACTAGTTGAAAAACTTACCTACTTGCAATATGGAGAAAATAGCCTCCTACAACCAAATCCGTTTGTGTTACAAACCCTTTCTTGGATATTGATAAAAATGTTATCTTCTTTGTATTATGATTAAATAATAATAAATAGCTCACATTTTTTAAAATATTTCTTATTTTTTGTCTTTTTAGATTGGATAGTTAAGATGGCAATTTTTCTATTTTGTAGACACGATGCCTACTTTGGACTCTCGTTTGAGACAAAACGCAGCAGCAGTAAAGACTATAAAACATCTGGATCAGATCCAATTGAAGTAATTGCAGATAACTAAAGGAATAACATGTACTACAGCATACAGAGTGAACAAGGTGTGTGTAGATTATTACTCAGTCTCATTACACTACTATTACTAAGAATTATTGTAGGTGTTGGATAAAGGATTAAGCAGTAATGTATTAGCAAGCATTAGCAATAAACATAGACTTTTCAACAATGACATTAACCAAAAGAAATAGTATAACAAAGTCATGTTTGAGCTAATAAGTTGTTGCTAAGATGTTTGAATTAACAACTAGGTAGCTAAAATAAGTTTTTCATGAGGATCTCCTGACAGTTGTGATTCCTTGAGTGGTGAGCAGACTTTTAAATCTACTGTAGTTATCTTTTGTTGATCTTATTGAGTCTTTATCAGTTAGTACATCTTGCAACAAATTCTTTGATAGCTTAGCGCTAAGCCATCTTCCCTTGAGTTTTATCCTGTCAGTATCCAGATCGTATTTTCCAGAATCTCTCAATTGATACAATATTTTTACACCTAACGCTTGATTGTCTTTACTAGCTGTCATGTCGGATACTTTCTTTTTAAACTCTTCTAATTGTTGCATCATTCTCTCCGAATCTCTATTGCTATCATCGTCAATTGTGTTTCTATCAAACGATGATGGTGAGAGCTTTGGTGTTTTAGCAGAGCTCCAGCTCTTTGGTTGCTTGTACTCTCCCCTAATCTTTCCAACATCACTCCGATAGGTTTTTGTGCTTTGAACATTTTCATTTGTCTTTTTGCGCTCAAGCAACTCGTTTTTGATTCCCATTACTATTTCATTCGTTTCAACCAAAATATTTTGGATTTTCTCGATATCTCTCACCATTTTGTCTTTTGTCGGGTTGTCATACAATGATGACGCAAACTTGTCTTGGTCGGTTGATTTAGCCCCACTGTTCTTTTCCATCAAACTATGATACTCCTCTTCTGATATAGCAAAATAACGTTCACCATATTCAGGAAGTACCATTTTGTATTGATATTAAAACCTGTGCAATCAGGATGATTATAGGGTCTAAAAAAAGCTACCTCTCCCAATCTGCATTAAAATTTGTTGTTTGTCAGCAATCAGTGTTTGTACCTCCTTGAAGCGCTACTACCTAATAAACTGAGTTGTGTACTGATTAGTTATTTGTAGCTCTTTTTGAAGCCTTCTCTCTCCTCTCTCCTCTACCAAATACTCCTCTCTCCTCTCTTGCAGTTATTTCCCAAATACTGTAAATTTTAACCATCTAGAGGACTAATTTGGTGATTTTCCAACATATTTTATAGCATTCAATATAGTTATTATGTCATAAATGTATATTATTCAATCTAGATATAAATATATCCATAAATATGTACATAATTATCCTTATATACATGGTTGTATAAAAAACTAAAAAATCTCTCTCTCCTCTCTTCTCTCTCCTCTGTACATAGCTATAAAATGTTAATATGGACATGAATTTGGACATGCGCATGTACATAAATATGAACATAGGTATGTACATAAATGGACATGAATATGGACATGTACATAAATGGACATGAATATGGACATGAATATGGACATGAATATGGACATGAATATGGACATGAATATGGACATGAATATGGACATGAATATGGACATGAATATGGACATGTACCTATTCATGTCCATTTATGCACATGTACATGAATATGGACATATGCGTATTTACTGACTCTAGCTATATTATATAGGAAGATTTTCCCTACTTATTATGTAATAAATGTATATAATCATACAATGATTCATTTTTGATCAATATATTTATTCAATGTAGATAGATCTCCTCTCTCCTCTCTCTATGTAGATATAAATATACCCACTCTCCTCTCTCCTCTCTCTATGTAGATATAAATATACCCATAAATATGTACATAATTAACCATATATACATGAACGTATAGAAAACTAAAAAATCTCTCTCCTCTCTCTTTCTCTCAAGATACCATATGTGTGTATGTATGCATTGATTGTCATTACAAGTTGTAGTGCTTTGTATTACTTAGTATTTACTGACTCTAGCTATATTATATAGGAAGATTTTCCCTACTTATTATGTAATCAATGTATATAATCTTATAATGTTTCATTTTTGATCAATATATTTATTCAATGTAGATAAAACTCCTCTCTCTCTCTCTTCTCTCTCCTCTCTCTCAAGATGCCATATGAGTTCGAATTATGTAAAAAAATTATCAAAACTTAAATGCCATACATTCAAAATCTATCTGCCATATGAGTTCAAATTAAGTAAAAAAATAATCAAAACTCAAATGCCACTTAAATGCCACTCAAATGCCACTCAAATACCCCTCAAATAAAATACGATATAAACTCGGCGAATTCATCCAACGTCGTAACTCATTGCATAACCCCCAAGGCCAGATCCACAAAAAAACACTTGGTAGGGAGATCTGCTCATATATTACTACTGTCATCGCCAAATCATGTGTGCGAGGTTTCAGGATTTATAGGTATGCTTATCTTGGACTGTCATGAAAATTAGTCTCTGTCACTGCCCTTTGTGGAATAGTTGTACAGTGTTCAACTTTTTGACGACGGTAACGATTGTATATTTTTACGTCTACAGGTTAATGACCAAGAATACTCAGCTGCACGAATGTTTTCATGGTACTGTAAAAAGGCAATGTCAAGGTAATTAGTTATCACTTCAGCTTTTTTCATTTATCATATTTTTTTATTTACAATAATTGTTTAATGTGATTATTATATTATAAAAATATAAATTACAATAATTATTATAAGAAACATATTGGCCAATCAACATACATAACATAATGGCTTTAAAAAAGCATTGCCTGCACGAAAAACTCTTTATATAAAAGAATCCGTTTATTTCTTTCAGCCACCATCATAGATAACGGAAGTAAATAAACTGTCCTCCTATCAAAAAGAGTAATGGTCCAGTCCATAGAATGAAGTAAAATTTTGGATAGGTTTATTGCAAAAACCGACGATATACCAAGATCATTATGTATGGATATGGCAAACGTGAAGGTCACCCACTATCTTTTTGCACCATCAAGACCGTCAGGATTTTCCACTACATGTATGGAGATCAGCCTTTAGAAGACCACTCTTTGGTAAGCTAGCAGGTGCTAAATTCTTGGCTCAAAATAACAAACAAACATAAATTTTGCAGAAAGCGATAAAATAATAGTTAAGCTCGCACAGTCTTAAAACTCTAAAGCTCAATCGCTTTCCAAAAAATTTTCCAGCCAAAAATCATCTTGAAAGGAATATTTACAGTTTCCATGAACAACTTAGCAAAGTTGTAAAGCTGATTGTTTCAAACCAAAGGATGCTAGACATGGAGAAATTTTCTCAATAACTTTGGCAGATTGTAACAAGTGTGGTTACTGGGAAACTGAACATAAAGGTCCTGTGAGAGATACAAAAATAATCAGTTCAAAGAAAAATGCAGATGCATTCTTTGTGACAGCAACAACTTTGGATTGCATTTAGCCTGTGCTCCATAGGTTAGTGGTGTCTCCTGCTGGTGGATTGGTATCTATATATCGACCCATTACTCTGCATTCTATTCCTGCTATAAGGCTCTGCTCTTCTATCACTGTGAGCTCTCTCCCTGCTTCCATCATATCTCTTTGAGTGATGATATCCCCTATTATCGCGTTGGATATCAACCTCCACTCTGCTCTCACTTCTTTCACGGCGGAAATAACTACCCGAACATTCGCCATTTGAAATTCTTCTTTCGGAGTTTTGCTTTCTTGTTTGATTTTGATCAACCCGTTTTGTGTGGTCATGGCTATCAGAAGTTTCACTTGATTTGTTGTTTAGTTCATGTGGTTGTTGATCATTTTTGCGGCCGATGCTTTCATGGTCTCCAAATGCCTCAGTATTACGTCTTTTCTGGTCATCTTAGTACTTGTAACTTCTAGTTAAACTGACATACCTTCCGGTGTTCAGGATCGGCTTTCTGCAGTATTTGCATGGACATACAATGGGAAGCTGGTCCTTACGCTCCTCCACCCATTTGTCCATGAATTTAACCTAGAATTTGTATTAAACATGTTTGAGCATTTTTATAATAATGAATACTCTAGATTAGTAAAAAGGACAGCCACTTCTAACAATGACATCTGTTTCATTCATTTAAATTGTTTGAAACCTTTTTGATATCAGAGTTTTTCTAACTCCAAGTTTCTTCTGTTTTACAAAAAAAGTTGCCAAAGTATGATTGAATTTCAGCTATCGGCTAGACTTACAGGAAATATGTGTTGGCAGTCCTGAAGCACAAGCCAACTTGTCTTTCCATCAACTAGCATGATAGATGCAGGCAACTTCTTAAAGGGCTTCTCAATCTGAGGTAGCTTGCATTTTTTACAAAGCAAAGGGCAAGGCTCACCGCACACACCCTGACATTCTCTTTTCTAGAAATGAATCTTGATCATAGAAAAAAAGTGTACTCGTCAGAAAGTTATCGTGATTTGAAAAAGTTATCAATATTTTTTTTATATTAAAAATAAAACTAAGTAAAGGTTAATATATATTTTTGCGCTAACCTCAGAGCATTGGTGGCACGTGACATCCTTCTCACAGCTTCTCTCACATTTGGTATGAGTGCACGGCTCACCACACTTTTTGGAGCACATTCCATGTTTTCCGCAACCCCATTGGCATTTACTCAACTTCTCTTCAAACTTACAGACATCATCGCATCTCTGTGAACATTTGGTACCGTGACAGCATCTACAGAAACCGCTAGAATAAATAAAAAGAAGCTTGGTGCTTTTTCATGCTTTTATTACTCTCTTCAACGTTCCCAATATAGATTTATGTAATGTTTGTATAATATCTAATGTCTTTTTATTCCCTTACATCAATAAACATTTCTCCAGGCAGTCAAAAGCACACTTCCCATTCTCCTTGCAGGTGCCACATAAACCTTTGCATCTGTGTCCACATGGGAGGTACTTATTACATGGTTGAGTACATTTCTGGTGTACTTTTCCATTCTCAGTGAAACTGCAATATAACATTAAACCGATATGTTGTGTGAGAGAGAAAGGTGTAGCTAAGTACAATGGTATGTATACAATTATATAGTAGTTGACCCTGCAAAACAAAATTAACATTTATTTTAACCAAAGGTGTTTCTTCCATCATTGATAAAACTGTAACATAATTTCCAACGATAATTGTCAGCAGGAACAACTATAAATATTTTTAGAGGCTAGTATCAATACTAGCAACAAACATTGATAAGTGCATGGTAATTCTCATATCTATCTGTTCATTGCCAAAATAAGTTTTGCTTTCAACGCAGTATTTAATGGGCATTATTACTATTTTGGTAAACTTGGCACTTTATTATCCAAAAATAATGAAAAATAATAAAACTAAACACAAATCATAAAAACTTTTTAAACAAACTGTAAGCTGGAGCATAACAATAACGATAGACTGTTGAAATAGATAATAAAGACATACAAAAAACCATGAAACGTTACGCCGATTCCATGTTTAAGCATTGATGAGAGCATTGTTTCTAAAACTGCATATATATCATTTTCTCTCGCTATACCCTTTGCTTATTATGGTAACTTTTGTAACAAGAATTGCAGAAGTTATAAAATGTAAGTGAAGTTGGTGTCAATGAAAGACATAACTTCTGCAATTAATGCACTCCCAATTTGCGTGTTCCAACACTTATCTGACCATTATAATCTTTGTTGTAAGTATAATGTTTTAGATAAAAAGTAATTTTTTTCAAGCCAAAGTTGGAGTAAATAGGTATTTGCCACAAGAAATCACCTAACTGCTAATTAAAAATTTCAAATTAAGTCAAATCAAATAGCTTGGCTCCATTTAGGAAACCGAATCGAGTCAAATCTCTATTTTTAAAAAATTGCTAAAACCACTGACTTATAGTTGTGATGGCTCAACGATTTAAATCCTCTAAATCCTGTATGATAACTTACAAACAATAGTAAACATCTCACTATACACAATATTGTTTGAGTTGAGGGCGTTGAAAAAATGTTATATAAGTCTATAGATATTATAGAGATTTTTGTCATTTTTGATTGCCTTTACCAGCTTTAATATTACATGCATATACTATGTTTCCATATCATGGCAAATTATTGCCAAATCCCTGTGGTTTGTTACCACAAATAATTGGCGGCAATGGCATATATTTCCAAGACTCAAAGTTTATCGCCGTTGGTTAAACCACGCCCACAGAGGCAGTTGCAGTCAGTGTGTGGTTAAGTGCAATTTAGCCGACTAGCATTGCAGGCTATTTTTATTACTATTTTTTTATATCACAGAGTTGTTGGCTAGCTAGGGAAGCTGTGTGGTGACTAGAGATTTTAGTAGCACATTGGCTATGATTCAATAAATGATATTATTTATTATTAGTTAGTAATAAATAATAAACAAAGAACCAAGTGAGTTTTTTCTGTAAAAAAATGCCACCTGTTGTTTTTCATTACTGCAATAATTAATTACCAACAACTAAAATTAGTTTGTTTCCAATCATTTGTATTGTCCCATGAATAACTGTGTAATAAACCACAAATGATCCTCGTTAGTTAAATATAAACACACACAAGCTAACGATGCTAAGCGGTTATAATGGATAATTTGTGGCTTCCTGTTTTATTAAGCATGCCTGGTTTTTATCGTTTTTGGTGACATTAGTGTTTCCTGTAGCAATAAACATCTGGCATTCGGCTTATCGCCTATTTTCCGCTTTCAGGGAGCAATAAATGTTTTTGACAAGTCTCACGACAAACTTATCGACAATGGTATTTTTAACAGGAATTTCCCTTTATCTCTGGCAGTATCGCCAGTTTGTCATGATATAGAAAACTAGTAATTGTGCATCATTTATTGAAGGAGGTGATATTGTGGGAGATTTTATGACAGACAGTCAAGTTAGGCATCCCCCGGCCACCAGGGTTGTCTACAGCGCTGGGAAAGTTGACTGCAGGGTCAATCAGTTGTCTGAAGGGCTGACAGGGTTGGTCCCTGTCTTCTTAAAAGGTTTTTGGCAGCACGAGACTCATGGGAGGCTTGCTCCGCAGGAGGGAGACTTTGGTGCACATTATGCGGTATGCAAAACTGCGCAACAGCATTAAACACTGCGTAATTTACCATCAGTAAACATTCTTATTTGAATATTTCATAGACTTGATTTTTTTATTAGCTATTTCACAGGTCATTTACCAGCTGGAGCAAGTTCCGTTGCATTTATGACTGCAATCCAGTATTTCTTTGCATGGTGATGTACACTGGAATGTTTTGAGATTAGACGAACATAGAACTTTCTGTATTTCTTCACATCTGGAGCAGAGCTTCTCTACTTCAATTTTACATGAACCACAAGGCTTGCTGCAGCTGTAATCAAATACTTTAAATCATTAATTAGGTGCCAATGCCCAAAAATTGCATAAGCAGATAAAGGCATGAAATTTGCAGTGTGACTGTAAAGCATACTACAGAGTGAAGCCTGTGAACTTACCCGTATTGACAAACGTGTCCACACTCTAATACTTTTTCACAATCCTTTTGGCAATCTGGTTCAAGAAGCCCGTCCCATTGGGAACACGGGTAAGTGGCTTCATGTTTGCATGTACTAATGACTTTTGTACAAGGCTCCTGGCATTGCTTACATGAGTATCCACATTTACCTAGAAGTAACATGACTCTGATTGGTGGCATGTAATGGTTGAGTAGCTTGAGCCCTCTCATGAGAAAAATATTTATTTTTGATCTGTTGGCTTTTGCAAACTGAGTTAATCACCTAACCTTTACATGGGTGACCAGAGGCACATGACCTTACACACTTCTCTTCACACACAAAATCTTCATGACCACCATAGTGACACTTCCATGTGCATTTGTGACCACATTTCAATTCAAAGTTGCATATCTGTGTACATCCTCCTGCAATGCATTAGTGAACTAAGAGACCAAAAACTAAATGCCTTGTAAGATAACTATATAATATAAAAATAGTGCAACCAATATCACTTCTAGAAGTCGATGTCTGAACAACAGCCAGTTCTGATGAAAAATAAGTGGTAACAAATGGTTACTCGTCTTGGGTGAGAGAGATTTAAACTGAAATTAGAGCTCTTTGGCAAACCTCGTGGAGCTTTGTAGTCAAACTCCTTTGGAGTGCTGACTGTGGCAGCAGTTCTATGTTGGTAGCAGCTCAATTTTATCTCACAACCAAACTCTCCGGCAGCTTTGGCTTCTTTAACCATTTTAGCCCAAATCTCTGAAAAACATACATTCTGTAATGAATCACTTTTACATACAAGCTCCTTACGTTTTATTGGTTCTCAAATTGACATTGAGAGTTTTTTTTCTTGTTTTCAGGTAGCAGTCATGTTTCTCTTGTTGCAGTCAACAATTTTAAATCTTTATATTTTCCAGGTTATGCTTGACTTTCGAAGTGTATTCAGTTACAATAATCCAGACATGTACGTCTGCTCAAGGCATTGACACATGTAGAGTATCCATGGAGTTCCGATTCAAGCTTTTTAACCAATAGGAACTAATCCAAAAAACTTTCGCTTTCACACGCAAATGAAATCTGCAACTATTTCTGCTGATGTTACAGACTAGTTGAGTGGTTTTTCTCTGAGCTTCTATAAAATAACAAACAGGGGTTGCAGTTATAATGAATCATAGTTGATCAAAAACTGCTACCAAAGCCTATGATTTTTTCAAGTTAGTCACTTTACCTGAATGGTTGGCGATCATATCAAAGTTTCCAAAGAGATACATTCCTAATTTTGCTCTAGACATTGCAACACACACTCTGTTCTCTATTTCTATAAATCCAAGCTTGTCCTCATTATTACTTCTGACTAGTGAAATGAGGATGATATCGTTCTCTTCTCCTGCATATCAAAAATAGCTTATATCTTAGGTATATTCGCGACCTGGATCGATCCGTACAATAAATTTAATAAATCATTTTTTTTACGAATTATTTAATGCGAATGGGTCAGTAGCAATATTTTTAGTGGATTGTAAAATACCATCCCCATGAGCAAAAAATATTAATTTGCGAGGCATACTCATAGGTCACGAACACTATTTGATCCATAACATAAAAATTAATATATACCCATGTGGGTGACGTTTGTTTCCAAGCAGTTCATTCTCGGCATCGTTTATTATTATTTTATCGTTATTTATTATTAATTATTATACATGTTGTTTATTATTATTAATTATAATGATTTCCATGCACAATATTGATATAATGGAAATACATGAGTTGCATATGAAAATAAATATGCTCGCTATGATGCACATTGGGATTTTATGTCCTCACGTTTGGATATTGGATATGGATATGGATTGGATTGGATATGGATTGGATATGGATGTTATTTCTTATTATCATATAATAAAATTTAAACGCCTGGATCGATGCGTTTGCCCCCACTGATTTTGATCACAAATACAACAAATAGCTGATGTTCATCAATCCAGGTCGCAAATACACCTCTTGTGCCATCCATTAAACTCAATAATAAAGTCTACGAATGTCGGGCATCATTTTGGTGTAGCTTATTGTAAATGATTTGCGCCTCTCCTTTACCTAACACTACTAGAGAGAGAAGTTGTCCACACGACAGCACTGTCTTGACACTGTAGCCCAGTGGTAAGACAGTTCAGATCCTATCCGCAGATAACACAACTAAAGGAGTGTCTGTCTTGCTGTTAACTACAGAGCACTGAGAGCTATACAGAGCTATGCTGAATTCAGTATAGCACTGAAGCATTTAGCTAGCCAACCCACCGAACTAATAAGGTTTAGAGTTAGTTATAAACGTATGTAATTGCCTGTACAAAGCTAGAACACAGTAATTTGCTGAGTCACATTACAACCAATTGCTAAAAAAAACTTCACTGTGAGAGTGCACCAACAGTTCTGCTCGGCACAGGAAGGCAGCTACAGCTATATTTATAAAATAGAAGGTGGGAATAAAGCGGTTGGAAATACAAACGGTTGATTGCTTACAAAATAAAAAGATTTAACAAAAATAAATAAAAATAGAAATTAACAATTAGTACACAATCAAATCACCGAATCACATTAGTGTAACCACCACTAGCTGAAGGAGTCCCTCACGTCTACTTCATTTGTACACCTGGCTTCCTGCCACAGCAATCCATAGTTATCTCTCAGCCAATAGAGCAAGCAGAGTAAACCTCAGTTTACTAGTGCACTCCCATAACACAGAGCCACTGACTGATTCACCGCTTTTGGTTTAAAGCAAAATATTATTGTTAGCAAAACAATGTTAATTTGCTGCCAGCTAGTGTGGCGCTAGCTTACTACTGCAAAGAACAATCAGGGTAGATTTTTACTGCTAAATAGTGTAGTGGATTTTTATGATCACAATGTCTGCACAAAAGTCCCCTTGACAACTGCAGAGTGTCAGGCATGCTTTAATTGAGCCTGGCACTGCCAGAAACCTTGTAGAAATGCAGATATTAGCTCTACCTGCCCTGCAAGCAACCCTGCCGGCCCTGCACCAGTCACTACCAATCCTGCAGTAACACTACCGGCCCTGCAGCTACTATTGCCCACCCTGCACCTATCACAACCGGCCCCACAGCTACTCTTTACCGGGTCGGTGAGGAGAGAATGGACATAGCTTGAGAGAGCAGACTAGCTTCGAGAGATGTAGAAGACCAAGTTTTCAACTTGACCATTATCAGATTTGCCGGAAGTCAAGGACTACAAGCTATAACAGCAAAGGAACTCTAACTATATTACACCATCACTTCCTGGACTGTGACTCAGTGGAATTACACTTGAAGCTCCGCCCTCCACTTCTGGGCACCAGGAGGTGGTTTCAATTAGAAGTTAGTCTTAACTGGTCCTATAACCAATTAGTGACAGTTCTAAGACAAATCTAGGCCCAAGCTAATCTTGTTTTAATTAGGTGGTCCTTCGTTAGCTAATAAATAATTACTGCAGATGACCATTGTGTATTAGACCGAAGTATCAGCGATCGCACACAATATGCTTGCTATCCCTTGGTCATGTAATTGCACTAAGGCGAGACTACTGAAACCACGAAGATTTTCCTAGAAACGGCCGCACTGAAATTTGATTATTATTGTTGGGGAATTCACTAACTATGTACTAACTCAGTCGATCAAGTGACAGTTCGGCATATGTAATTATTACCTATTCTATTCACAATCATTTATTAGTAGCAGCTACACAAACATTTTCTGTAAACATACGCATGTGACATTATTAAGTCAGCCATGACAAAGGGCTGCCCCTTTTCTGTTCTATGGGCTAATCAGGCCAAGTAGGCGTAGCCTATCTATTGTTATTTTGCTGCCTTGCCTTTTCTATTGTTATATGTATTTGTATAAATTTTTATGTAATTCGATAATAAAAGCAGAGTTAACCTGACACTCTCACTGCTTGATGAATCTCTCTACACAGCACAGTACACATGCAAAGAACAGATAGCAACCTAAGCATACATAGCAAACAAGTAACTACGTACACAGACTGCGATAACGAGCGAAAGCACAAACAAACAACTACATGCACATAATAATTAAATAGACAAGCGGCTACTTGCACAAGTTGGCTAACAGCAAGAACAATAGTCAGTTGAAAGTGTTCAGTCCCATCGACTTACACTGCATACGACCTACGGGCGTGTGATACTGGAACGATTGTTCCACCTGCTAGTTCAACCCTACGCAGCTATTCTGCCAAATAAGAAATCAGAGGAATGTGAGGTAGTTGTGACAACTCCTCACTGTGTATAGCTTACGAGCTTGCAACGCTGCAAATCTTGCTCGAACAGTCTAGCTTGCTGACCTTGGGCCTGCTGGAGGCGAGACGCTGTACTGCCTGCAATACACTTATTAACGTGGGCCGCTGTAAAGGTGGCAGCTACCACAACACCACAAATTGTTTGTTTATTAGTTCATCAAGGTTAATAATTTTTTTAACAATATTTATTGCTGCTATAAATGTTATTGTTGTTTTTGAGATAGTTTGATTGACCAGTTCTAATACAAATGCAAGCTAAACAATATAATTGTTTTTGGAGAAAATGGCCGCAATAAAATTTGGTTAAGATTGTCATGGCTACAACGATTATATATATATAATCGTTGATGGCTATTTCAAATCATCTTTTTTCTTTCATTTTCAATTTCTAACCACAATTATTATTTTATCAGACATCATTTGCCAATATCGCACACATTTTTTTATTATGATTTATATGAGATCATTATTACATGCAAATAAATGCTAAGGACCTTTCTGTAACGACGAGTGAGTGGTTATAGGATCGGACCTAAACTAGTCATAAAACAGCCGTTAGATTTTGTAATTGAAACGGTCGTAAATGCGTATGACCAAATAGGTCTAAATTAACGGCCAAAATGGCCTTAGGACACTTTTATGGCGCTAATTGAAACCACCCCTTGGTTTTTTTAACTACATTTTAGCCAACTTCATACCTTACTAATTAGACTTGTCTGTCGATTTGTATATTTACTTCCTGCTTATTCGGATTTGTTATGTCTATAACTGGGTCAATGACTTCCTGTATTTCTGCCTATAAAAGGCAGAGTTTTACTTACGCTCCTTGCTCTTGTATCAGGATACTGCTTGTATATTGCACCAAGTAGTAAAATACTTTGTCACTCTTATTTTACGCTGGGTTGTTGTGGAATAATAAAATGGTTATTACTCTGAAGCATTGAGTAGTGAGTCTGAGCAGTGGGCTCTGTGACAGTTGTGTAGTTTGAAATACGCCTCTGTTGAAGTTGATTGATAGACTGTGGAAGAGAAATTTTGTTGGTGGCATTTTGGAAGGTCCCCCAAAATCCACTGCAATAGGGGGCCACGCTATGCAATTCCATTAGGATAGCTCTTTTTAAAAACTGTACTGCTATTAAAGAGCAGTTTACCCTGAAGAAGCTACAGAACCTTGGTGTTTAAATAAGCCAGTCATTAACACAACAATTTTCTCATTTTTCATGACAATGCAATAGTGTATGACCCTTGAACTCCTCCAAATATCACTGCCAAAACAGCTCTAATATTTTTATCATACCTTGAAAGTTGTCCACTGAAGACACTCTTAGCCCCGCAAACTCATTCTGTCCTCTCATTTTTTCTTTGATAAGCATTTCTTGACCCTTGTACATGGTTATAACTGTCATTTGACCAGGTTTGTAGCTTTGTCTTATCACGTACCTAAAGGCAGAGAATTTTATTGAAATAGTGTAAAAAGTTTCATTAGCTTTCTTTTTTCAACTTTCAAGGTATTTTCTCCATATGAGGGCTTGTAAGAGATATTTGTATCATGTTATGTTTTCAAGTCATTTGGTATGCCAGAAATTTACGTAGATGGACCTCAAATTGGTGACGCAATTCATGGATACAGAGCATTAAGCATACACATGCAGTTACTTACAATATGCACAGAGCTTCCTGAAGATCTTAAGCCAGCATGCACAATAGTTGGATGATTTGCATGAAAAAACCCACATGCGAGTTTTGTACATTTTACAGGCAATTAGTCATTATGTAACGCAATATTATCCTTATATTTTCAGCAAAGTTAATTTTTCAGTCTTTTTCAAAAATATGTTTTTTCCTTAAAAACTTGTTGTAGATATTTATGCACCAAGTGTGTAAACAGTGACCTGTACAGGCCATTAACGGCTAGAGGCTGTCTTTGTGGGACAGAGACACCCCTTTAGCATTGCGCTTGAACAAGCAACAGGTGACTGGTCTTCCCTGTAGCCAGTAGTAGAGTGAGCAGTGCTGTCTTCTCTGCACTATAAAAATGACGGGGTCGGTTGTAATCTGACTGAACCATTGGTGACTTTCTCTGGGGCGGTGGTGATTTTCACAGAGCCAGTGGTAACCTTACTGGAACGGGGTACAAAGAAGGAGATAGCCTGAGAACTTCGGAATAATCAAGGAGTTACAGAAGAAAGAAAGGAAAGAAGCCAGCCTATATTTCATCACTAGGACCAGGAGATGGGAATGCACAGCAGCATACATTTGCCTATTAACTCTGCCCCTTACCTCTGGGTACTCAGTTCTATTCAATTAATGGCCATGTATATTTCATTTGTTGCCATTTTTAACATTTTCTTATCATTTGCCTGATTACTTCCTGTACACCCAATGGGCTATTATGTATAATTTTAGCACATGATTGGTTAATGACAATTCTAGCTTCCTGTGCTCCGGCCTATATAATGCTAGAGCTTGCCTGCGCTCTTTTCACTTATACGTTACATCTACTCTTTCCCCTTCACTCTAGCGGTCTACCTCCCTAGAGCAGTATTGATACAATACATGTATTTATACCAGAGCAACCTGACTAGTTTGTCTGAGCCGCTGACTCCCCTACTAGTTGCTAGAGTCATGTGTAACAAGTGGCACCGGCCACTCTGGCGGTCTCCCCTCTGGAGAGAGGAAGATTACTTGAGCTTAGTGTGACTCTGTGGCGCCACCCCACAATCCACTAGAAATCCTGACAAGTCCCATGTAATAATACTCTGTCTTAAGATGCAAAAATTAAGTAATATGTTTTTGACTTGCAAATATAATCGGGTAAGCAATGAAATTGGAAATATACTCAGATCAATTTTTTCACGTATAGGTTTTGAAATATAGTGAAGGTAAAAATAATGAGCACCTGGTCTTTTGACATATTTTGATCGTTCTTATTACACCTAGTTTTTACTAGTAATTTTTTTAAACGTATTACAAAATTTACATTATCAATTTTTCAATTTACATTGTCAAACTTACTGCATTCTATTTAATGATTATTATTATTATTTATAATACGACTATGTTTTACTTACCATTGCTTAAACACAATAACTAAACTAACTCCAAGTCAAAAAAAATCAAAGAGAATACTGTAATAGATTTGCACAGTGCGGCTATTCTCTCTTCAGCCGGTGATACTATTCTACCTACCAATCTATCTTATACTACACGCTAGATGGCTACGCTTGACTGCACCCAAGAGTACAGCTGACCTGCCGCTCTCACAGCCAAGCCTAAGGATGGTTTCCCTCCACTGGTAAACTGGCGCCGTTAACACTTATTTATATATATATTCATTAGCATCAATGCGCCAGCCTATTGACTAATGTATTCTTTTTATGATTGCTTTTTACGCCTCGCTGGGGGTATTCTCTCTATCCAATCACATATGTATACTTTCAACTGCTTACTTTTTCTAAAATACCCTTGTATTCAGCCCAGTGGGCAGAAGTTGTGTAGACTTTGAGTAGTGAGTAACTCTCGTGTAGCCAGCGAACTGTTTTGACCAGTTATATGTTGAGTCTTCACTCGACCCTTGCCGTCAGTTGCTACCGTTCTCGTACTATCTACTTGTGTCAACCTTTCAGTTTTGTGCGTCAGATTAGACATTGTTTGCTTTTGTTGGTAGTAATAAGCCATTGTTACCCACAACTCTGTGATATCTGTGAGGCCGGTTGCCTGAACACAGTTGTGTCTGCTATACAGCAGCATCCGGTTGTATCTAGTGCAAGATAAACCACACAGAGACGTACAGCCTAGCAGTGACGCTCTTAGTACAGTGCAGATAAAAGCCGCACAGTATAGCCATCCTTGTAGTGCCAGTAACGGTTCAATCCAGTGACGGAGAAAACCATTACAATACCATGAAAATGTTGATTTTCATACAATTGAGGTTCATAATGATAAGTTTAAAATTAAAGCGTGCTTAAGAGACTTAGAAAAACAACTAACCTGGCAAACTTGACTATCATGTTGGCCTCGAACTCGTTACACTTGCTCATCATTCCATCATTTACGGACTCGGGATTAGAATGATTGAAGAAGAATACTGACTTCTCCACACCTACAGTAGTTAAAGCTTGTAAATGTTTTGAAATGTTAGTTTAGTAGTTCGGTTGGAAAGATGTATGTGAAACATAGGTGATCTCAACATTCAACATTAAAGGGTGTTATCTGGATTTATTTAAAAGACCGGCTACTGATGTGACAGGGTACTAATACTGTCTACCTCAATTTATTATACAGTTTTGCTATGGAGAGCAAAATATCCTATTCCTGAAAAAAACACTTAATCAAGGTATGTGGAAAGGTCCACAGAGCTTTTTTCATTACTGATTTCCACCTCGGTATTTTGACCTACAAGCTGCTATTAAGACTGCGAATGACGGCGCAGTTTGAGAATAAATCACTAAGCATCCAAATGTGTGACCTGGCTTTGTGATAAAGCTTCTTAAAAGTTGTACAGAATGGCTTTCCATAAGCAACAATCGTGTTCATATTTGAAGTCAACAAATGTTTTCTCCCCCTAAAGTAAGCGTTAGGGTGAAAAAACAAAATAAAACACCAGAAACTCTCAGAATTTTCTCTTACATTTGCTGCCAATGGGAAAAACAAGAAAAAGCAGGAAAATGAGCTGGAGCGATAATGTATTGTAGTAGATCTTACATAACATCGCCACTGCGCTAGTAGTATGCAAGTAGCATTTTATGCTGCGTGAATGAATCTAATTTGATGCACTTCTAAATGAACCATGGATGCTCTACCAGGCTTGTCTGAACAAGCATGTTGATGTACTGGCTACAGCATGCTGGCTGTAGAGAAAAAGATGAGACAGGGAACTCCCCCTCTACTACTAGCAGTTGAGTACATACAATCATACAAACAATTTGAATCTTGGCGGTTAGCCAGCTTATAAAGCATCAGCTTACCCATGCGTGTTGTAATCTACTTTGTATCAGTATGGGCTCATTTCTAGCAGCCAATCACATGCGCTAATTTTCAACTACCTTATTTACAAATATTGTTCTATAACTGTGCTGATATTGTAATAGATTTTTACATGTAGACGTTCATTCCATTTATCCTAAGTAAATAGACTGGCTGAGCAATATCATGCCATTCACCTACAATGCATCTTGGGATGTACCAGCAAGACAAGCATGAACTTGCCCAGCCGACAGCTCTAGCCTTGCGTCTAGTAGATGAGTCAAGCCTTACACCTAGTAGATGAGTCAAGCCTTACACCTAGTAGATGATTCAAGCCTTACACCTAGTAGATGAGTCAAACCTTACACCTAGTAGATGAGTCAAGCCTTATGCATAATAGATGAGCCAAGCCACCTGTACTCTTATGGAGCTGTTGGTAACTTTTCATGATGAAATGTGCTTTTGAATTCTAGTGGTAACTGGTTCTGTTGTGCCAGTCTGTGCTTACGAACATGTCATAATTGTTCTGTTGTGCCAGCTATGTATTGTCCAATCAAGAGTAAGCATTTTCAGATGTTTTTCGACTATGCATGTTTAGTATAAATAAAGAGACTTTGCGCACACTGGGCAGACCTGTTTGTGCGCTCGGCCAGAGAGTTAGCCCCTGTACAAGCATTTGTATATTCTTTCAATAAACATTATAACTTCAACTTCTCGAAGTAAGTTTGGCAAATTGCCAGCTTATTGGTTGTTCTTCCGTGCTCGGTTGAACGGCGGTCAGAATGAAGGAGCCATTTCTACCCGTCTCGGTAGCTCACCCAACCCAGTGCTACTGTTACAGTTGCTACCGTGCATCTCTATAAAGTGCAGTTGATAAGATAGGCATGTTAAAGCTGTCGGTGCCTTCTGTACGGTGAACCTCTCTCTAGCAGCCGTCGGTAAAGGTAAACATAACAACAGAAGAAACCTTCATAATATTAGCCCAGAGAGGCGGAGTTGTTTCAGAGTTTGTACAAGGAAGTTGCTTGAGCAAATAGCCCTCTCTAGTCAAGAGTTGATTCTGCTCAACCTGGCACAGCCCTACACAGCTGTTACCCTACGTTGAGGAGTTGCTAACAGTGAGACAAGCTAGTTAGTTTTCTACTGTTGCAACCGGGTATTTCCTCTCTAGCAGTAGTTCTGTAAGGGCACGGTGAAATCATTTCCAATGTTCGAAATGCTAGCCGCTGAATGGCAAATGGCAGTCTATTGTGACATATAAAAAATAGCCTTACTTTCAGAGGTGCAATTAACCTATAATGCCCCCTCAAAAACGTTTTTGCTGATTTCCACGTTGAAATGAGAGTCTGAACTTTGCACTTTGAAGTTTATTCTGAAAATTTTTTATGTTTTTCCATAGTTTTGAGGGGAGGTATCATGGAGCTTTTGCATTTCCGGTATAACTTAAATAACTGTGCCTGTGTAATGTGATGAAAATCGTTTTTCAGCCCACTTCCAACATAATTTATAAAGTTAAATTTTTGTTTTATCTACTATCTTAATGTAGTGAATTTTACTGGCTACATACAGTGACCACTACTGTACAGAGGTCCCCCTGTTGGTGGCTACCAAAGGCATGCCTCCTGAGAATGCAATAGACAAAGACCGCAACCTATTGTAATGATTCTATTGCTTGAATAAATGATTATTACTAATAATTAATCATACCGGCACTGGGTGTCACTACAATGACCCCGAATATTACTCCAGCAACCCAGGGTATTTACTACCCTGACCCTGGGTAGCTATCCCGGATGAGCAGCAAGATGGCCGCCAGGTTGAGAGTGACAAAACATAGCCTAAGAGCCTCCAGAAGTCACCTCCCGAAGATATCAGGCATTTTCGGATCGAGAACGTTCATGCCAAAATGGGCAAAATTTTCGCTTTTCGGCGAGAACAAAACCTGTTTTTTGGAACTCTATGCTGAACGGTGGTTTACCGTTCAGGGGGTCGTCCACCCTATGAAGTTCTTGATCCGAATGCGTAAAGCTCTCCTATGATAAATATTTTTTGCAAATAATGAGCCCTTTTATGTTAGTTACAATAACAAGACAAGAGTGATGAGGCCTCAAGTTTCATTTCCAACAACAATAATAATGAAATAAATAATAACAAGTCTTGAAGCATGTTGATGTTGAAATTATTTTTGGACACATTTACTGAGGATGGTGAATTAAAATAAAATTGTTATAAATAATTATAGTATAACAAAAATGTATGATGATCATTATTAATATTACTGTTATTCAAATGATGTCATCATTAATATTATTATTACAAGTTCTTATAGTTTTTTTAATTATTTTATTATACTTTAGTTAGTAAAAAAAACAATTATTCAAATAGCCAAACATCACCAACTGATAATAAACATTGTTAAAAATGAAAAATAGTAATTAGTAAAACACATAAGTAGCTGGTAATAATTATCAAAATTGTTATTTACTTTATTTTTATAATATATAACCAAAAAGCTGTCACCTCAGCAGGATGCGTCTTTTACTATTCACTGTGACACTAGAAAAAAAGAAGAAGATAACTCCGATGAAGTGAACTTTTGATTTTGAACGTTCATGCATAGAAATTATGCCAGAAACGAACGTCAAAGTTGCATTCGGAAGCGCTTTCCCGTGCCAATTTGTTCAAGGCATGGACGTTCTTGATCCGAAAATACCTATCTACCCTTGGGTATAGAGAAATGTGAATCAAAGGCCAAGTAACTTACAAAGACAATACCCACCAATCACTGGCCAAGTTAGCTATGGACTCCACCCCTTACCTATGGGCGCCAGTGTGCTTTAACTCATTTATCTATACCTAATTGGACAATACAGCCTATCATATATATCATATTGCTACTATATACTGTATAACTTCCTGCCATGCTTCCTGTGCATGGCTGGAACTTTTCCATAACTCTGCCTATAAAAGGCAGAGTTATGGAAACCATACTCGTTGCATTTACTGATATGGCAAGAGTGTGCTTTCTTGTCTTGTATTACCAGCACTTACTGTTATGACATGAGCTTGTCTTGCATTGCCTCCTTATATTCTGGTTATGAATAAAGGATATATTTATACACTACTTAAACACAGTGTATGTCTGAGCCGAGGGCTCGCTACCGTTGTTAAAGTTGATCAGTTACTTTGCAACACTTTGATTGTACCATTCCGGCACGGGGTCACCTCTGAGTTGAGGTAGACTGTAGATTGTCAGGCCTGCAGTGGCTGACGGTATTGTTGTGGCTGAACAAGACAGCGCATCTATCAGCACAAGCCCCTAGCGGAAGGTAGTGGACGTCAAAATCCGCTACATTGAGAAGTTCAAAAATTATTATTATTTAATTGTGATTCACGATAACTGATGACACTGATATAAATATTGATAATAATTATTCTTACTATTGTTATTGTTCATTGTAATTAATCATGAATAAGACTGATATTAGTGAGAGTTATTATAAATAACAATAAATAAAATAAAGAGAAATATTATTGCATAAAAATGATTACAATATCTAGCAGGGACATGAGCTTCAAGTTCAAACCTGAATGGTTGCATCTCATTCTGATTAAATTGTCGCTAAAAACACATGAGTCTGAATTTCGATGATGCGGAAGAGTACGTTCAAAAGTACAAAGCAGCACATCATATCAAATAGGCACACAGGAGTGGTTAGTGAGGACATAGAAACCTAAAAACCTAGCTAATGGGTGTTAAATGTCTACAAATACTATACCCTGAGTGGTATCACAACAATCTCAAGTCAGCAATGTACCTCTGATTGGTTCCCTGCCATAGACAGAAGCAGGATCTCTTAGTGTTTCATAGATATGTCCTTTGATGTACTTGGATACTTCCGGTCTCATTCTATGTTGTACATTCAGTGTACTAATAGGAAGTCCATTATTCACCATTCTCTCAAACAAGGATAGGTCTAGATGGTACTGTTTAGCCAACTCATAGACAGTTGGGTTTGGTTTCAGCTGTTTATGATCACCTAAATTAAAGGCAAATGAGTGTTCAGAGTTTATTGGCTGCAACAACCTTATACTTATGACCAATGCAACTAAGGACAAGCTTTTGTCTGTAAATAAGTACACCAATACATGAAAGTGAAAAGTGATGCAATTTTTAATTATTACGAAAGAACCAAAATTGGGTGTAATTTCTATATTTTATCAATTGGAACTTATCAATCAAAGTGTGGTGTGTGCCATGTGTAATTGCTTTTTACCACATGATGCACTCATTACATAGTATTGTGGTGGAATTTTATGACCACTATCATCGCGCAAGGCCCCATTGACAACTGTTGGGTGTCAGGCACGCCTAAATAGAGCCTGGCACAGCCAGAACACAAGCAAGTAAGCCGGTAGGAACCCTACCGGCCCTGCGGCATTTACCGCCGGCCCTGCAGCATTCACTGCCGGCCCTGCAGAGGTACCACCGGCCCTGCAGCACACCCTGCCGGCCCTGCAGCATGCGCTATTGGCTCTGCAGTGCCACTACCAACCCTATACCGGGTCGGTGAGGAAAGAACTACTATAGCCTGAGAACCTAAACTGATACCAAAGATGCAGGAGCCCGACTTTGCAGCATAGCTATCCTCAGATAAGACCAAAGCCAAGGACCACAAGCCATAAGGACCAGGAACTAGAGCTACTCATTGCACCATCATGAATCAGCAAGATTGTTTGATAAGCTCCGCCCCCTACTTCTGGGCGCCTTGCATATTTAACCCTATATCAACCAATGTTGTATCCACTTATTTATATCTCGTGTTCTGATTAGTGTAACTACTTCCTGCCACTGCTGATTTGTTGCCCCCTTATTTGGGCCTATGTTTTAATCCTGTTCTGCCTATAAAAGGCAGAACACTTCTCATTATTCTTTGTATTGTATCGGGGTTCTGCTTGTGATTGAGCCAAGTAGCATAATACATTTACCGTTATTATACATTGCTGGTTATGCTGTATAATAAACTATGGTATATTCAACAAGACATTGAGTTGTGCGTTTGAGCCGTGGGCTCTGAGAACAGTTGTGGAGTTGGTATACTCGTTGATTAGAAGTTGACCTGTGGAGTGAGGTGTTGTTGGTGGACGTTTGGTCGGCCCCCCAAAATCCACTACAGTATGCTATGCAAACTAAAGTGATATGTATGCACTGGCTGGCCTCATTAATGGCTTAGGAATAGTCGTTTGATTTTTTGCAGCTACTGCTGGTGCTGTTGGGGGCGTGCTGCATGGTGCTTGCTTCCGCCTCTATGCCTGTAGCCTGGGACTATGGCACTCTAGGTAATTTGACTAAATTAAGGCACCATTCCACAGAGTAGCTGAACCTTTCTTATGTTTTTTTTATGTTTATCAGTTAACCAATAAAAAGTAAACAGCTCATTATCTATATCAAGTTAAAGAAGCTATAAAACCAGGCGACTGTGTCTCCCTTTCTATGGGTGGTCGCAGGCGCATGTTGGCTTTACATTGCTGCAACACCCGAAATTTTCAAGTTTTGTGACTTCCGAGTTGCCCAACCATCTTAGCCAAAATAATTATATTGCGTTGCTGCTCACAGTCACGCAGTTGGATTGATGAGTTGTGATTTAATTATCACCAGTTTTCTACCAGGTAGTAGTTTTCTATGCGTCTAATGGAGTTTTTATTTACTTATAATAGGAAATTGTAACTTATCTATAAATAATAATAACACTTACTAAAATTAAATAGTAATTTGAAGAAAATATAAAGTTCTTTTCATGTTTGCATCAAAAATAATAATGATAATTAATCCGAATATGAATTATTTATTATTGCTAAACATACCGGGTTTGATTCTTTTGATAAGAAAAATAATAAACACACATGTCAACAATGTTGGTAATAATTAATTATCTAATAATAACCTTACGATCTTATAATAATCATTGTTTACATTATATTCAGGTTAAAAATTAACAAAGTATTGGAGCCGCTATATAGAGCAACTCAATTAGTTAAACTTTTTCACTTGGCTATGAAGACGCTGCAACTTGATCCTCGAACCCGACACTGCTGGGTTGCTGCGTCTCAGCCTGCGACAACCCAGCATCTCCACCGGAAGTTGCGCAAGTTTTGTGCACCAATACGCAATCGGCAAACTTCAAAGGAAAGTCGCCTAATGTAAACCCGTCTTAAGATTAAGATTTTTGCAGTGATTTGATAAGACAATACCAACCAATGAAAGTATAAGGTTTGCAATAATCTGATAGGACAGCACTAACCAACAAGAGTGAGATGTTTGCAATGATTTGATAGGTCAATACTAACTAATAAGAATGGTATGCTTACAATAACCTGCTAGGTCAGTACTAACCAATAAGAATGAGATACTTGCAAGGATCTGATAGATCAGTACTAACCAATAAGAATGGTATGCTTGCAATGATCTGATAGGTCAGTACTAACCAATAAGAATGAGGTGTTTGCAATGGCTACTAAGAGCAGTAATTATATGAGCCTCAAGTACTTCTGCTGCTTCTTCAACTACCACAATCTCTGGTCCAACCTCTTGTAGTACAGATTGTAGCCTGGCAGCAGCTGTTGTTGTCATACCAATCACTTTTGCGTATTTTAACGCTTTGATGTCTTTTTCCCTCCTAAAAAAGGTTTTGCCATACAACATTACCTATTGAATTGATTATCTCTAAATATCACAAATTTTCACCAACTATTTTACAAACAGCCTTTGCATATACCTTACTGACTCTGTTATCGCGAGGCAATTTTCCAACTCAGTTTTCTCCACGTGAATAGCATTCTTTAATCTTTTTTCATACTCCTGAATCCAATACCTGAACAGCCTCCATCTATGTAACAATAACATATGTCACCAACATTCTAAAGACCCTTTGGCTGCTAAGTTCCAAGGTAGCCTTGTGAAAACAGCTAAATACATTTCAGCTATTACTCAAAAAAACTGTTCTAACAAATATTTCAGCTAAGGAAATAAGAGACTAGGTTCTTAAACTACCTCTCCTTGTGCTATTGGGCCTCACACATAACTGAACATAGAAGAAAATTGTAGATTTAAGCCCTGGTCACACGAGACCGAATCTCTGACGAAACTGTCAACGAAACTATTTTTTCAAGCCCAGCGAATTCGTTGCTGAGCAAACCGAGCAAATATTTCAGTTTCGTCGTGATCAAGCAATGCTAGGTTTGGGAAAATCTTCAGTTGCGATGCTTGCATGTGATTGGACCATTGGACCAGATAAGCTCATTTATAGATTTATTTTCTAGGTTCTGTTATTGGCTGGTCTCCAATGTCAGGGTCATTCACAACGAACGCATGGTTTCCATAGTAGTAGCACATTTGTTTTTTGAATAAATAATTATTTATTATATTATATTCACAATGAGTTTTAAATAAATGAAAGATAATAATAATAATAAATTATAATCAAACAATTGGAATAGTACTGGCTGGTCAAACTTAGCTATTTATTTAAATAATCTATTCCAAATATCAATAATAATAATAATAACTCTTCCATGCTTTTACATCACGCAGTAAAGTATGAGTAGGCCCGGGCACAAAACGCAATCCTCTGTCATTGGATGAAACTAGTGATCGCTAGGCGTAACAAACTAGTTATAGTTCTCGTGTGACCAGCACAACTAAACTATTATCGTCGCACCTCGGCGATTTTCTAAAATAGTTTCGTTATAGTTTCGTTTATCGGTCTCGTGTGACCAGCGCATTAGAGAAATAACTTTTTAACTACATTTTGTATAGTAATAGTTTTCTTCCTTATCATTTTAATCAGAGATAGCAAATTGTAACTATAAAAAAGTGAGAAGGCGAAATATTTTAATGAAAAAAACATCAGCCCTTTACAACCTACAATAACCATGATTTGATTCCTTCTAGTTTCTTCTAACATGGCAGTGCCCCCTTCATTTAACCTAGCTAGTGAAATTATAATTTCAATGAGTATCCTAAAAACTTATTTCTTGTTTTCCTTAGTAATTGGTATGATTACAATATTAGGAGCAGCGTATAACCTATTTTTATTCTCAGTTCAACAAGGTAATAAAATAATTATGATTAGACTATTCGAAAAAAGATTATCTTCTGATTTTTTAACAACTTCTGTTCAATCATTTATATGTTTTATGCTAATCCTAATTATCCCAATTTGCGTATAAACTTAAATAAAAGGAAAGTAGTAATTTTATGCTAAACTGTGACTTAAAAAATACTTTTAACGGTTCCTTTTAAAATAAACAACAATTAGTCATTTCAACAACTGCTATTGGTCATTAATGTAATGAGTTCTTTGAAACTTAAAAATGGTAATATACCGCTGAGATAAAGAGAGCGACCACAAGTCAGCGTCATTTTCTTTCAGTGTCTCCACTTCCCCTTCTGTCATTGTCTCATCACAAAAACTCTGTTTAGCTGGTTGCATAGCTCCGATGTTGAATCCCCAAGCCACTATCGGTTAAACAAAGAGTAAAATGCTTCATGCACAGATTTTTAGTAGGTTTATTTTATTCTACCAACATATTTTAAAAAGATGCTGATTAAATTTTTAAAAAAACAATAAATTATGTAGGATAGCTACAATATTTATTTAAAAGATATTGTTGGAGGGGTGTTGCCACTCTCAACCGGAAACAACTTTGCTCTTGTATTTTGTGCTCAAACAAACATAAAATTTAAATTATTTCAGTTAGCTGATCACACAAGAACTGAGAGAGCTCCTTTTTTTGGATGTTGACCTGCTGAAATGCTTGGTTTGTTTGGACACCACATTGGGCAGTATTGACATAAAGTCTGTGATCAAGTGCAAGCTCTTTATTTAAAACATTGGAACAACTTAAGTGCTGGGTGATTATAATTAAAGTTCTGTGATGGATTTTTACAGCATCCACATGTACGCAGATGTCTACTAACTGTTCTGGCATCACTTATATAGCCATTGGATGAACAGAACACCAGTAATTGCTCATACCGAATTGACCGACCTTGCATCGGTAAGGTACCAACCCTGTATCGGTACTATACCGACCCTGTACCGGCATTGCCCAGCACCTATGAACCAAATGAAATTAGCTAGCAAATTTAAGTTTTCTCGTCATTGGAAATTCTATTTCTGATGGAGCTGACAACATACCTTGATATTCACCTGTATCATCCAGTCCGTCTATTAGTTCTTCTCTTTCTTCATATTCTTCCTCAAAGTCAATCAAGTCTTTACCCTCTAAAAAAATGAATTAATTTTTTGAATAATTTATCACCAAACCTTTCATCATATGATGACAGTTTGTTTTTGTATGCTTAGAATGACAAAATAGTTGAAATAAACCACTTACCTATTCGAGTTGTACTTGTAGCGAAGTCCTTATTACTCACAGGTGGATGCTCTTGCTTTACTGATTTAAAGTCTTTTTGAACAAACTTCAAGTTCTGCCATGACCTAAACTTTTGTATTTCAGTGTCTACTTCTACATCATGTCCTGCAACAGCATTGAGTAAATTAGCATCTAGTTTAACCTTTAGAATACTTAAAGTTGCTTAAAAAACAAAAAATGTCATTAATTTACGAGTTAAACTACCAAAATGAGCAGTTTTTCTCACAAAGTCTTAACAGTGCATCTACAAAGTTTTTTGAAAAATATGCATCACTTGTAGTAATTTCATGTTTTAGCAACCAACTGAAGCAAAATAAATTTTCAATTTAACTTTAATTATAGAAAAAGGTGGAAATGTTAACTGAAATTTAATTATTATTAAGCAAAAAGTCTAAAAATGCAACAAGAAAAACAATGCATTATTTATTTGGATTTTACCTTCGTATAGCCAATTCTCAGAACCATGCAGTTGATGGTAGAATTCTGGTGTCGGCACAATACTGTACGGATCAAAGTTTCCATTTTGAGTTTCCGCTAATGTTTGCATCAGCATTGCACATTTTGCCTGCAACAAAATTTATAAACTCTTGACTACGTTTTTAAACTTTGTTGGTGCACACCATCAGAATTATCTTGAAAAATTTTATTTAAACTGCATAACTCACTAAAATATGAGAAAGTTCTAATAAAGGATTCAATCAAGTTTACCATTGTTCTTTCTTTCCTAGATGTAAGAGATTTGCGATATCTATATTCTTGTTTACTCTCTTTATGTTTGCGTGCCAGTTGATTGATGTTGCATTCCATTAACGCCTCACTCTTACTCCTTGAGCCAACTCTCACCAAGTCTCCTACAGGATAAAAATTTTGTAATTATTTAAAAAACAAAGAGAACATCATTTTCTTATTGATTACAAGTATAAGCTTATTAAATCTTTCTTATTCAGATGATAAATGTAGTCAAAATTTTTAACTTTACTGTAAGATCACACTTTTATCGCAGAATTCAAGAATTCCCTCCAAGAATTGGTCCAAAGCATGATTGGTGTAACAGACTATGAGAATTGGTTTCTGCATCAGTTCAGGTTGTAGTTCAACTGTCTTTTCTTCAGAAGTCTTATCGCCAGCGAATGAATCTAATGATGAATGGTGGCTACTGGTAGGTGAAGCGGGACAAGTAAATGCTTTGTTGAGTGGTGTTTGACGAGGATGCTCGTAATGGTCAGCACAAGGTCCGATGTTGTACAGGTTCCCAAGTAAAGTCTGTACTATCTTCAATCCAACGTAGGTTTTACCAGTGCCAGGAGGACCTGTAAATGTATTAAATGCCATTTGTAAGAAAGAAGCGACACATTCTACAATTTCTCTAATTGTTGCTATTAGTGCATCTAATTGAAAATTATAGAGATGAAAACTGAGGCTGTCTCTGAGTCCAGTGAGTGTGTATGTTGTTGTGACCAGCTCGATGTATCATAATTTTACCTCAGTACATAGTTGAAGCTCGATAAGTGACAACTATCATTGTTTTCCTGTATAAAGCCAATGAGCTTTTACTTGAACACGCTGGCTGACTCATTCACCCATTTGAGATAAAGGAAACATCATAAATCCTCCAGTTATCTATTTTGAACTATCTACCGTGTCCAATGTATAAAAATTAAGATCTGTAGGGTTTTGAGGCTTTTAAGTATTTTTTTTTGAAAAATTACAAGCGACATATTTTTTATATACAAGTGCTAATATTGTAATGGAAATGCACAGCGTCGCCATCAATCTACACTATACTACATCTACTACACTATATTAATCAACTATGTTACTTAAGACTTCTACATACGCTTGAGCGCCCACAGCAGTGCAGCTGCATTACAGCTACAGCTACAGCTTCAAGCCAGCAGGAAGGACATTTCCCGCCTTATAGTTATTTTTATCTTGGCATGTGTCGCATGCTGTTTTATTTACTTATGCTTAACCAATCATATTTTTATACACCTCTGTGATTTTGTTGCTCATTTATAGCACTTGCTTGTAGCCCAGCAGGGCAGTTATTAGTTAGTAGTAGTGCTCAGACATTGTATGGTAAGAGACTGCCTAGGACTAGTGCGTGCTTAGCTATAGCAAGACAGCTGAGGAGACGTTCAGACTACAACAGAGAAGTTCCCTGAAGTGTACAGAAGTTGCTTAGATTCTCGTAGGAACACCCAGCTAGAGACTATACCAGAAGACGCATACCTACCAGTACGGACATCAGTATTAAAGACATTACTATCACTTTTGCAATTACACCTAGTGGCAATTCTGTGCGTATTAGACAAAGTGGAGAATAAAGTCTTTGCTTACACTTTCAACCTATCAGGATCTGTTTGGCCGGTTGCCAAATACCGTTGTGTTTGCTGATAGCAGCATCCTGTCTCCTCTAATACAGAGAGACGTTCAAGCCTTGCACTCTGTAGCCACAGCTACCACTAAAGCACAGAGCTAGCCATAATCACAAAGCATCTTGCAGTACCTGTGGCAGTATTCCTCTCATTACACGGGGAAAACCGTTACAATATTGCTTTTACAAAATTGTTTGCATCCATTTTTTTATTGAACTTCTGATGGTCTACAATTATACAAAAGTAGATTGAAATGTTTTCGATTGTGATAAAAGTGTGGGAAAATTTTTGTGCATTTTCTTAAAATACTTTTTATTTTGTTATTTGAGTCTGTGAAGTTTGTATAAAATGGCTTTTACAGATGACTTAATATTGTTAAAAATTTCGCCAGTTTCAAGGACACAACGAATGTGTTACACAGCAGTAACAACAACAAATTCTTTCTGCTACTGCACAAGCTGAACTGATAGCTTATTCCAACAGTTCTCCTCAACTGCTACACTCCAGGCTCACAGCTACCAGCTGTTACCAGAACCTATCTCTGAGATTACCCTCAGTAATTCTTCTCCTCCTACTACTACCTGTACTACTAGCAACAGTAGTGGATTTTTAAGATCACATTGTCTGCACTGAGGTCCACCTGACAACTGCCGAGTGTCGGGCATGTCTTAATTGAGCCTGGCACTGCCGGAAGCTTTGTAAAAAGGCAGATATTAACTCTACCGGTCCCGGGGCACCCTTACCGGCCCTGCAGCTATCGCTACCAGCCCTGCAGCTACTCTATACCGGGTCGGTGAGGAGAAAATGGTCGTAGCCTGAGAAACCAGACTGGCTTCAAACGATGCAGAAGACTGAGTTTGCAACTTAACCATCATCAGAGTTGCCAAAAGTCATGGACCACAGGCTATAACAGCAAATAAACTCTAACTATATTACACCATCACTTCCTGGACTGTGACTCAGCAGAATTACACTTAAAGCTCCGCCCTCCACTTCTGGGTGCCTTGTTTATTTAACTACATTTTAGCCAATCTCATACCTTACTAATTATGACTTGTCTGTTGATTTGTATATTTACTTCCTGCTGATTGTGATTTGTTATTCTATAACTAGGTCAATGACTTACTGTACCTCTGCCTATAAAAGGCAGAGTTTTACTTACGCTCCTTGCTCTTGTATCAGGATACTGCTTGTATATTGCACCAAGTAGTAAAATACTTTGTCACCATTATTTTACACTGTGTTGCTGTGGAATAATAAAATGGTTATTACTCTGAAGCATTGAGTATTGAGTCTGAGCCATGCTCTCTTTCACAGTTGTGGAGTTTGAGATACTCTTCTGTTGAAGTTGATTGATAAATAACCTCCATGGAAGAGAGGTTTTGTTAATGGCATCTTAACAGGCCTCCCAAAATCTCGATACAACAGGCCAGACCAACTCCACAGTGTTCAAGTGGTAAATGGTGTTTATTCCTCTAAGATAGATACAGGTAAGCTTCCCTACCGAGGCTTAAAGGGGCGCTACCAGGCTGTACAAGTTTTCCAGGCTTGTATAACACTTCCCTAGGAAGCTATGCCATCAAATAAAGGCATCCCAATCATTTACAACAATAACAAATAAGGCACCATTAAAAATATACAATATGTTTATAAACCAACTAACAATGGTATTTAAACAAATAGCTATTGGTCTTTGTCTTTGAGCCCAGCCTCTTTTCCATTATTACACCATCATCTCTTTGTCCTTAGCTTGTGCTCTTCTCTTTACCTGCCCCATCGCATGAATAGCCCTCTTGTTTACATTAGCCCTGTCTCCTCAGTGTTGGCAGGAAGTGGCCCCATCCTATGGTTGATGTAATACAGCCAGGGTTTGCTTGGGGTAGCTTAGGGTAGTTGTTTAGAGGAGAAATGGAGCTTTCTTCCGGTCAGAACCAGACCAAACTTGTTTGCTATTAATCCTCTAAATCTTATTTAGGTGTAAGGGGCAGCAAGAGGAAAGATGGCCAGGAATTTGGGGTTCTATATTGTCGACCAGCAGTCAACGGCACAGTCTGACCTAGAACCCCAGAGGTTGGGAAAGGGTGGTGTATGTACAGTGGGGGGGGGTGGAGGAAGACGGGGGTAGGTCCAAGGGGTGGCATGTAAGTATTAGAATTAATGCGCACAACATTTCTCCACATTATCGAGTGAGTATTTAATTTTAAATATTTAATTAATTGGAAAATGTACTCTCCGGAGTGCGCTTAGAACCTTTCTGCACAGCATTAAACAAACCATGTTTCCAAGAGATTTGTGGCAAAACTTGTGAGCTTATAGTCTCTTTTCATACACACATGTGTACACAAAATGATGATTGGGTTGAATTAAAAATTATCCGCTGTTTTGATTAATGAGCAGTAGCAAGTTTTACAGCCTTGACTGTTTCTGTTTCAATAATCATTTAGCACTAGTAGTGATAAAATGCTAATAATCCACTAATCAAATAGTTACACTATCTTTATTCATTGCCACAGCTGGAATAATTTAACTCTTAGCTGCAAACTAACTCATGGCATTGTAATTGTAATAGAGTGGCACCTGGCTATTGGTGCGAAGATCTACAGAAGCAAGTGTACAAAGGCTTAAAATGCTATATGAAACGAATTGAATTGTTGCTTTAAACAATGCTTTTAGTTACCATACTAAATGCTTGGTGTATGATTGAGAAAATCAGAAATTTTTGGTTGAGTTTTTAAGTTTTCATTTCCAAATGACAAGTTTTATGTATCAAATGTTTGAAATTGGTTTTTAATAAGCAAAATTTCAACTTCTGAAGAAAAAAAATTAAAGAGGTACCCCTATACAATTAATATAAATTGTTATCATAGTAAAACTCATTTGAGCTGAAAACTTCTACAGTTTAAGCACCTTGTAGAAACAAGTTGAAAAGCCCTATTGCTTTGTAAGTTTGTTATTATCAAAACAAAACTGTAAAACAAAACTCTTAAGTCTACCAACAAACTCAGCGCAATTTCTAAAATGGCTGGAAGCAAAAGGCAGTTGAAAATCTTTTGTGAAAAGAATTTTGTTTAACTTCATGGCTCACTATCCAATAAGCTAGGTTAGCAATTTCTCTGAACTGTTGATTGCAAATGAAACAAAGCTTGTAAAAAAAGTTTTTATTGTGTTGAGTATATCATTAAGCTAAAAAGAAAGAACGAGTTGCAAAGCTGTAAGATTGAGGGAAAGTGGGAAGGCAATGCAGCAAGGGAGTGGAGAGATGAGAGATGATCAGAGGCAAAGATCAAAGGAGATCAAGAGGTACGAAGGATTCTGAAAATGACTGGCAATATTGCCAAGGCTATATAAAATAGAAGCAGATGTATCAGTATTTTACTACCTTGTATCACGGAGAACTCTTGGGTCAAGGCTGACTTGAACGCTCCATATTGAGATTGGTTGAACTGTAAATCATGAGCTGTCGGCCATGTTGAAAAGTCTGACATGGACGATAAAGGTTGCTGAAAGCGATTGGTTTTTGGAAGTAAGCGGTAGCGTAAGTCATAATCTCTTAGATATTTTGGCTTTTTGATGTTTGATTCACACCTACAAAAGTTTTTTTAGTGAGTCAGTCAAAAGTAGAATTTGGCAATTTTGTAAAACAAACATTTTTTTGTTCCAGATTGTTTTTTAGACAAAAAATAAAATTGACAAACATAAAAAATAAATTTTTATAAAAATATTGAGCAGCTGCCGAAGCAGAGTTCTGGCTTGAAACTCAGAAAGCCAGCGCAAGATAATAATAAATTTTCATCAAGTGCTCTCATCCTTGTCAGCCTGTGCAGGCTCAGGCTCTTGCCTAAGCCTTGGCTACACGCTCCTGCGTTTTGTAGAAATGTGATGAGAAATATGATTCGTAGCGTGGCTCTGGTGGCTACACACTCAGATATTTGATCACCACAACGCTACGGATTGTACAGCGAGGCAAAGAGGGTATAACTATTATACACATTCATCATAATAACTAATATAATTATGAATTATAATAATTAATTAATTATTTTATATTATTATGATATTAGATAAATAATCTTATCAGCCACAATAAATAATTAACGTTTATACATAACAATAAGTTGTTCATCATTGAGAAATACCCTCTTTGATAGAATTAATGGAATGGATTGTTGGCCAATCATTAATGACCAGGTCAAGGTCGCAATATAGAAAAGTTCACTGGAGCTGTCAAATTTAGCCCTTATATTTCAACCAATTGAAAGTGGTCATCTGATATTAGTTGTCTAATCACCGAAGTGTCAGGCAAAAACGTTTTCATAGACCATCATATTGGTCTACTCTGACAAAATGTCAGCCTTTTTTGTCAACACTCAATTATGGCTGGTAGGAGAGGCTAATTATTTAAGCTAATTCCTTGAAACTTCCAGGGGGGAAGAATGAGTAGGTGGGGTTCAAGTAGTTTTGGGAATGAGAGGGGCCTAGTAAACGAGATATAGCATTTCTATTACAATGAGTGAATAGGTGGGGAAGAGGGTTTGATGGGTCAAATCAACAAGGAGTATTATAATGAAAGGAAGGGTGGGTAGCAAGGTAGCAGGGAAGGTGGGTGGGCTGGTGTTGCGTAAATGGGGAGTCAGGAATTTATCACACTATTAATGTTTGTTAAAAAATATAGGCTGTGTTCATGATATCAAACACAATGCAGTTGTTCAAAATATCATATTGTAATGGATTTCGGTCTGGTTACCACAAAATTCCTCTGGTCTGAGTATTCTATATTTCTCCAAAGGGGAAACTGTGTTGGTACAACAGTGACAACTTTGGTAGTTACTGCCGAATCAGTTGGTAAGCACAGAGCCTATGGCTCAGACGAACTACACAGAGTTTTGTTTGAATAGTGGCTTTATTCATTAGGAACCAAAGTCCTAGGGTCGCCATCCACTAGGGTGATTAGCAAGACACAATGAATGAGTGAGTGCAGTGAGTGTGAACAGAATCAATCATTTTATAGTTAGGCTGACAGGAGACTATTTGCATAATATATATAAGAGTAAATGCACAGGAAGTAACTAGACCAGTTAGAACAAACATATAAATAGTAAGCAAATCATACAATGAAGAAGGGTTAAAAGTCAATGGTGCCAAGTGGCTAAAGGGCGAAGTCCTGTCTCCATAGTCCAATCATAGGCTCTGCAGGGCTCCAAGGCTACATCTAGTCTATGGTCATCATTTCTGTCATTCCAAGGAAGGGTGCTTCTGGTTATTGCATTAGAGCAGGATCCTAGTAGTTGTACGGATCCTCAACTATAGTGGCCAACTGGTACCGGCCCTGTATCACCATACCGGGTTGGTTAGAGGTCAATACCTGCCCTGCAACTGTCAATGCCCGCCCGCCTGCTGTGACATCGGCACAGTAAGGCATTCCACCAATACAGCATCTTTACGGTGGCTGTGAGTGGAATCCCAGCGCACTCATGTTCATACTTGAGTGATAAAGCACCAGTTTACCACTGACATTCATCAAAATCTACCACAATATTAATGATTCAATGCAATTTTAGTCGCTGTGAAATTTTACCATTAAAATAAAACAAAATAAATATTCTTCATTGATTTATGACCATTACTTTGTGTGAAATACAAAATTTAAAAAATGTGCTAATAGCTAGAAGTTTTTTTCAAAGCAAAACTAAATGTTACATAAGTCTATTACACATGGATCATAATATAAATTTGAATTTTGAAAATCACTAATGTAAGAACCCGAAAACACTATTTAGTTTTTGATGTTCTGCAAATCAACTGCCATGGAGTACATATATTGTCAGGCAATACAAATAATTGATGATTTTACAACTTGCCTTTGCTGGTAAAATTAAACTTTGATGTATTGCAAGAAATTGATCAATACTTACAGCTAAAGCTCTTGTAGCGTTCTTCATCTATAGCTGGGTTTTAAACTTTTGTTAGTGCACATAAAAAGTGGCTTTAATTAGGTATTACACTTTAGCATTACAAAAGGTGCTATTTTAATGCCAAAATTTTGTTCTTTCATTTGTTTCACGATACTTCTTCAGCAAAGTGTAGCATGTTTGTGTCAGCTGCAGTTTTTTTTCCAAAAATTATCTTTAATTTTAAAGCAAACCCCTTTAGTTGTGCAGCGTAGCTCTTACTTCAGTAAGTTATTATAAAGGTTTTACAGATAATTTATTCATGATATGTTCAAATTATACATTGAATGTTTAATTTTCCACTTTTTATGTGTCATAAAGTAGCAGACTTTTACGACCACTGAGTGTGCGCAAGGTCTCCTTGACAACTGTAGAGTGTCAAGCATGCCTAAATTAAGTCTGGCACTGCCAGAATACTACCGGCCCTGCAGAATCACTACCGGCCCGGCAGCAATCACTACCTGCCCTGCAGTATCACTACTGGCCCTATACCAGGTCGGTGAGGCAAGAATGGCTATAGGCTGAGGACCCAAACTAGTATCAAAAGATACAAGAGCCTGAGTTTGCTGTCTAACCACCACCAAAATGTCAAAAGCTATGAACCACAAGCAATAGCAGTCAAAAACCCGGACTACGATTGCACCACCACTTTCTGAGCAGACTCATCATTTATGACTCTTGAAGCTCTGCCCTCTACTTCTGGGGGCCTTGTATATTTAACCTTATCTTAGCCAATCTCATGTTGTATTATTTATATCTTGTTATGTTAATTGTTCATTTGCTTCCTGTTACTTACGATTTGCCATACCCATACTAGGTCATTTATTTCCTGTACCTCTGCCTACATTGTACTTGTAGTAGCATTCTCTTTGTGATTACTCCAAGCAGCGAGATACTTTGCCTTTATTATTCTACACTGGATTGTTGTAGCATAATATATTACGGTTGATACTCTGAAACGCTGAGTTGTGAGTTTGAGCCGCGGGCTCTGTTACAGTTGTGGAGGTGGAATACTCCTCCGTTACAGTAGTCTGGGAGATAACCTCTGGAGAAGTGAGGTTTTGTTGGTGGTATTTTGGCAGGCCCCACAAAATCCACTACAATATGTAACTATTGAACATCTAACAACTTATACTAATTTAGCACTAGTTTTTTGTGGTATTTTCTAAAGAGCCATGTAGGATTTTGCGAAAGCAAGTTGGCTGGGATGGGTTTGACTAAATCGAAAGAATTAATCATTCAAAAAGACTTGACCTACCTTACAATGTACTCTTGCATTGGTAGGTTAAATTCTGTGAACTTTTTTAGACCTTTGAGCACGTGTGAATATGCCTCGTAATATGCAGAACTTTCCACCACAATGAAAGGACCTTCAGGGCTATTCATATCAGTGTAGGCTTGTTGCGACTCTGGCAAAAACTTGATCTTTATGGTTTGCCACTCATTATCTTCCTTCTTTGGACCATATGCACCATATTGCTCTGACAAAAAATAAATTTACTGAAAAGACGGATATGCGAAGTATTAACAGCTTTTCAAGTCTGGCTTACATTTTGACAATCTTTGGCTGACTTTTTGAATGGATGTTTGGCAGTTTGCCTTAGAAATGAGACACTTGGCCTTGACTTTTGGCCATTGGCCTTTGAAATGTGCGATTTAGCTAGCTCTTACTTTCTCAGATGCCAGTTTAATAAATGCAAATAAATGTTTTTTGTGACTTCCCAACCTTTCAGTTTAAGGAAAGGAGCCCTTTGTTGAAACAAAATTTTTGTGCCAAATCTCCTAATTCTTCTTATTTTTTCAAAGTAATCATGCTTCTTATTACACTTGGTAAAAAAACTTACTATGTTTCATTGTATTACAACACAACTAAAAATCATAACTGAATCCAAATTTTTTTATTATAGTGCTATGATCAAAGACAGATGGGACGCAGCAAGAGAAATTGACGCTGTATAAGCACTTTTTTAATGTTTTTTAAAAACTGAAACACGTTTTGAGAGGTTAAAAGTTTTCGATGAGTAAATAATGGTGTAACTTTTCTTGATCTAAATTTGAACTATACTTACTTTTTATCTTGTTGGATCCTCGCTCAATTATCGTGGCAAACAGAATGTCACATCCACTAAAACAGCTGGTAGAAAGGCAAATGAGTGAACCATAAATCAATTTTTTAGACTTTAACCATCTTGGGCTGTCAAACGGTCTCCTGGAAGTGTCTACTCTACAACCCAGATAGTTACATTTAGCATTTAACTCTTAGCCGCAGACTTGTCAATTATCATATCCAGTTTCATAGAGAATAGGAAGCAAGGCAGCGTCTATACTGTTTACCTGAGAGTGTAACACAAACCACTGTTGCTGACATCCACTCCTTCGATGAAAAAGTTGTGGAAAATATTAAAATTCCCTCGAGTTTTCAGTTTTCCATAGCGAGCATGATCTGGTTTTTCTCTAACGGTCTTCACTCCCTCTCTAACTGTTGAAACAAAGTCTTCCCTTAACAGCCTGAATTGTATGTCGAGGTAATCATCAGCATCAGCAAACCCTAAAGAGAAATGTAAATGAAAGCTATTAATATAATTTAAGAAGTTTTTATACTTAATAGCTGGTAAAGATTTGAGAAACAAACCGAAAGTTTTTTATTATTTTGAAAATAGTAAAAAATATGAGCCTACTTAACTTACTTTCAGATTGTTTGTTTTTTCGAAGTTTTACAATTTCACCACTATTCACATCCTCAACGGTAGGATACGGTTTGAGCTGTCTGAAGTCATCTGTAGGTTTCTCTGTAGTACACACTCTGTCTCCTCTCTGGTTGTCTCTGAGGTAATATAATGAATTGAAAATAGAACTTTGACACTAAATAACATTGACAATTTAAATTTAGGTAATATTACATTGATAAAAAAACCCTTGCAGCAGAGTCATCACTATTTAATGAGTATCTCACAAAACACCCTTTCAGTTACAAAGAGAATAAGATTCCAATGGTCTTTGGGCATCAAACCATTCAACCAATTATTATAATGAAAGCAAAAGTACATTAATATAGACTCATATGCTACTAACGACTGTAGTTTCTTTTCTTTTTTCTTATCTTTGGAAGCTTGAAAAATTGCTCCGTATTCAGCAATAAGCTCTGATGTTTTCTCTGAAGGTGCATCATTAAGCAAAAAGGTCTGCAGTGGCCGTGGGCAACTTTTTATGGGCTCAATAACACATTAAAACAAAAATGATGAACCAAAATGTTGAAAGTGGAAAAATCTCGATATTAATATATCTGGCTATTAGCTAAACATCAAAGTGCTATTATTAGTGTTGTATTTTAAAAGTAATGGCAAAACAAATGTCGTGTCTTATATTCTTTCAATAATAAAAATAAAAGTAGACCTAGCCTCTGATTAAGCTGTCTCTATATTGTGACACTGCTGAGAAAAAAAGCCACTTTAACAGCCAAAGTTAACTTAATCTCACCGCTTATAACCAATTCCCCGCTTCCTTTTTCCGTGTCTTCTACTGCCATCCTCTCTACTCTCTCCTTCTCCAGGTTCCTCTGCATGAGCCCCACTCTCCCACTTTCGTTTGTTGGACATCGCAGAGTTTTCCTCTGGTCTGCATAACATTCATGAGTCACCAAACAGGAATGCAAAAATATCTGCAAAACAGCTTTTTTACACAATAACAGTTATTCAGACGAGTGACGTTTCATCTTAAACCACTGACTATGTGCATAATTTTACATTCATAGTCTTAAGTTTTAGTGGATAGTAATTGCAAGTTTGAGCAGTTCTATATTCATTGTTCTAAGTTGCTGTCACCAATTCGTCATTTATTTTATTATGTAGAAGCTCGTTAGACTTCATTTAAAAAAAGCATTTATTGACAGTTTCAACATGCCAATCAATTGTGGTTGTTCCATTTTCAGTTAGTTAAGTATAAAATATAACAGACTTGTGGCAGGTTACATTGTATCCTAAGCATCATATATAATATCAAAATCACTGGTCAGTTATAGTCAATATTACAAGCTGTACTAAGATCACTTAATGTATAATTGTTAGTTTTATCAGTGTCCAGCACCACATCTATAGCATTCTCATTATGTAACAGCCAAAGCCAGTCACACAATCAAAACAATAGATTGTTGTGCCTTGATAGAAATGTGAAAAAATTTGATTTACGATAGCAGACGGCTATTCAACTCAGCATTATACACTCTATATTCATCATATTTTCATTGTTACTTCCATGCCAGTATTTTTCTGCTTCAAAATGCCAAAAGCGAATTATTAGAAAAAAAAACCTCTATTGATGCATTCAATTTTTACACGGCCTATTTAAAGGTTTCAACTGTGGCGATAGATTACCACTCTCAGATAGTATGTGTCTTTCCAAGTGTTAACTTTTAAAACTAACAAACTTTTATCAATGAAGTTTAATCAGGCTCATTTTTACCTTTTAGTTTTTCATCTCCAAAGGTAAAGGTAAAGGTAAAGGTAAAGATAAAGGTATAGGTATTTTACTGAATAATCCAGAATTTTTTTTCTTTCATGCACCATTGTTTATCTTTGCTTTGTGTCTGTAATTATAATAGTAATAACTATAACCACGATAAATGGTAGTGTTCATTGAAATAGTAATAGTAATGGTAAGGGTGAGAGTATTAGCATAGAAATATAATATTATAATCATATTGTACTCTTTATTTGCATTGAGATTGAATATAATCGTGTTTCAATTTCGACTTTTTACCTTTCTTGGAATAAGTTTCACACCAAACAAGTATATCTATTGATTCCTGTGTTGCTTTTATGGGAGTTGATAAAATTTGAGAGAGGTTTCATATCAAAGTAACGTTACAATTTCAAACTCCACGAAACCATTCTTTTATACAATAACTCCCTTTATGGTAAATGAAACATATGCCTGAAGCCCTCGGACATGATGAAATAAAGTTATGTTAACAAAAAATGCCATAATAAAATATATGATAAAAAACCAAGATTTGTGGCTTGATGACATTTTAGTGATGTTCAATGACCCCTACAATGACCCCTACCCCCTCATGCAAGCAACAGCATCAATGATTCGCAAATTTAACGACATAAAATGTTCCGTTATCTTCCCAGAAATAAATACCAGTCCATGTTATTGTGAAAGTAACACTTTACAAAAATACTATTTATTCCGGCTATCAGAGCAGTATATTTTTCCACAATAAACGTTACGTAACATACCCGGTTCTTTGCTAACGCTTCGGCTTTTCACAACCCTCCATTTTACATCTACTTCTTTGTAACGCCTGCTCGGTATGCCCTTATTTCTAAACCTCTTATCAAACACTATTACAATATACTGTACAATCTCAATTAGTTATTTCAACAAAAATTTGACCATTTTCCACATTTTATTTATGTGGTATTACACTCCGATAGCTGATTGATCGACTCTTAAAATATTCTAAACTTGAAATTACCTACTTCAAAACAAATTGGGGTTTATTCAGAATATATTATGGTGCATGTAGCCTGTTATACAGCATTTACAGTAGTGGTTGTCATTAATTGCAAGAAAAATCCCCGCTTTGTATTGGGAATTTTGCTGGTTGAATTTTCTGCTACAATAGTTCATTTGTGTTAAACAATTGACTGTTACCAGTACTCATTGATTAATGCTATAGATCAATATTTTGTTCATTCATCTCAACAAAGTGTAAGTATGGCTGATCGCTGAGAAAACAAAAGCTCTTCCCACCAATACACTTTAAATCTTACCTCACACACCATTGACACACCTAGCACACAATGGATACACCTAGCACACAATGGATACACCTAGCACACAATGGATACACCTAGCACACAATGGACACACGTAGCACACCTTGCACACCATGGACACACCTAGCACAAAATGGACACATGTAGGATCAAGTTTGTTCCATATTTCTATACCACTTCTTTGTTACAGCAAAAATTAAGACTTTTGCTGAGGGCAAAACGAGTGTTATAAAACTTGAAGCAAATGCACAAAAACTTTTCTCCAATCGATATCATTGACCTTCATGTCTGTAGTGGGTAGTTTAGGAATGGAAGAGATTGACTCACTGTAAAACTGTTTTTAAAGTCATTTTTGTTGAGGTGAAAAATTTTTTTATTGTAAGGAGAGTGTTTTGTTATGTTTTCGAGCAATTGACTGTTTTTTTTTCTGAAATTCTTGCTAATAGCAGGAATGATCATTCAATGGACAATTTGGGTCAGTAGTAATAATTTTAGTGAGTTGCAAAATACCATTCCCACGGGCAAAAAAAATGTTGATTTGCGACGCATACTCATAGGTAGCGAACGCTACAGATCAATTACATAAAATTAATGCATGTCCACGTGGGTGACGTTTGTTTCAAATTTTTGCATTCTCGGTATTATTAATTATTATTATTCTGTTATCACTTACCAATAAAATAAATTATATATGCTGCTTAATTATTATGATTGTCATGTGCAATATTGATACATTGAAAATAGATTGATTATGAAAATATAAAGCAGAGTAATTTTTTGAAATAATAAAGGTAAATGATATAGTTAATCAAGAATGAGTTGCTTTAAAATAAACATTGTCAACTGGACAAGTGTAAAGCTGTTATTCTTTGACTCACTTCCTATATCTGTGACTTTCCGATGCATCATGCTAATAGTACCAGTAAGGAATCAACGACACGAGAACCGTCTCTGATGAATTGCTTACACATGTGAAAATAATTATGCTCACTACAATGCACACCGGAATATTTTATCTCCACATCTGATCCAGATGGAAGAATATTATTTATTATTATCAAATAATAAAATTTAAACGTCTAGATAGATGCGATTGCCGCTTTGCGATGTTGATCCCAAATATAAATAATAGCTCATCAATCTAGCCCGCGAACACACCTAGCAATTAATATTTATTTATAAATACACTTTTGCTTGGATTAGCTAATTTGTTTGCTTTTGTTTCACAAATTTATTTAAAAACCATTTCTCCTTTACAAACAATTGGCTAATAACCAAACTTTGTAACTATGTTTGGTGTACTATTCAAAAGTTTATGGAATAAAATAAAGTTTATGGCTACGTTATCAAAACTTTTAGAACTTTCTATGATTGACATGGGTAGTAGATGCACTAGAATGGAAAAAACCTAAAATACAATAAAAGACAAGTTCGTTTTTTTCAAAATTTTGCTATCGAAATTCACACAGTAAGTCATCACTTTACTTACATCGAATGTATTTTGTCTGGGGGATTATATTGTAAGCTAAAGTTAATCCCAGCTGGGTACCAATAAAGGTTTTCTACACCTTTTTGATAAGCTAGCAGGTGCTAAAACCATAACTCAAAATAACAAACAAGCGCACATAAATGTGACAGAATACAATAAAATAAAAGTTAAGCTCACAAGATATTGAAAAGCTGACTCAATCAGTTTCCGAACATTTTCTAGCCAAGAAAAATCAAGAAAATAAAATTTGCAGTTGCCATGAAAATTTTGGAAAAGCCGTAAAATCAATTCTCTGAAAACCAAAGGATACTAGGCGTGGGGGAATATTTTTTACTAATTTTGGAAGATTGTAGCTAGTGTGGTTACTGGGAAACTGAAAAGAAAGATGACTTTACGAGATACCAAAATAATCAGTTGAAACAAAAGTTCGGATGCATTCTTTGTGACAGCAAAAACTTTAGACTGCATTTAGCCTGTACTCCATAGATAAGCAGAGCTGGTCAAAGACCTTCGAATGGTTAGTGGTGTCTCCTGCTGTTGGAGTGGTATCTATATGTGGACCCATTACTCTGCATTCTATTCCTGCTATAAGGCTCTGCTCTTCTATCACTGTAAGCTCTCTCTCTGCTTCCATCATATCTCTTCGAGGGACGATCTCCCCTATTATCGCGTTAGATATCAACCTCCACTCTGCTCTCACCTCTTTCACTCCAGAAATAACTACCCGAACATTCGCCATTTGAAACTCTTTTATCTGAGTTTCGTTTTTTTGTTTGATTTTGATCAACCCGCTTTGTGTGGTCATGGCTATCAGAGATTTTACTTAATTTGTTATTCAATTCATGTGGTTGCTGATCATTTTTGCTGCCGGTGCTTTCATGATCTCCAAATGCCTCAGTATTACGTCTTTTCTGGTCATCTGAGTACTTGTAACTTCTAGTTACACTGACATACCTTCCAGTGTTCAGGATCGGCTTTTTGCAGTCTTTAAATGGGCATACGATAGGAGGCTGGTTCTTATGCCTCTCCACAAATGTGTCCATGAACTTGACCTGGAATTTGTATTAAACATGTTTGGGCATTTTCTAATCATAAATGCTTTGATGAGTTAAAAGAAGAGCCACTTCTAACCACGAAGTCTGTATGATTCATTTTAACTTTTTATTGGTATAAGAATGTTTCAAGCTTCAAGTTTTTTTCTGTTTTACAAATAACATTGCATAAGTATGATTGCGTTTCAGCTATCTGCCAGACTTACAGGAAGTGTGTGTTGGCAGTCCTGAAGTACAAGCCATTTTGTCTTTCTATTGATTAAAACTGTGGATGCAGGCAACTTCTTAAACAGGTTCTCAGTCTGAGGTAACTTGCACCTTGTACATAGCAAAGGACAAGGCTCGCCACACACGCCACAACATTCTCTTTTCTGGAAATGGAAAAAAATATTGATAAAATCATGATAATTATTTTTTCATTAAAATAAAACTAAGTAAAACTTGATATATATTTTTGTGCTAACTTCCGAGCATTGATGGCACTTCACATTCCTCCTACAGCTTCTCTCACATTTGGTATGAGTGCATGGCTCACCACACTTCTTGCAGCACATTTCATGTCTTCCGCCACCCCATTGACATTTACTCAACTTCTCTTCAAACTTACAGACATCATTGCATCTCTGTGAACATTTGGTACCGTGACTGCATCTACAGAAACCAACAGAACAAATAAAAGAGATGCTTGGTTTTTTTAAGCTTTTTGTACACACTTCAGTTCTAGCAAGATATTTATTTTATTATTGCTTCACTGGATATATCTATATATTCCCATGGATGTAGCATAACAGGATTGCCAACTTAGCTTTCGTAATATGACTGTCGTCACAATTGAATTGTAGTAGTTTATGGGAGTTGCCATGACTTCTGACCCCTACAAGGTCACTAATTATAATACCCAAATTTTGCACAGTATCGGGTATGAGATTGCAACATCAAAACAGCATTGAGTTGTCTTCTCGTTGAAAAAGACAACTACAAAAATTTACAAGGAGTTTGCGCCCCATTTCTGTATGCATGTATGTCATGACTCCATTGTGAAAGTCACAATTACAGCCCATATATGGTACAGATTTTACCATTCAATTTGACACAACTGATCGGGCGCAGCTGGAAATTCTGTTATACTTCATCCATGGTATTTCCTTACTTCAGTAAACAGTCTTGAAGACATACAAAAGCACACTTCCCATTCTCCTTGCAGGTGCCACATAGACCTTTACATTTGTGTCCACATGGGAGGTATTTCTCACACGGTTGAGTGCATTTCTGGTGTACTTTTTTGTGTTCCGTAAAACTGTAATAAAATTTTCAATTATCATTTTTATCAGCAGAAAGTATGAGTGCTTTTAAAAGCTAACAACAAAAACATGAATTAGTAATTGTATGCTGAAACTCTCATCTTTATTCGTAATAAAATTTGCTTTAACTTAATTTTTTAACTCGCTTTATTAATAGTGTTATTATTTGACAAAATTATGACTCTTTACTACAAATACTTGCCAAAAATAATGTAAAACAATTATTTATTCTCAAATTACAGACTTCTAACTGAACCGCGTGTTAGAGCAAAACAAGATCAATCAGCTGCTGTTAATAGGTTAGTAGTCATAAGGGAGCAGATCTCTGTCATGGAGCCCGATTAGATGTCATGGAGGATTAGATGGTTCTCCTGGTTCCAGGTACTTGAAGTACGCCCCTGTTCCCATGCGAACCCGTGAGGTACCTTTTTGTGTGCACCAGTTGCTCAGAATTTAGTTGTGCAGGTGTTTATATTGCGATTTTTTATGCCGTTAGATTATGAGTTTGATTGGTTTGGGAGCCTCTGTCATGGAGTCTAAGGAGGTTGTCCTGGTTCCAGGTACTTGAGGTACGCCCCTGTTCCCATGCGAACCCGGTGAGGTGCCTTTTTGTGTGCACCAGTTGTTTAGAATTGATGTAATTATTATGGTGTTGAGTGTCGGTTTGGACGATGGTTTGTATGTTAGGTGTATTTGTTGGATGTTTAGTAGGTTCTCCTGGTGCATTGTTTGGGTGCTTGGTGCCTGACTTACCTTTTTGTGTGCACTAGGTGTTTTGTAATTAGTTGTGATGGGTGAGGTAACTTTTTGTGTGCACCGGGTGTTCTAATTTTTTGTGCTGTATTTAATTTGGCAGGGGGTTTATATTGCGATTTCTTATGTTGTTAGATTATGAGCTTGGCTGGTTTATAAGTGTGTGGGTTTATACTGAGTTTTGTATTGTGATTTTGATTGTTGCATTAACGTTGTAGAGTTATTGCTATAGTTTTATTACAAGAAAAGTTAAGCTGTTTTCTTCATATATAATCGTGGTGTTCATAGATATCTTATTTATTGAAAGAATATACAGAAGTATTTATCTCATAAAGATAAAATAGCTCGAATAAAGAACTGAGTGTAAATAGTATAAATAGTATTACAGTTTGTTTTTTGTAGACCTTTGTACCCTGTGATGAGTCCTCGGTCTTGTAATTCTCCTTCTTCGACGAAGCTCTTTGCGCTCGAGTTCAATAGAAATAGGTACATTTAGCTGTTTTTGTTGACGTTGTTGTTGTAATTGAGAACGAACTTTCTGGATCTCCTGTTGTGGTATCATTCTTTAAGAGCTTTAGTGTTAGAAGAGTTTCATATCGAAAACTCTTTAGCTGCTATAGCCAGTTTAGTTGATGATTCTAACATTGTTTACGAAAATCCATACTGTTTCTTCAATTTTTTTATTACATAAGCTTTGTAGAAGTAACAAGTGTTCTTCATTCAGAGGTTTAGGTTCGGTTTCTGCTTTTTTGTCATTAACTGTTTGCATTTTTTGCGAGTAGTTCTAGAAAAAAAACAGAAAAATCCTGTTAATTACTATCGATATATGATGTAAAGGGTTAGCGTACGACATTAGCAAATTTTTGTGAGTAAATATTGTCTGAGTCTAAGGACAATAAATAATACGTGTTTAAAGCTATAAATAAAGTTCACGATTAATCTTAAATAATTATTTTAATAATTTTCACCTTGATGCTGAGAGTCCTTCTAGTTACTGCAGTAGATCCAGAAGCATACGTGAAATCTTTAGTTGTTTCGCCTGAAATGATTGATTTGTATGTGTCTGAGTACAATAAATAATACATGTACATGATTAAAAAACTATAGCTTATTAAGTTTCGCAGTTAGTCCTAAATAATTATTTATTAATTTTTACCTTGTTGCTGAGAGTTCTTTTAGTCAATGTAATAGAACCAGAACCATATGTTGATCCTTCAGATGCTTTGACTGAAATGAATGAATTTTATGTGGAGCAGAGCTGTTTAAATAGTTAATGTTACACCGAATTACCTAAACTTACAACCATCACTCAAAAAAACAACATTCTTTGCTCAAAAATCTTTTTGTAATAGATTAGACTTTTCGCTCAATAAAACCTTTTTTCGCGCGAAGATTCTGCAAATAAAGCTATGTGCTACATTCGCATGGCAGAAGCCCACATTATTTTTGATAGAACACCAGTTATCACATTGAAATAAGATTTTTTTATTTGCGCAATAAAGCCCATAATTTTGTCTGTGAGAAATACACTATTCTTCACGCTAAGTAAGCAAAAAAAGGTTCTGAGATAAAACAGCAGTTAACTCACGATGAGAAGTGTCATTCACGCCCAAAAAAATGTTTCCAAGTGAAAAATGGAAGTATTCGTGTGGGAGAAAACATTTTTGATTACACAACCAAAAATATAAATTTTTGCGCGGAGAGAAAAGTTTTCCGCATGAAAAACAAAATTTTTTTGCAACGAAACAGAGCTTTCATGCAAAATCCCAGTCTTTTTCACGTGGAGAAAACAACGTTTTCCACGCAAGAAAAATTGTTTTTTCCTCGTGTAAAAAAGACGCTTTTTGTGTCAGGAAAAATGGTACTACTCGCGTGAGAAAAACAATTTTGATGACACAACAAAAAACATAAGAGTTCGCGTGGAGAAAAAAAGGTTTTTTGTTCGAAAAAACAACACTTTTTGTTGCAGACCAACAGAGTTTTCGTGCAAAAAACCAGTTTTTCTCAAAGAAAACAGAATTTTCGTGGGGGAAAAAACAGTCTTTTTCGTGTGGAGAAAACATCGTTTTTTGCGCAAGAAAAATTGTTTTTTTCGTGTAAAAAGACATTTTTTGTGTGAGGAAAGAATGGTACTATTCACGCAAGAAAAACAAGTTTGATGACATAACAAAATAAAAATTCTTTGCGCGAAAGAAACGTCATTTCCCGTTGCAAAAAACGCACATTTTTTGCCCGAAAAAAAAGTCATTGTTTACTCGAAAAAAAAAAACATATATCATGAAGCAATTTTCGAACAAACCCCCCTATTTCACGCGAATAAAATGTCAATTTTTTGGCGTAAAAACTGGACTTTTTGCGCGAAAAAAACTTCATATTTTGCGCAAAAAACATTATTTTTTGTGTGAGGAAAAACTCCACTTTTCGCGCAAAGAAAACAAAAATTTTTCTGCGTAATAGGGATGTCATTTTTTGCCCAAATAACAGATTACTTTTTTTTGCCGTAAGACTGACATTATTTTCCGCGCAAAAGAAACAGTATTTCCCACTGCAAAAAAAGACTTATTTGCGCAAAAACCTGTGTGTGTATATCATAGAGTGAGTTTCGCACAAAAAACAAACATTTTTCAGCTGAATCTAACATCAAATAGGTTCTGTAAAAACACAAATCTACTCACATAAATATCTTTATATTATAGCTACGTCTAAGTCTTTCGCGCGAATAGATTTTTTTCACTTGAGAAATCTATATGTATTATAAAGGGACTTTCGCGCAAAGTATTTTCATAGGGTCAATTGGTTTAACTTTAGCTATTCAAGTACCATTTTTTTCACACAAAGAGCATCCAGTTCAGCAACAGTGAGTGAAGAAGTAACATCTACTACAACTACTAGGAGAGCATTCAGCATTAACGTAAAAAATACTAAATAATTATTTGGTTCTATTTGATTAACTCATTTAGATTTTGGAACTAGTTGAATAACTCATCTAGTTTTTTCAAAACTAAAGCTTTTAATAAAACGCTAATAATTACACCATATTTTTACCATTTAACTTAGGTTTTGTTTTGTAGGTACAATGACTTTAAACTCCAAAACATTTCCAAAACTTTGTATTGAACCAAAGCTCCCCATTACGACTAACATCAACATCAACACTACCTCTACTACCTCCACCTCTTCCAGCAACAACGACATCGCCAGGATCAAAAATAGTGATAGAGGAGTCAACATTAATGCCTCCGATGCTTTATCCTCTTCCCGCTCAAACAGCATTAGTAGCAACACATTCTTCAATACAGTGACTAATCCGCGAATAGATTTACCTGACTCTCCTTCAAGTCCTACATCGGATTATACCTATCTGCATGATAATAACGGAGTCGAACGATGCGCTGATAACAAAAGCTCATCAATGACATTATCACGGGTTCCAATTTCCCTTTTCTCATCTGGAGATGAAAAGAATAGTGCAAGTAATCGTAAAGAGTTGCAGTTGAATCAAATAGCAGGAATAATGACAGGAGCTATGAGAAAAGGATTCTTGAAAATTGGGAATTTTGTGAGCCTGCTAGATTTACCAATTCCTACAGCATTTGAGGTTTTCAGTGCTAACTTCGTTGAAAATTACAGTATCTTGGATTATGAATACGTTTTAAGAAATGGAAATCGGGTTCGAGCAAAGTCACTGATCGGTAAAGGGCTTATGATGGAGTTTGCAGATCTCAATTGCTGTCCTCTGGATACAGTAGTGTACATGGGAACGCGAGAGCAAAATCAACTCGATCTTCGCATTGTAGGAGACTTTCATACCCTAGGACTGAAACAACAGCGAGTTTTAGCCAAGAATTTGAGGAAAAAATTGTTGAAATAATTGAATGCATACTTTGAAATCACCACTTTTGATAAAATTCCTGACAACACAAATCTGTCATTTAGCAGACTCTCCACTTGGAAAAATTTGAGGTTAAACCAACAGACAAATTTGAAGCTAAAACAACAGATGCCACCTCTGTTTATTGCTCACACCGTCATCTACAGATTCATGTTAAACGATGGATGTTTGATGAGTGGAAAGATTATCATCCCACCTGAAAACGTTTCAAATATCAAAAACTATAAACAAGGTATTATCCACTACAAAAACACGATGATGAGTAAAAATGGAGTAAAAAAACATGATTTTACGATCCTGACAGTTGAAGAAGCCTTACTGCTATTGAGTGATGTGGCTGTAAAATAGGGGAGAGCTTTCAGGTTTTCTCTATTTGATGATGTTTAGGAGAAGAATAGCGAGGATGATGATATTAATGATGCTGATGTTGATGATGTTGATGATGATGATGATGTTGATGATGATAATGGTGATGATGATGATGACGATGACGATGACGATGACGATGACGATGACAATGACGAAGACGAAGACTATGACGATGACGATGAAGATGGAAAATGACTCAAGCATTATTATTATTAATTAGTTTTAAAAACTTACTATGTGCTATAAAGTTGAATCCCAACTCTCTCTTTTACATTTATCTCCTGATATTCTAACTCTTGACTACAATAGAGATGTATTTGTATTATTTCTACTCTGAAACATGGGATCTACACAAAAAATAAGCAAAAATTACTCTACTGCTACTAATTTATGATTTTAAAAACATACTGATTACTAAGAGTTCTAGTATTTTCAGTAGATGATGAAACTTGAAAAGACGAGGATTTTTCTTGACAAGTATTTTCACGCTCAATCTCCATTTCATCTATGTATTTACCAATGTATTCATCTATTCATCTATGTATTCATCATCAACGTCTGGAAATCTGATAACATTATGATTTTTTATGAACCACTACCAATCCTCCCTTATTATCACATCACTATCGTCCTCTTCCATCTCCATACTTCCTGCTAAAATAACAGCATCATTTTGTGTAAGAGTAACAAAAAAGTTATAACTAGTTATATATAACTGTATCTAAAACACAAAATACTGAAAGTAAATCAAGAGCTCTAAGGAAATTATTGTTTATTATTTCTTTATAATTAATTTTAAGCATAGATATCGCATAGAGAGATGAGTTGTCTGATTCAGGTAGTAAAAATAGTTATTTTTCATTTTTTTACCTTCATACAGAGAAACCTCCTGGTAGTTGGTAAATGTTGTAGTAGATCTTGATCCTTCAGTTGCTGTTGTTGGAGTGGATGCTTTCTGTGTAAAAGCGCTGCGTCTTAAATAGCTAAACGTTGATCTGATTGACATGGCTTGAGTTCAATTAAAAGACTCACGCAAAAAAGCCTTCAATATCATATAAGAGATTTGTAAAGTTTGAACATTCACACGAAAAGCTTATATAATATTTTTCACGCTAAAAAATAACACAATTTCACGTGAATAAAAAAATAATTTTGTCGCGTGGAAAACAATCATTTTAGATCTGAAAAAAAATTCTTTTTGCGTGAATTAAACATAGTTTTCTACCTGAAAAATAAAGTATTTTTTATCTGTCAAAAAAATACACTTTCACGCGAATAAAAATTAATTTTGTCACGCGGAAATCAATCCTTTTTGGTGTAGAAAAAGTTTGGTTTTTTGCGCGAATGAAACATTATTTAAAGTGTGAATGAAACATAGTTTTCTACCTAAAAAAAATACACTTTCACGCGGATAAAAATTAATTTTATCATGTGGAAAACAATCATGTTCGATCTGAAAAAAATTTCGTTTTCTCGCGAATGATACATAGTTTTTTGCTTGAAAAATAATTTATTTTTGGCTTGAAAAATAACACAATTTCTCGCAAATAAAAATTAATTTTGACGTGTGGAAATCAATCTTTTTCGGTCTGGAAAAAAAGTTTGGTTTTTGCGCGAATGAAACATTATTTATCGCGTGAATGAAGCATAGTTTTCTACATGAAAACAATACAATTTCACGCGGATAAAAATTAATTTTGACGTGTGGAAATCAATCCTTTTTGGTCTGGAAAAAAGTTTGGTTTTTGCGCGAATGAAACATTATTTATCGCGTGAATGAAGCATAGTTTTCTACATGAAAACAATACAATTTCATGCGGATAAAAATTAATTTTGACGTGTGGAAATCAATCCTTTTTGGTCTGGAAAAAAGTTTGGTTTTTGCGCGAATGAAACATTATTTATCGCGTGAATGAAGCATAGTTTTCTACATGAAAACAATACAATTTCACGCGGATAAAAATTAATTTTGACGTGTGGAAATCAATCCTTTTTGGTCTGGAAAAAAGTTTGGTTTTTGCGCGAATGAAACATTATTTATCGCGTGAATGAAGCATAGTTCTCTACATGAAAACAATACAATCTCACGCGGATAAAAATTAATTTTGTTGCGTGGAAAACAATCATTTGCGGTCTAAAAAAATTTCGTTTTCACGCAAATGAAACATAGTTTTCTGCATGAAAAAAAATTATTTTTGGCTTGAAAAATAACACAATTTCACGCGAATAGCCATTAATTTTTTGCGTGAAAATCCATTCTTTTTGTTCGGGAAAAAAAGTTTTCTTTTTGCGCGAATGAAACATTAATTACCACATAAATGAATCATAGCTTTCTACCTGAAAACAATACAATTTCACACAAATAAAAGTTCTTTTTGACGCGTGGAAAACAATCCTTTTTGGACTGGAAGAAAGTTTTTGTTTTTGCGTGAACAAAAAATTGTTTATCGCGTGAATGAAACGTAGTTTTCTACCTGAAAACAGTACAATTTCAAGCGAATAAGAATTATTTTTGACACGCGGAAACAATCATTTTTGATCTGAAAAAGATTCGCTTTCGCACGAACAAAACATAGTTTTCTGCCTGAAGAAAAAAATTATTTTTGGTTGGAAAAATAACGCAATTTTGTGTGGATAAAAATTAATTTTGCTGCATGAAAAAAAATTCTTTTTGGACTGATTAAAAGTTTTAGTTTTCGGGCGAATGAAACAATATTTATCGCGTGAATAAAACATAGTTTTCTGCCTGAGAAATAACACAGTTCAATCAGTGCAACTTTGAATATTTAAGAAGCGATGCTTTCAGACAGTTATGATCCACTTCAACAACAGCATTCAAAGAAGCAACATCTACTACATCATCTACGACTAGCACTAGAAGGTTTCTCAGTAACTACTAGGAAGACTCTCAGCACTAAGGTAAATCTTAATAAATTATTATTATTACCTACCAACAGTTAAAAATAGTCTGGATATATTGTAAAGTATCAAATAGTTAATTTTTTTAGTTTCACTTGAAAAGGTAAATTTTCTTATAAATAAATTTAAATCCTATGTTTTATTTATATTATTTCAAACATTACTCTTTATTTTTTAGAATACTATGGATGGAATTTCTGAATCTTGCAGTTACATAAATTTAAATCAGTCAAAAAACAAGCGCAAAACACCCAAAACAATTTCTAAGAGAAAAATTCCTCTTGCCAAAGAGCCAGCAACCAAGAAGCGAACTCTCCCAAAATTGGTTTTACCTACAACTCAAAACAGTATGGAGAAATAGGAAACACTCTCCGATGCTGATAAAGCTCTCAAGATAGCCAAGTCTCTTGAAGAATGGAAGACGAGTGAGTTTTTAGACGCTATCAACACTCGCTGTTCCAAAGATTATGCAAGCTGTTTATATTGATCAGAATATCGGTGTATATGGTGATTACTACGTTATCACTTACCTTGGTAATTCGAATGCAAAAAATTTTCAGAGAGTAGTTTGTCCGAATAAAGTAGTTGAAAACTTCAATATCGACAATTATCCATTACCTTGTAACGCTGTGTAGTTGGGTGAGGTGGAAAACACAAAGAATCCAAACACTACTTGCTACAATATCAAACGCGTTAGCACAAAGCGCTTAACATCGATGGAAGCTACTGCTGAAGCTGATGAATAGAAAAAAATGTCCGAGAAGGAACTCAAACTCAGCTTCGACATCGAATATCTCAGTAATTTCAAACAGTGTGCGTTTCAATGGAGAAGAACCTGTCTTAAATTGCATCCGTTATGTCTCAGAAAAAGATGGAAAGAGATAGATGAGAACACTCCTATTGCCGAACAGATACGTTGAAGAAGCTAAAAATGTGTTTCAGGTGTGATGATTTACAAAGGGAAAAAACAGCAGAGGTGCAAATTCTCATACATACCACAATCTCGCCTTTATTTCTTCAACCAGTAGCAGTAATTGGGAAGAAAATTGCGAGTAAGCAAAATTCAATGAGGAAATATCAAAACCAGATATTGATGCTGATCTTGAAGAATTCCTAGAGGAGGAATTTGGTGATTTTGAAGCAGGACTCAGTGCTAATGATAATGAGTAGATTATTTCTAACATCCATTATCAAATTAACTAAATTAATTCAAATACTTTATTAATTTTACATATAGTCTATGTACAATTGAAGTAAAATAATCTTGGTTTAAAATCGAACTTCACATTTCTAAATACAAGTAAATAGATAAAAAAGCTTAAATAAAAAGCTATCTTCTGTACGTACTTTCTTTCTTATAGAAACATTCCATAACTAACTATAATGTTTTCTATTCAATATTGTTATATGCGTATTATACTAACAAAATTAAAAAGAAAACTAACAATTACACTTTTGTCAGAATTGTAACAGTAACAAAAAACATTTTAGGGGTATACACTAGGTCTGTTTTACCAATAGAACTTATGTCAAAGATTTTCATGCTTATATAATAAAGTTATACAATAATTCAACGCTTCATTTCTATACAATACTCAAACCCTCCAATCTAACATCATCATCACAGCAAAACACCTGGTGCACACAAAAAGGCACCCAATGGACCAGGAGAACCTCCAGGATAACCTCCAGAACATCCAACACACCATACAATGTATTAATCAACATTCAACACTATTAAATTAACATACATTCTAAACAACTGGTGCACACAAAAACGTACCTCATGGTAAATCCTCCATACTTTACCATTGAGAACCAGGAGAACCTTATCCTTAAACCCTATGACAGAGATCTGCTGCCTTATTGCTACTTTTGCCACTACTAATACTACTTGATAAATTTTTTCCACGTGCATTTTATTAATTATTTAATGACAGTGAGATAATGAGGCAGAGAATTTTTTTGCACTATATAGTATATGAAGTTGTTGAAAGTCAAATCATAACTTATAATTCGTTTATGTTACTTTGTAAAAAAAGTGCACATACAAACTTTTTCCCTATCATCTGACTTCGGTATTAAATTATAGTGATGAAAAATGTCGGGTTAAATTTTAATTCACAAAAGTTATTATTGTTCAATTAATTGAGTTTAATAAAAATATCTTGCAGCTGACCTGTAATTATTCATATTTCATGTTGGAAATCAAGGGATAACAGATTAGTTACATTTGGTTAGGACTTTTCACCTTGAAAAATGTCGAGTAGGTAATAACCCATGTGGTACAACTAAATATTGTACTAGGCATTGGTGCGATTTGCTGGCAGAAACTAGTACCCTACACTTACCTTTTGAGATGCCCTTGATTAAACCTTAGCCCCAGTCAGCCCCACTTTAATGCTGACAGAAGATAGATAGTAACTGAAGTCACCAAATTACCAATAGTTCACGGGCCAAACACCAGAGTTGCTTTACCAGCACAGATACAGTGCAGGGTAGGCATACAAGCCAAACAAGGCTGGTAGTGACTCCTACTGAGCCGGTATGAAGATAATCATTAGCCAGTGTACTGGAAGTACCTTTCAACAGCGGTATTCTGCCATCGACCTCTGGTCAGATGTAGCCCTAGGACTGCCACAGAGAAAATAGTAGCAAAATACTGTGGTAGATTTGCGTGAATGTTCACAGTAAACTGGGAGTTTGTTCCACCATTTCGCCACTCAGTGCTTTGGCAATGCACCTACAGCCATCGGTGAGATGCTGTGCAGGTAGCAAAGCCGGTAGTGGCCTCTACAGGGTTGGTAATGACCTCTGCAGGGCCGGTATGCTGACACAGGGCCGGTCTAAGATGGCTGCCATAGCTGAGGACTTCCGAAACCAGTTAAGACTTTCCACCAAGCCAGGAACCGAAGCTACCTACCTTTACATCTGCGGTAACCAGGACCACAAGGTAACTAGAGCCTTGGGACCCTGTAGGACAGTCTGATCGGACAGTGGGAGACAGGACTCCGCCCTCAACCACTTGGCGCCTTATTTGTTTAACCCTTATTTGGTTGTATGATTGGTCAGTTATTTATATAATTCATTGCATTGGCTAGATAACTTCCTGTGCTCTTATTGCTATACAATTTATGCTAATTAGTTACTGTGAGCTCTCCTATAACGGGAGAGAATTTTGCCACAATCATTGCATTCATTCTCATGTCTTGCCACAAACTCCCTAGAGGAATAATTACCCTCTAGGACTCTGTCTTGAGAATATAGTCACTTACACAAGCACTACGCTGTATTGTTTGTCTGAGCCATGTGCTCTTGCTATACTGGGTAATTTGGTTGGCTGATACACAGTTGTCACTGTCAAGCAGCACAGTGTCCCCTCTGGAGAGAGGTATAATACTTGAGCCTAGTGGATGTCCGTGGTAACCAGACTGGAATCCTTTACAATACTTGACAACAAGCTTCTAATTCCATATCTTTCTCACTTAGCAACATATCAATTTGACTATGATTTTATTGCATGATTGGTTAACTAATAATATTCTTGTTAGTGTTGGTCAAATACTACACCTGGTTTAGGTTTCGGATGGGAATTTCTAATATTAATACATAGAAAGCTATTACTTTTGAAAAAATGCTTGAAAGCATTTCTTGAGCAATTTTTATCAATTGTATAAATTTTTTGATTAGAAACAGAATTTTCCTGGTCGCCTCATTTACTCTGCAAAACAAAAATATGATGATAAGGATTTCAAAACTGTATTATTGTTGTGTCAATTACTTTTTACAATCATAACTTTTATTTACACTTAAATGGCTCACCAATAGTACATCATTTTGATTTTTGTCAACATAGAGTTATCCACTGTGGTTTTTTTCTATCAGAAAGTTGTTTATTAGCACAATATATTTTCCGTTGTTATAATTAAATGCAGGTCAAGTATAGAATCAATTGTTTTAAAAAAAAGAAGGCAGAGCTATATCTATATAAAAAAGCAGAAAAAAAATTAACGTCGTTAGACTGCTACTGGGTGTTTTATATACTAGTTGTATAATAGGAGCAGATCCCTATCATGGTGTCTTAGGACAATAAGGCTCGATTGGTTCCAAGTGTTTTTTGTGTTAGCGCCAAGTACCACGAGAACATGAAAGGTTCTTTTTTTTTGTTCACCCGTTTATCGTGTGTTTTAATTTTGTTGTAATTGATTGACTAAAAATTTATTGTGCAGGGTTTGTTTATATTGGGGTTTGTATCATGATTTAGATGGTGGGGTTGAGTGTATAAAAATTGTATGCAGGGTTTTTTGTTATAGTTTATTTGCACAATAGGTAAAATACAATGGATAAAATGTATGTAATATTTATTATAAAGTCCGTGTTTTGATAAGATGTAAGTATTAGATAGGGATAAAGTATATAGGAGCTTAATGCAGTATTTGCAGTAGTGAAGTTAATTTGAAAACGAGTGGTAAAATTATTCTAATAGATATCATCAGCGTTGAGTTCTCCTCCAAACTCTACAAACTCCTCATTCAGGAAATCTGTAATATCCCCGTCAGTATCTGATTCTGACAACTCTTCATTGTATTTTGCTTGACTACGGTTTTGTGATCAATCAGCACTGCTGGATGTGGAGAGAAAGATGCCATTGTGATATGCGCTTGCATTGACATCCCATTTTTTTTTTGTAAATTATCTCACCCGGAGCGTATTTTTTAGCTTCTTCCATGTATCTCATTGGTATGAGAAGCATTCTTATCTGTCTCTTTTCTTATTTTTTTCCAAAATGTATCAAATGCAAGTTTCAACATTGAATACAAGCTTCTCCATTGAATCGATGTGGCATGAATCTTTCAACGAAGTCGATATAAGGGTAAACTGCGCACTGCTTGAAATTAGTGAGATAATCGATGTTGTAGCTGAGTTTGAGTTCATCCTTGGTCATCTTTTTCAATCGCTTGGCTTCAGCAGCAACTTTTCCCAAGTTTAAGTCTTTCGTGCTAATGCAATTGAGATAGTAGCAAGTACTATTTTCCTTTTTTGGGGGTTTTGAAGCTTACCCAAATAGACAATGATGCAATGTAATGGGTAGTTGGAAAAATTGAAGTTTTGAGCTATTCTGCTTGGGCAAACTACTCTCTGAAGTTCTCTCACATTCGTCTTGCCATAGTATATGAGAATGAAGTAATCGCCAAGTACGCCAGTGTTGCTATTGACAGCAACAATCTCCGTAATGGTCGAGACATCAAGACCTTTTAGCAAATGGTAAGATCCAATCTTTTGTAATTCAATTACATTCCATCCTTTGAGAGTATTGGCAATCTTTAGAGATTTATTCGCATCAAAGATCATTTCCTTACACTCCTGCTGTTCACGGATTTGCCCTGTAGGCATAATCAACTTGGGAAGAGCTCGGGTACTTGTTGTTTCTTTTGTAACAGCATGTTTTCTCTTGGTGACTTTTTTGGTTGTTTTGACTTTGCTCTCTTTTGGAGTTATTCTAAGTAGTAATTCAGAAATTTCATCCATCGTAATCTAAAAAATAAAAACAACAATGTTTGTATTAGTGTAAATAATAAACAATATGGTTTTTTTAGAGAAACGATGTAACTTGCTCAACTGCTCTTAGTAATAAATAATTAGAACCCTGTTGTTTTCTCGCAGACAAAAAAGTCAATTTAATGATTGTCAAAGACTTGAGAGCAAACCAACTAGATTCTACTGGCACACTTTTTTACAGCTCGAACTACACAAGTACAATTAATAATACATAATTAAAACTCAGATGCTGACTATCTGTCACTCCACAGTGCAACTAGTTGATTACTGTCAACTAGTGTTAAAGAATTAGTCACCAATTCTTACCCTATTGCTGAGAGTATTCCTAGTAGTTGTAGTAGATAGTGTAGTAGATGTTGTTCCTTCAGACTATGTTGCTGAAGTGGATGATTCCTGTGTAAAAACAGTGCCTCTTAAATTGTCAAAGTTGCACCGATTGACCCTACAACCAATGGGGTGGGGGGGGGGGGGTTATAAATGGACATGAACATGACATGTCCATGTCCATTTATGTACACAAATGGGCATGAATATGGACACGGACATAAACATTTACATAAACGGATCTGGATATAAGCATTGACTTGTACATTCCAATGTACATGTTCCTACTCATGTCAATCTCCTTGTTCCTTATCAAGTACAGTTTAAACACACATGTACAATATACACTCTGTACAAACATATAGCTTAAGGTTTATTTCTTATGTAATACTCTTATATACTTTATCCCTGTCCAGTACTAACATCTTATCAAAACTCAGACCTTATTAAAAATATTATATGCATTTTATCCATTTTATTGTACCAATAAACCATAACCAAATGCAATACAACCCTAGGTATAAACAAATCCTGCATACCACTTTTATACACTCAACTTCACAATCTAAAACACGATACAAACCCCAATATAAGCACACCTTAAAGGGATAGTCAACAGAGAAAACTAAATTTTGATAAAAACTTTGAATAGCAGTAACAATAAATATGGGAGTATTTTTGTTGTTTTTAACATTTTAGTTTGTGAGATATAAGGGAAAATGTGAAATCGCATTTTGGATATCGGCAATACATTCTTTGGTTCGTCACCGGGATTGGCGTACACCCCAAACGGCGTTCATTTCCTTATACGATTGAATTGTCATAATTGTCAAGCTATCATTTTCCAGTGTTGTTACACCCTTAGTTTCCCCAATTCATGTATTTTTGCTTTGTGGACTACTAAAAAAACATTGAAATATTAAATATTTTCAGTTATTAGGGGCCATTCATTGCTGAAACCGTAATAATTAATTTTTTTGCCAGTTATTTTTTATAAAATTATAATTAATATTTAGTATTTTAGTAGTATTATTCTTATAATAATATTACTAAATAAAAAAATTCTAATAATATTTTTGATATTTTTATTTCATAATCATAACAACATCATACATAATACCAATAGATATGCAATAATAGCGCTTATTATTATTAATAATGATCGATGATAGGAGAAGTTGTCGGTGATAATTATTGTCATCACTGATCACTGATGTAGCCTAATGTGAAATAGCCACAATGCTGATAAGTATCTGTGTAATAATGACGAGGCGTGCAAGCCGTTCCCGTCATATTAGGGGGTCACTCACAGTTGCGCTCCAGCCGTAATGGTTTACTAATGTCGCACAAGTTGATTGCACGCTATGTCTGTGCGGGGTGTACCCTCGTTATAGACAACAATGTAACGAGTCTTTGGCGATATTTCTAACAGCGCGAAATTCAAAGTAGATTTGTGCAAACATGACAGTTTTATACTGCTATTTTTATACTTTTGGAAAGTTTTACAATAAAATTTGGTCCCCTATTGGGAAAATCACTGTCTTCTGGTAGCTTATGTATTAAATTAGTGCTACCTAACCATTCCAATATCAAATAAACTAGCATCAAAAAATGTCATTTTTGGCTTTCTCTGTGGACTATCCCTTTAATACAATAAATACTTAGTTTATCATACAATTACCACAAAATTAAAGCACACGATAAACCGGTGCACACAAAAAGGTACCTTTCAGGTTCTCATGGTACTTGGTGCCAACAACAAAAACACTCGGAACCAGGGGAACCCTTATGCCTTAGACACCATGAGAGAGATCTGTTCCCATTATACTACCTATACTCCACCACAATCCTGACTAACCTAAAACACCATTTGGTTACCTAGGCCTCTATCTGTACATGTGTAGCGGATTTTTACGTCCACTACCTTCCGTTAGGGGGTTGTGCTGGCAGACGCGCCGTCTGTACAGCCACAACAAGGCAGTCAGCTTCTTCAGGCCTGACAAGTAATGGTCAACCTCAACCCAGAGGTGACCCTGTACCGAATCGGTACAAACACAGTGTTGCAAGGCGAGTGACTGACTTTAACAACGGTAGCAAGGAGCCCTCGGCTCAGACATACACAGCATAGTAGTGTGTGAATAGACCATTTATTCATTACAGAATAACAGGTAATACTGGCAATACAAAGCAAGAGAACACACTCTTGCCATATCAGTAAGTGCAATGATTGTGAGAAAACTTTTCCCTTTTATAGGCAGAGTTGTGGAAAATAATAGCCATGCACAGGAAGCATGGCAGGAAGTTATATGATACAAAGCAACAATATAATATATATAGTAATGATATTGTCCAATAAGATGAGCTAGGTAATTAAACATCAGTGACGCCCATAATTAAGAGGCGGAGTTCACAAGCAACTCGGCCAGTGATTGGTTAGTATAGTTCCTGGGTGTTACACGGCCTTGGGTCCACTGTCTCCTTCATCCAAGGGTAGTAAGCTTTGGGAGGTGGCATCTGAAGACTCTTAGGCTAGGTTTCCTCATCCTGGCCGTGCCGGCCATCTTGTTGCCGACCCGGGATAGCAACCCAGGGTCGGTATAGTGTGTTATAGATTTGTTATTTTAGTTATTGTTAGACTGCGCATGTGCGCTATTTATGGACATGCGCAGGGCAGTTCTTGTTAGACATGTGCTGAATAAACTTGTCGATGTTCTTCACAGCTCATAATCTTTTCATGACATGACATGGCGTCGTACAGGCAGGATTTGTAGAAGAACCACAAGTAGCATTTCAGTCCACAGCTCGGCTTAGCCATTTTTTGGTAGTGATTGGTGCAAGGTTAATTAAACAAACAGAGTAAAGTAGTTGAACTCTAGCATCATTCATGGTTGGTAGTGTGGTGGTATCACATGATGGCTTAGGTCGGGTTGTGGCAATTGGTTGCCAGAAGATAAGTACAACTATTACGGTTATCAGTTAATTCGTTGTATATACGACAGTGGACATTATTTTGTGACAGCAACTATCTAGTTGTAAAGTATTATAATAATACTACTGATATTGTTGTTGTTAGTCACATGTGAAATAGCAATCAGACAATAATATTATGGGTGATTCACTAAGACCACCTGGTGAACTTGACTTTACCAATACCCAAAAGTCATGGCCTGATTATAAGACTAGGTTTGAACGTTATCGCATTGCTTCGGGATTAAGTGAAAAGTCGGCAGAGAGACAGGTCAATATGATGATTTATTGCATGGGCAAAGAGGCCGAGTCAATAGTTGCACAGCTAAGTATTAGAGAGCCCAGAGATGCAGTTCTAGCTGATGAGGCACGAGGTATTGTGGCAGCAGATGCCGAGGATGCTGAGGGTACATTGTATGACCGTACAATAGAGGCATTGGATTCATACTTCAATCCCAGAAACAATCATTTACATTATGCAGTTCTTTTCATGTCTCGCTCGCAGCAAGCTGAGGAATCAAACGAGTATTTTATTAGGAGCCTTCATGAGTTAGTGGCAAAGTGTAGTGGATGGGATGTTACTCACAAAGAAGATATGCTACGAATCAGATTAATAGCAGGAATGAAGGACAAAGATTTGAGCCGTGACTTGCAACTGAATGACAATATTACCCTTGAGCAGGTTAAGCAACAGCTTCGGACGAAAGAAATCATAGCTCTAAATCAGAAGGCAGAGTTAGACGGAGTCACTCAGGTATTAGCTATCAGTAAACCAACTGGACATAGAACCAGTAATACATCAAGTAGTGACAAGAAAAGTTCGATTGGAACTCTGATTAGAGACTGTTCATACTGTGGCTCGGATCATGTCAAAGGGCGATGTCCTGCATACAAAAAATCTTGTAATAAATGTGGAGGCCAGGGACATTTTGGTAGGGTTTGTCGTAAGGCAGACAAGGTAAAGCAGGTGAATCAACTAACAGTTACGGACGGTTGTGATTTCGAGGAGGACGAACAATATCATGTAAACGTGGTAGAAAGTAGGGTCATCAGTAGTGAGAGTAAATTTGAAGGCATTATTAGTAGTAACAAGTGGTTGCTAGAACTAACAGTGCAAGGGGCAATCATGCAGGTTAGAGTCGACACCGGTGCTGAGGTCAGCACAATTTCTAAACAGGCTTTTGTCAATCTGGGATGTAATCAAGTTACAAAAACCGGGGCTAAACTGTTGGGTTACGGAAATAAGATTATTCCGGTATTAGGTCATTCTAAATTACCTGTCACAGTGTCCAGCGGCAAGACTGCCGACGTAAAATTCTATGTTACTGACAATGAAAACCAAACATTGTTAGGCATGCCAGCAATAGTAGCATTAGGCTTGTTACCACATGAGAACGTAAATCAGGTGAGTACTCAGATCAGTGAGCTCATTACACAGGACTTTACGGTAAGTGCTCTAGATGTAGGTGATAAGCACCTGACAAAGAATTCTCTCATAGACAAGTACCCTGAGGTTTTCAAAGGCTTGGGTCAGTTTGGTCTGCCAGTTACCCTTGAGTTAAAACCCACAGCATGTCCTAGAGCAGTTCCACCAAGGTTAGTGCCACTTAAAAAGAGGTCTAGGTTGAAAGTAGAGTTGCAGAAGTTGATTGATGCTGGAATCATAGAGAGAGATATATCTCCTGCACAATGGTTGTCTCCGTTAGTGTTACTTGATAAACCTAACGGGGATTTAAGGCTATGTTTAGATCCACAATACTTAAACGATCAGTTAGTTAGAGCACCGTGTGTTATCCCAACAACGCCGGAAATATTCTCCAGTATATCAGGATCTAATTATTTTACCACCTTAGATGCCAAGCAGGGATTTCATCAAATCCCATTGGATGATAGCTCATCAAAGCTTACTAGTTTCATGACTCCTTTTGGGAAGCATAGGTTTCTGAGATTACCCATGGGTATATGCAATGCTCCTGAGTTGTTCCATCAGAGGATGGTCGATGCAATGTCAGATTTGGAGGGGGTGGAGGTTTATATTGACGACCTTCTTATTCATGCACCCACCAGGGAGGAACATAACAGGATTTTACAGCTGGTCATGGATCGATGCAAGCAGGTGGGCTTAACTCTTAATCCTGACAAAGTGGTCTTGGGCAAAGAGTCCATTGAGTATTTGGGACATGTTTTGTCTAAGGCTGGGGTCAGGCCTAGTCACTCGAAAGTGGAGGCTGTGCAACAGATGCTGATTCCTGAGGACAAAAAGGCTGTTCAGCGTTTCTTAGGCTTTGTCAATTACATGGCTAAATTTATCCCCCATCTGTCTGAGCACACATTCCCGTTGAGGGAGGTAACCAAGAAGAATGTACAGTTTTACTGGGGTTCTGAACAAGCTGCAGCTTTTGAGAAAGTCAAAAGTCTTATAGCAGAGGCACCAACTTTGGTGTACTATAACCCAGAGGTTGAGGTGACTCTCTCAGCCGACAGCTCATCACATAGCATTGGTGCTGTTTGTTTGCAGAATGGTGAATCGTTGGAGTTTGCTGCCAAATCTATGACGGAATGTCAAAAAAGGTATAGTCAGATCGAAAAAGAGTTACTGGCAACTCTCTTTGCATGTAGGAGGTTTAGATACTACTACTTTGGGCAATCCAGGATTAAAGTGGAGACTGATCATCTTCCTTTGTTGGGACTGATGCGTAAAGACATAAATGAGCTATCCCCCAGACTGGCCGCAATGCGGCTAGAGTTGCTGGCCTATCCTGTTGAACTTGAGTATAGGAAGGGTGTAGACATGGTAATAGCTGACACATTGTCAAGGTCGTGCCCTGAAAATACTGACTTATTTGAAGATTTGGGAGTTGACCCTTTGGTTTCAGTGTGCTCAGTGGTGATTCGGAGTGAACATGTGATGTCTAAATACCAACGAGCCACAGATGATGATGAGGAGTTGGGTGTTGTTTGTAGATATATACAAGACGGCTGGCCTACTCATAGGAAGAGTTGTGCAGGCCGAGCTATGCCATATTGGGGCTTACGGATGGATTTGAGTTTGGTTAATGGTGTTGTTTTCTATGGGAGAAGGCTTGTTATCCCAGTTTCTCTACGAAACGATGTGTTGTCATCTCTTCATAAGGCCCATCAAGGTGTCACTAAGACCCTTCAGAGAGCAAAAGACTCTGTGTTTTGGCCGGGGATTCGTCGGAGATTAGAGGAACGGTGTTTGGCATGTGAGCAGTGTGTAAAGAGTGAGAGAGAACAGCCAAAGGAGCCTTTGATTCCCTTTGAGGTTCCTGACTACCCTTTCCAAACAGTAGGTGTAGACCTCTTTCATTGCGAGGGGAAGGAACACCTTTTGATTGTAGATTACTTATCAAAATGGCCCGTTTTCAAGACACTCACCTCTGACACTACGAGCAAGGCAGTGATTGGGTGTCTGAGGGAGGTCTTTGCTGATTTTGGGCAGCCCAGTGTGCTAGTGTCCGATAACGGTCCTCAGTTTTCTGGAAATGAGTTCCGGATTTTCTGTCAGAATTACGATATTAGACACTCCACCAGCTCTCCTCTTCATCCCTCAGGTAATGGTCAAGTTGAGCGAACAGTGGCCACGGTCAAGGGGATGATGGGGAGATGTTCAGAGGGTGGAGATTGGTTAGAGGGTCTCACTGCTATTCGGAATACACCCATTGGTGACGAGTTGCCCTCACCTAGTGAGTTGTTGCAAGGTAGAATATTAAGAGATAGTCACCCTGAGGATATAGATAGATATAAAGTTAAGGGCTATGATTTAGCACAAGTCAGGTGCAGTTTGGAAAATCGAAAGGTTACAGATAAATATCACTATGATAATCATGCTAGGTTAGAGAAGAAATTGTTGGTGCCAGGGCAACAAGTGCATATTAAGTCAGCATCAGGTGAGTGGAGGTTAGGAGAGGTGGAGAAACTTGTAGGGGACAGGTCATACAATGTGAAAACAGGTCACAATACTCTTCGTAGAAATCGAAAAGACATACGTCCATCAATGGTTAGTACCAGTTTAGCTAATCAGTTTCAAAGCAGTAGTTCCCGTAGACCTGAGGTGAGTAAAATAGTCAGTAGTCAGGTTAAGTCAGGTAGTGTTGCTGTTGAGACGGGACAGCGCTGCGAGACAGGATTCAGTCAGGTTTCAGACTCAAATGAGTCAGTGGTAGCCCAACAGTCTTCTCCGTTACCGTTGGTACAGCCTTTAGTATCGCGGGTTGGTCGCCGCCTACAGAAGCCCAAGTGGCATGGGGATTATCACATGACCAAGTAATGTCTACATCTAGCCTGGATGGTTTCTAGGCCCAAGAAATTTAGTTCACATAATACAACTATTCTTGGGTAAAGAATTTTGTATATATATGATATCCCTATAATGTAAAAGGGAGATGTTATAGATTTGTTATTTTAGTTATTGTTAGACTGCGCATGTGCGCTATTTATGGACATGCGCAGGGCAGTTCTTGTTAGACATGTGCTGAATAAGCTTGTCGATGTTCTTCACAGCTTATAATCTTTTCATGACATGACATAGTGAATACTTAGTGCCGAAGTAATAATAATTTCTTGTAAGAGCAATATAATTGCCATAACAGATGCTGGTCTTTGTCTGTCATAATCAAGGGAGGCATGCCTGTGGTAGCCACCAACAGGGGGGGCCTCTGCGCAGTAGTGGTCACTGTATGTAGTCAGTAAAATCCACCACACATGTATGGTTTAGACTGACTGTTGAATCAAATATTTTCTGCTAACCTATGTAAAGGCTGGAGTTTGCGTTGTTTATTGTATCAGTTACTTGGTGTGCTGCCTTTAATACCTGCCACCCTCTCTAGGTCTATGCGATTGCCTCCATATAGAAAGATTCATGCCAATAAATGCCGGTTGTTATGCTAGCACACTGTCTGGTTTTGTCTGATCCAAGAGTTTCATTTTTACTGCGAGATCCTATATTGATTATTAAGCTGGCACTGTCCATACCGGCACCATGTCCGCATTGGATAGAAATGTAATACTCAAAATTAGGGGTGTTTTGCTTGAACAGGTCAGAAGCCGACTGCATTTCGTTTCATATTTTATTTTTGTAACTCAAACTTACACAAACATGGAAACACATTCACTGAAAACTTTGCACAAACTGCAGTTTTCAGGATTGGGACTAAAAATACTATAAACACTAAAGAAAATAAAAAAACATATGATGAAAAAAATAAGGAAATAGTTGGATCACAGAATTCACTTTGACAAAATATTCAATGTTTTTATACATTTTTTACTTGCTATCCAAAATTTAAACTGATTTTTTCCTACGTTGAATTACAAAAATGCTCTTGTTCTTATCTCTGGGCAAACTGGCAGACAGCTGTAAAATCTTGGCTCCAAATTGTCTTAAATCAGATCACTGTAGACAGACAAATATTTGAAACAAACAACAATCAACAAATTAACAACACAGGCACCATTCTTGATCAGCTGCTTCAACCGGTAGCAGAAAATTTTTTTTCAAAATCTGATCTTTATGTTTATCTGTTAGAAAAAAAAATCAGATGCCACTGTCAATGTTACTGAAGAAGCAAGAAACTAATTTTTTTATCCAATGAAAATCTATAATAGACTGATGGGAACTATTTCTCAATAAATTGTATGGTTCGCAATAGTTGTGGTGGTTGAAATTATTAAATGATAAAACCATTTAATTAGTTTAAAACTACAAAATCAATGATTGAGCAGTAAAACATGGATCTTCTTTCATCTTTACAAATTAATCATTTAAAAACATACTTGGAATTTCCCAAAGAGAGGTACATGGATTACTAAAAATTGGTCGTTAAGAAAGGTTGTCTCTTGCTGTTATTGGAATTGTGTCTATTAGAAATCTCTATATTGTGTTTGATTGTAATAAGGTTTCGGTCTTTTGTAACCAGGAGTCTTTTCTCTGGTTCCATCGTAGTGTTTCAAATATATATTTTGTCGATTTGCTTTGCTACGGTACTGGTAATCAGGCTTGGCTCCACCACTATATCCATTGCTGGAGAGATATTTTTTTACACTTCGGTGATCTAAAAATTTTCTCTCAGAGCTTTTTTCTATTGTGGCAGTTTCTCTTTTTCTGTGGGTGTAGCTTCCAGAACTTTCAGCTAATTTTTTGTTCTTTCCAAAATCTTTATCATTTTTGTTGTTGCTGTTGCTGCTATTATGGCCTATATCTGCCGCGGAATCACATTTTTTCTCATCAGCTTGGAGTGTAAGTCTTCTCGTAACACAGACATACCTCCCAGTGTTTAGCAATGGTTTTTTGCATTCTTCGTATGGACATAAAATTGGCAGCGTGGTCTCATGGCTATCAACCCAGATGTCCATGTACTTTACCTAAGAAATATATTTTTGAAACTTAATTGTTCACCTTCTCAGTTCACACCTATCAAAGTTTTCAAATTCCAAGCATCTGTTCACTGAAAAACACTTGAGACATTATTTTATTGCTGCTCATATTCAATGTACTCACAGGAACTGTGTGACAGCAGTCCTCAAGTAGCAGCCATTTTGTTTCTCTACCAGTTGAGCGGCTGAAAGCAGGTAACTTTTTAACTTCCTTTTCAGCCGCAGGAAGTTTGCATTTTTTACACAGCAAAGGACAAGGTTGACCACATAGGCCCTGGCATTTTCTCTTCTGAAAAATAGAAAATATAGCAATTAGTGAGATTTACCTTTCATTTCAAGACATCTTGGCATACAAAACCAAAAAAAGAAGCAGTGTAATATCCTTACTTTATCACATATGTGACATTTTACATCTTTTTCACAGCTCCTCTCACATCTGTTGTGGGTGCACTGCTCACCACACTTCTTGGAGCACATTCCATGTCTTCTACAACCCCATTGACATCTACTCAACTTCTCTTCAAACTTACAGACATCATTGCATCTCTGTGAACATTTGGTACCATGACTGCATCTACAGAAACCATCAGAATGTGTCAGATAAAGTACTTGGTTCCGTGTTTGTGTAAAGCCTCTTCTACACTAGAACGGTTTTTGAGCCATTTTCGAAAGATTTTTTTAACAAAAAACATCCTAGTGTGGAGGAGACTTAAGAATGATATAATTCAACAGGTGTTTAGTTTATTGGAGTCAGTTGATAATTCCATTGTCACTCCAAGTTTTTTAACAAGTCCATCACCATGCCTATGCCCTTACTTCAGTAAACATTTCTCCAGGCAGTCAAAAGCACATTTCCCATTCTCCTTGCAGGTACCACATAGACCTTTACATTTGTGTCCACATGGGAGGTATTTCTCACATGGTTGAGAGCATTTCTGGTGTATTTTTCCATTCTCAGTGAAACTGCAATATAACATTAAACCACATATGTCAATGGCATCAAGTGAAGATATAGCTTCCTTGTACGGCTTTTACCATCCGAAGTGCAGACAAACTCCTAGCAAGATAGCCTTTAAGCAATGTTTTAATTATTTGTTGTTCTTAATAAATACATGTGGAAATAAAATTATCACTATCTTGATTGAACTTTTTTTATTAACTATATAGTCTCGCTGGTAAAATTTCTTTCTCTCGCTTTTTTTAATAGCAGCTGGTTTTATGGTTTATTATTGGTGTAAATCTTTGTCAAGAAATCTCACTGAGCTCTACTGACACAATTGACAATCACCACCTATTATTATCTCTGTCAGAGTGGATGGCACCCACAGAGCTGTTTTTATATTCCTTATCATTGTCAGTTCATTTTGATTGTAGACGTCATTGTTTTTAAACACTTCTAAGGTAAAAAAATGCATACCAATTTTGAAACTTTTTGCACTGTCGTAAAGGAAACATTTCAATCTACTTTCTGATTATTTTTACGCTAGTAAACCAGTATAAATGGCAAAAATCTTAAATCATTCCCTCTCAGGCTAGCTGGAGTTGAAAGCACCCTGCTTTTTCTCAGGGTCCCACCTAGTCAAGCGCCACTGACTACTGAGTCGACGATATACCAACTGTTGCAGTTCGTGGCCCAGACATACTAGAGTTACTTCTAATATAAAGGTTGCATATACTTATTGGTAAACAGAGAAAAATACAATGTGCTTTAAGTGATCACAAACAACCTCCTGTCCAGATTGTTTCTACCCGGCAGTACTATTGTCTAGCCTTTCATATGATACATTGGACAAATAAAATAAAGATAATGATAAATCTCAGTAGTCTTTAAAAAATTGCAATATAATAGTTTTTTAAATATTGCCATGTGGAGTTAAGCAACTTTGTACTGGTATGGTGTCGCTGTGAGTTTTGCCAGTTGGTAGATGCATTCTCTTAAGCCTGTGTACCTAACTCTTGTATTCAGCCACATCAGCCTGATACATGAATAAACCATCTGATACATTTCTTCCAATTCTGTGCAACAGCCTTCTGACTACCATTGTATAATACACAAGGTTATTGAGGTGAATAAAAAGATTCATTACAACTCAACAGCAAAACAACACCTCTCTTCAAGAGGTAGCGCAGGGTCAGTCAGACCTGCAAAGTGCAATGGAGAAGTTGGTAACAACTTCACAACTAGTGAGCCCTCGGCTCAAAAAAAACTAGGTATAGTTTAAGTAATAAATAAGTTTATTCATCCACATATCTTGCTCTATGAAGGCAATCGCCTAGAGTAGTCAACAACAGCAGCAGTATGTGATAAATGGCAATGTACACAAAAGAATCCAGCCTTTTATAGGCTGGTGTCAGGAAGTGCATTGCATCATGCTGAGTAAAACCGATAAAATATGACAAGAAGTAAATTAACCAATGATGATAACAATGCACATTATAACCCAGAACAGTAAATTTACAATGTGCGTAATAGTAACGAATAACTTTATCAAATAAAGTGCCCAGTCTTTGTCAGCTTTAGATCCAAAATAGATGGGATGTAGAGGTAGGCAGGTCCTGGGTTTATCATAGTGCATTGGCTTTGGCTACTTTCTGAACTCCAGCTACAGCAACTATCTTTTTGCCAGCCCGGAATATCACTGCAGGGCCAGTAGAGGTCATTGCAGGGCTGGTAGGTAAAGCTGCAGGGCGGGTATAATGTGTGCAGGGCCGGTATAACAGCTGCAGGGCGGGTATAATGTCTGCAGGGCCGGTATAACAGCTGCAGGGCGGGTATAATGTGTGCAGGGCCGGTATAACAGCTGCAGGGCGGGTATAATGTGTGCAGGGCCAGTATAACAGCTGCAGGGCGGGTATAATGTGTGCAGGGCCGGTATAACAGCTGCAGGGCGGGTATAATGTGTGCTGGGCCGGTATAACAGCTGCAGGGCCGGTATAATGTGTGCAGGGCCGGTATGCTATCTGCAGGGCCGCTAGGGTACTTCCTCCTTCTTCTGAGGTGATGGCCTCTGAGCCATCACTTTGGGAGGTCTGCCTGGCTGATTGTTTCAGTCAGAGTCACCTCTAGGTTAATATGCGTGTTCAGGGCATATGTGCTACTAAAGCCCCCTGAAGTAAATTCATTACATATAAACATAGTTAATCCAAAATACTCATAGCCGTTTAACTGCAAATTTTTATTTTTTTTTTCATTTCATTGTCTGTGCCTGATTTGGAAGTATTGGAGTCTGGAGCCGATGAGCTTGGCAGCAGTTGCAGGGAAGTCAAGTCAGCAGTAGCTCTGCAACTGCTGAGACTCATTAAGTTTTTGGTTGATTGCCTCATGTAGCGGCAAGAGTTCAGCTCAGTCAGCAAAGCCAGTGACTACCTCTGCACTATATGTATAACATAACATAACTGGAACTTTTTTTTCTTCAACAGTACACAAAAAATTGTGGCTCATGGCCTTGGCATGTTCAATTGATACAATATTATAAGAACTCTGAATAGGTTTTCTAATAAGTTTTATGTGGTATCCTGTTAAGCCAAGTTCTTATATAAAAATTGCTACCCCATCCACTGACATTGTATTTCAATTTATTAAAATTCTTGAACACTTTTTAGTTTTATCAACAGACTATCAACATGTTATAAGATGTTTTTAATACCCAATTGGTTTAGTTGAATGATGTTATAAATCTTGCAGCACAGAGCTAATTTTTCTTCTTTATCAATATTTTACGATGTAGAACCTTGTTCAACTCACCCTTTCTTTCAATGTATTTTTCAAACATACATAGTTTTGTAATTTTTTTGATTAATGGTGTTTATAGAGTCAAACTACACTCACCAACTGAAGCAGGTTCCTCCACATTTATGATCACACTCCAATGTTTCATTGCAGGGAGTTTTACACTGGAAGCACTCGGGATCGTCAGAACAAAAAACTTTCTGTGTTTCTTCACATCTGGAGCAGAGCTTCTCTTCTTCAACTTTACATGGATAACAAGGGTCTTTGCAGCTGTAAAAAAACACTCAACATGGAGTACTAAAACTGTTAGATTACAGAAAATAAAGTATTTCTCGTACAGGTTGATCTCTAAAGAAAATCATTTTTGCTACTTATTAGCAAGTCAAATTGTTTTTAGACAAAACGGTCTTGTTTAGTCAACTGTAAATTGCTAAACTCAACTTAACTCACAGGTTTTTGCAAGCATGTCCACACTTCAAAACGTCGTCACAACTCTTTTTACAAATTGGCTCATAAAGTTCAGCCCATTTAAAGCATGGATGAGTTGCTTCATGCATACATCCGCTAAGGACTTTGGTGCATGGCTCTTGGCAGGGTTCGCAATAAGGTCCACATTTGCCTAAATAAATACAATGTTTCAATATACATAATATTTGCATCAGCCCCTTATTTATGGTGTATTTCTGTCAATTGCTCATTTTGAAGTGTTCATCATACCTTGGCACAGATGACCAGAAAGGCATCGCTTTAGGCACTTTTCTTCACAGAAGTAATAGTCATGATTGCCATAATGGCATTTCCATTTGCATCTGTGACCACATTTTAGCAATTCATCACATGTCTCAGTACATCCCCCTGTTGAGGGAGATATTACAAAATTTACATTGGTTGAAACTTGCTAAAAAAAACTGTAACGGCTCAAAGAATAAAAAATTAGCGACTCCAAAGTGAACTGTATATTTCACCTTGGGGAGCTTTGGAGTCAAAGTCATCTGGAGTGCTGACTGTGGCAGACTTTTCATGTTTAGAGCAGCTCAAGTTTATCTCACAACCAAACTCACCGGCAGCTTCGGCTTCTTTAATCATTTTAGCCCAAATCTCTACAAAATACAGCGCATCAAATGAAGCATAGTTTAGTGAAAACCTTCAAACTTTTCTGGAAACGTTGTTGACGCTTTTATCATTTGTTGTTTTGCTTCATTTTAGCCAGTTTCCATGGGCACATACAATTTTTATCTTTGACCACTATGACCATTATGTGCTTTTTATGAAACGACTTATACAAAATCAGTGTTGTATTAGATTTTTGGAGGCGCTGCCAAAAACCTCTAAAGTGCGCTGTCAACACCTCATTGCTGGCACAGGAATTTGGTGGCAACCGTTGGCCATCCAGGCAAACTCAATCTCTCCCAAAGATTATGTAACCAACAATACTGTGAAGGAGTCTCTCTCAACTCCACAACTATAATGAACCCACGGCTCCTACTCAAAACTCAGTTTTTCAGATTATGATGCGCTTGTTATTCTACAATTCCTGCATAAATAAGCAGCAATATTACATTTCACTAACTAAGCAATTGCTCAAGTAGAATTGTGATACAGTACAAGATGGTATGGCAATAGCTCAGTCTTTTATAGAAATAGGCACAGGAATTAAATGTTCTAACTACATATGCAATCAATAATGCACTAGTTGAACATGAATGCACAAAATAACAATGATAGTAAATCTAGCAAGCAAACACGTACAGTCAATGAGATTAAGGAAATTTAGTGCCCGGAAGTAGGAGGCGGACTGGACTGTTTTTCTAGGGCTTGATGAATATGTGAACCAAGTTTTAGTAAGCCTGGATATAGTTAATCTTGTGAATCCAGGCTTTTGTAGCTTCTAAAGCTGCATTGGGTTCTCAGGCTAGGGTAACCATTTCGTTGCTGACTCGGTAAAGATTGACTGCAGGGCCGGTAAGGTGACTGCAGGGCCAACAGAGTTGGTTTTTGCCTAATTTTTTACTTCCAATAGTTTCAGATTTGTTGTAAGGCCTGTTTGACACTCTACAGTTCTCAGAGGGACTTCTTAGAATAGTGTGTTTGCTATGTGTACCGGAAAAATTAACAATTCCTGTATGTAAAGTAACTTCTGGTACTGCGAAGTTATTTTGTAAGTTTTCCACAAAATATTCAGTCAGACATTCAAGTGTTCATTTGGAAGCCCAAGTAAGTTCAATAACATGTATCGCTATGAGATATGCAAAGTTGTTTATCGCTTCAATAATCTGATTCCCATTTTTTCTCTTACTAAAAACTCTAAGAGCACTGACTTCAGCATGAAAAAAATACTCATAGGCAGCAAGTGGTTGTACAAAGAAAGACACATACTTGAGCGATTGGCGATCATAGTAAAGTTTCCAAAGACATACATTCCTAATTTAGCTCTAGACATTGTAACACACACTCTGTTCTCTATTTCTATGAAACCAAGTTTGTCCTCTGCGTTACTCCTGACCAGTGAGATGAGGATGATATCATTCTCTTCGCCTGTGAGTTTAAAAATTGAAATAATCTCGGCATATTCATCCAACATAATATTGCATAACTTAGTTCGTGGTGATTATATCCTTATGGTCTTTCTCACTGAATGACATTTTTTCAAGTCAAATATTCTTCGTTTTGTTGCTGATGCAAAAGAAAAACAGTTGAAAAAACAACTACTCTGGTTTCCAGTATCGAGGGAGATATGGGAAAGTAGTCACTATGCTAAAGAATAAAAGTTGCATCTTGTATTGTTCAGAATGAGAGTTTGATAATCAGCTCAGCGATAAATAGCATATCAAGTTATTAAATGTTGATACATTGACGTTATCCATCATCTTATAAAAAGGCTGCCTCGATTCAAAAATTGTCGGAGTACCTTGAAAGTTGTCGACTGAAGACACTCTTAGACGTTCAAACTCATTCTGTCCTCTCATCTTCTTTTTGATAAGCATCTCTTGACCCTTGTACATGGTGATAACTGTCACTTGATGTGGCTCGTAGTTTCGTCTTACCAAATACCTGAATAAAAGCATAATTTGTAGCTCATAAAATCTAGTCTCACACTTGAAAACTTGCACTTCTTGTCAGCTTGAAAAATAGTGCGCCATGATCTTTCAGTTCTGCATTTACACAGTGTTCAGTTACAAATTACTACACAGCTTCAGCTGTGTGTAAGTGAAAACATGTCAATATGCATATTTTGTGAAATCAAATAAATTCCCATCTTTGTTGCACTGCATATAAATGTAAGAATTTGAAAGTTAGCATTATTTTTTTTAATAAGTTGTTGCAAAGTACAAATGCTGCTTCAACATTTTTGGTGAAGCTGAGATATTAGTGACCGAAGTATTTCATACTTTGATATATTGGAGTGGTCCGTTCAACATTCAATTGTCAAATTTTAAAGCTAACAAACTTATGGCATGACAGTCTGTTTTTTTCAATAATCAAAGAGTAGATGCTGACAGATTAACCACAAGGTCACTTGTTGTGTATTACGTAAAATTAAGCATTGTATAAAGTTTTTTACTACCGTGGTGGAAATCATAGGTTCAACTTCTCAAAATGAATAATTTTTCTTTACTTTAAATAGCTACCAAACTGCTTAATCAAAAATTTTTTTGGAACAAGAAATTGGTCAAGTTGCTTGTCATCTTTTCAAATTTGCAAAAAGCAGGGCACAGAAGTTCCAAAATATTTTCCTGAGTTGTTATCCGAAAAGAGCCTTTGGAGAAGATAACATCCAGAATCTTTTGCTGCACTTTCTGGACTCATTGACATAGCCTCTGCACCACCGATTTTCTATTAAATAGTCCAGTATCTGCACCTCAACTAGCTATGGTGGATGTGAGCCCTCATCAATACCTACACGTTGTTACATTTTACAATGAGTTGCTTTGAAATAAACGTGATAAACCGGGCAAGTGTAAAGTTGATTATTCTTTGACTCGCTATCACTATCTGATACTCCCTATAGCGTCATGCCATGAGTACCAGTAAGTAATCAATGAGAAGACAGGAATAGTTCATGAACTGCTCACACAATGCACATGGAATATTATGTCTTCACAAACTGCTCCAGATCATAGGATAATGAATAATATTGGTAATAAGATCAGTAATAATATTTATAACAATCTTAAACAACAAGACTGGTAATAGGAAGAATATCAATAATGATATTGTTGTGGATTTTAGTGTTCACTAAGTCTGCGAACACGTTGTACCACATTCTGGCATCCTTATAATAGCCATTAGATGGCCAGAGTGTCTAGAAACGATAACACCGAATAGACTAGAACTATACTTATGTCTATACCGATCCTGTAAGGAGCTATGCCGACCTATACTGACCCTGTATGCAGCAGTACCGACCTCACTGGGCTGGCAGGAAGTGAGTCACTGTAGCCTGAGGATTCAGAAGTAGCCTGGGAGAAGCAGGAAGCCATCTAGCGGAGCTTTCCACCCCTAACCCTCACGAAAGATGGAGTACCAAAGCCAGAAAGACCAAGGACCAAAGGAATGACTGTGATTGGTGAATTAGCCTGTAACTCCACCTACTACTAGAGGGCGCCTATTACCTTTAAGCCCATTTCGTTACTCTTATTTGTTATTTATTTATATACTCATATTCATTGATGCATGTTGCAATACTGTTGTGTGATTGGCTAGTCACTTTCTGTGCATTGCCTATAAAAGGCAAAACTTTGTCTGTAACTGTCAGTTGTAATGTGCCTTTTACTAACTAGTTTTATTCTGGAGGAATAAATGCATATGCACTCAATAGCACTGAGTTATGCGTCGGAGCCGAGGGCTCCCAACTGGTTGTAGAGTGGCAATACTTTGTCTTGTATTCATTCGCCATTCGGTATCTCACCGACCCTGTTGTTGTGAAAGGTAAAACTAACAACTGGTGGCAGCTCGCTACCAACCTCAGCTAGTGATTTTCAGTCCCCAAAATCCATTACAACATTTCTAATATTATTAATAATAATATTAAAAAAAAACTAAACTGACATAATGTGGAATAGCTGGGAAGTGGGAGTAAGAACCTTAAGAGTGGCGACCAAGTCGGCATTTTTTGCAGAAAGCGAAAGGGAGGTGTTGTTTGGAGAGACAAAGCTGAAATTGACTTAGGTGAAGATAAGCACTTATCGAAAACTGCAGGCAATACAATAAGTAAGATTTTTGAAAGAAAATTGCTGGGAGTTTTTTTCAATAAAGTCTTTGATTGGCCACTAGCAACTAACCTGGCAAGTTTGACTATCATATTTGCCTCAAACTCGTTGCACTTGCTCATCAATCCAGTGTTTTCAGACTCAGGATTGGAATGGTTGAAGAAGAAAACAGACTTTGAAACACCTAAAACATGATGCTCATATTTTAAGTGCAATGCGTTTAAAAACGATCTTCTTGCAACTGGAAAAAAGAGATTACAAATTTTACTCAGCTCTTACAAATATAAACCATTGTTTCGAGAGCATATGTTACTTTGTATTAAGTTGAAATTACTTTGATAGTACCATGTTGGCCTAATGCTGAATTGTACGTGGTTTATAACAAACAGCAATTTAAATATTCTTATCATAGTATACCAATAACCAAATTTCAAGACATGTAGCAATCGCTGGATTGACAACTTCTAGACTTGTCCTACCATCCAAAGTAACATTACTAAACTGACTAAACACTCTATTGTTAAGCTTTCCTTAAATAAAACAATCACCTCTGATTGGTTCTCTGTTATGGACAGAAGCATGGTCTTCTAGTGTTTCATAGATGTGTCCTATGATGTACTTGGATACTTCAGGTCTCATTCTATGTTGTACATTCAGTGTACTAACAGGAAGCCCATTGTTCACCATTCTCTCAAACAAGGAAAGGTCTAGATGATACTTCTTAGCCAACTCAAAGACTGCTGGGTTTGGTTTCAATTGTTTATGATCACCTGGACAAAAAGTCAGTGTTAATAACCAATCGGGGCAAAATGATATACATTAGATTGCATGTTGAAAAACCAACAACAATTACATATGAATTGGTTTTTTCACTGAAAACAGTGTTTTAGAAAATGAAAACTCATTATGTCACTCGAAGTTAAAGCTGAGAATAATATATACAGAAACTTTAAGTTAAGCATAACTACACACCAGCAACTTTTTCCTTGCATATGACCCGTTGAAATATGTAATAAAACCAAGCAGTTTGAATGATTACGGAATGCAAAGTTACATATTGCTATCTATCCAGAGTTTTCCCAAAATTAGTCGGAGAGTTAACCATTAGTCAATTAACCAATGTAACTTCACCCATATTCATTAAATCATATACTGACAGGTGTTTATTATCTATTTATAAAAAATAGTGCTGAGTATGTGCCACCAAGTTCTTTCTGTATAAAAGGCCAACTCAGCCTATTTAACATAATGTGGTACCACGCCAGAATCCTCTACTATACTAAAACAAATCTTGCAATGTTTACTCAGCTGAGGGCCATGTAGAACTTTTTTGACGCTGATAAATTATGCAACTCTGGTTACCAATATACTTTTTGCGATGATTTTTTGACTGCGTTACTTTTTTACGAGTTTTACGCAGAGTAAACAATAGGTTTGTGGTAAAGACTTAATTCTTCTGAAAACAGTTCACAATGGTTGTTGATGAACAGGGGTCGTAATTTTTTCCTCCATCGACTTTGAACAATGGATAAATCGCATCATCATACAATTTTTGCCAAAGAGCCTTCAATCACTCTAGTTCAATAACAAGTTCAAGATTGTTATTGCGGCGAAATTTTATGGGATTCATCAATATCCAATAACTGAAACTCATATCTCCCCAGAGGCTATTTAACCAACTTTGCTATGGAGGAGTCTCAGTCAAATTCTTTGACTGTAACTTGTCTACTGCTCAGACTCAACACTCAGTGCTTTAAAGTATAGAGCATTTATCATTTTACAGCACTCGTGCAAAAAAGTATTTCGCTGATTTGTTATGATCACAAGTAGAATCCTGATACAATATAAAGCATACAGACAAGAAGTAAATGCACATGGAACCGATAATACAAAAGTAAAACATAATAAATAGGCTAATGGATGCAGAGGATGAATAAAGCAGGCAATCAAATGCAGCAAATAAGGTTAATTAGATTAGATACTCAGAAAGAGGAGGAGTTTGGGAGCAATACTGCTCAGTGAAGTTTGGTATGGCACCATCAGCATCACGCGCTAGGTTACTGGACATGTATAGCTTATGGTCCAAGTTAAGCTACTCTGTGAGTGGATAGGACTCAAGTCCCTGTATTATCCGAGTATATTTTTGGTCTTCAGGTTATGCTGGTTTATTCGTCATCAGCCCGGTGTAATTTGATTGGAGGACCAGGACAGATGATTGTAGGATAAATATAGATAACTGCAGGGCATTTATAGATGGCTGTAGAGCCGGTAGTGGTAGCTGCAACGCAGGCAGGTTTAGTTCCTGTCTAATTAAATCTGGCTGCGCCACAGTTATTGGGATGCATATCTGACACTGTACTATGTAAAAACCCGCTACTTTTTCAAAAGCTTTTTCAAACCTTCATAGTAGTAGTTTCAAAAACATTCATCAACGCTATAAACATTCACTCCGCAGAAAGTTTTTGCGGCTTTTCTTGCTGCAGATTTTTAAATGAACAGATAAAATGATGGCGAAAAGCGTAAAAAGTATCAAAACTAAAATTTAAGTTTGCTACTTGAAAGCATTATCTGTTTTTTTATGCATACACTTATGCAAAAAAAACTGAGAAAAATACTAAAAGCCAATTAAAATTGGGAACCGGAAAGCTCGCTTGTTAGCCAAGCATCTGTAAAGCTCCGGACATTATGGGCCTGCTCCCACCACAACGCCACTGCAACTGCAGCAGCTGCAGCGTTACGTCAGAAGATAGTCTCATATTTTGGGATACTAGAATGAATGTATCCTGTTGCATAGCTTAAATATTTCTTGATGATAAAACTGTGAACTCAGTGTGGTACTGAAAAAACATTGACATGTTTCGATAACCCGGTGGTTATTTGCATTTGTATATAAAGGTGAAGGTACATGAAGTGATTAGACCAATGAGAATACCTATATAAATAGTAAGCAAACCATACAGTGAATAATTGGTGCCAAGTGGCTAAGGGCGGAGTCACATCTCCAGTTGTTCAATCATAGGTGTCTGCAGGGCTCCAAGGCTACAGCTAGCTTGTGGTTACCGTATTTGTCATTCCGAGGAAGGGTATTTCCTGTTCTTGCTCTAGAGTTGGGTCCTAGGTGGTCTTGCACATCCTCTACTATGGCGGCTTTCTTAGACCGGCCCTGTTTCACCATACTGGGTTGGAAATAGGGGTCAAAATCGGCCCTGCAGGAGACAATACTGTGGTAGATTTTGGTGAACAGTTATAGTAAACTAGGGGTTTGCTACACCGTATCCCCACGCAATGCGCTAGCAATCCACCTACAGTCATCGCTAACATGCTGTGCCAGTGGCAAAACTATACTGCGCCGGTAGCACAGTGTGCAGGGCCGGTAGTGACCAATGCAGGGCCGGTAGTGACCTCTGCAGGTCAAAGATGGCTGCCATGGTAAAAAGCTTTCAGAACCAGCTAAGATCTTACACTAAGCCAGGAAAAGAAGCTACCCTTCCTAACATCCGCAGTAACCAGGACCTTAACCTATCCAGAGCCTTGGAACTCTGTAGGGCACTCCGATTAGACAATGGAAGACAGGACTCCACCTCTAGCCACTTGGTGCCTAACCTATTGAATCCATATATATTGCATGATTGGTTAACTATTTATATGAGCACTTGTATTGGTTCAATCACTTCCTGTGCTCTTACTGTTATATATATTATGCTAATTACTTCCTGTGAGTCCAGTGAGACCCGTCTTTAGGGTTGCCCACGAGGCACAGCTGAAAACAAACAAACAATCAATGCATTCATTCTCATGTCTTGCCACAAATACCCTTGAGGATTAATACCCTTTATGACTTTGTATTGTGAGAGCACAGCCATTATTCGAACACCACTCAGTGTTGTTTGTGTGAGCCATGGGCTCTAGCTATACCGGGTAATTCGGTTATCTGATTGCACAATTGTCACTGTTGAGCAGCACAGTGTCCCCTCTGGAGAGAGGTATGATACTCGAGCTTAGTGGATATCCGTGGAACCAGACCGGAATCCATTACAATACCAACCTTGCATGCTGTGCTATCGGCACAGTAGGGCATTCAACCAGTACAGCATCTTTATGACTGCTGTGGGTGGAATCCCAGCCCATTGCTGTGGATTTTTCAGTGGCAAACAACCAGTTTACTACTGCCATTCATCAAAATCTACCGCAATGTTTATGTCACAACAATGAAATGAAAGTTACTCTAAATCAATTTCCACGCGCTAAAACTCGGTAATTCTTTCTATCAGTTAACACGCTTACTATGATGGAGTCATAGCTTCTATAGCAACATTTCAGTTAAAAATAGAGCCTTAAAATGAGATGACACAAAATTCTAACTATACTCACTACTAACCAACAACAATAAGAAAGCATTGGTTGCAATGATGGGATGGGTCAGTATTAATCAATAAAAATGAAACGCTTACAATGATCTGATAGGACAATAGAGAAAAACGCGCAGCCTATGCAAAAGATTTATTACTGGGGAATCCCAAAAAATAATTATTGCGGGCTTATATAAAACAATGGACAAATTCTGGAAATCCCCGTAATAAATTGGGGGTTCCCCACTGTTTGAAAACTTTCACAGTTGCGTGTTTTTCTCTAATACTAAAGCTTTATGTACGTATATTGATGTGCTAGTGGTTTTTCTTAGTAATAGGGGAAATCCCTCCCAACGTTGTGCAACATTTTACTAAAGTCAACTCTTCAAGTCATTCCAGTCAAACTTGCTGTTTCAATGCATAGCCTGCAACTTATTATATGATTGTTGCTAGATCAGAGCGCTGCAGATGACTAGACACTTTTGGAAACAAGTATGCAGCATTTGAGTATTGTGATTGGTTGATTAAGGAATTGGCTAGCGATTGTTTGATCTGAATCCAAACCTGGCAATAACCTCAAATAAAATGCTAGCAATAGCTTAGCGGTTTTGCCGGAAAACCAAGTTACACAGTCCCGCAATCGCTAAGGAAACCACTTAGTGATTGCTATATGTACATGCCATTTAACTAACAAGAATGAGATGCTTACAATGATCTGATAGGTCAATACTAACCAATGAGATGCTTGCAATGATTTAATAGGACAATACTGTGGTGGACTCCGCTTTCCACACAATGGAACCACCAACTGCTCTCCAACGGCTGAATACAGGCAAACAACCTGTCTGCCGGCACAGCAACTCAGTCAGCCTCTACCGACCTGACAACCACTACCTACGCTCACTAGAGAGAACCCTGTGCTGGTATGGCCACAGGTAACTGCTATGGAGGAGTACCTTGATTCCATAACTTTTGGTGAACTTTCTGCTCAGACGTATAACTCGATGCTTTCAAGTCTATAAATTTATTGTCTCATACAACACAGTGTAAGGGCAATGGTAGCAGCGGCAACAAGTGGCCAAAGCAAGCGGCATTTAGCAAATGGCAAAGAATACAGTCAAACTTGGCATTTTATGGGCCAAGCCACTTTAGGAGTAGACCAATCGAGCATACAATATATATGGGTATGCAAATGGTATACACAATATACATATACAGTCCAATCAAGTAATAAGCATAAAATTAAGCAAAGATGACGCCCAAAAGTAGGGTGTGGAGTTAATAGTCCCACAGCCAATATAATTAGTCACTAGATGCCTCTGCATTTTTTGAGTAGGTCTCGAATCTTTTATGAGCCTTTGATCTTGGTATATTAATATCTGGAGGCATCTAAGGTGCAATAGAAAGTTCTGGGGCCCTTGGACTAGATTTTGCTCCTCCGGCTATAGCAGCCATCTTGTTGCCGGCTTGAAACAACCTTCCCAGTGTCGGTATTGTCTGCTTGTCATTTGCCGGTTTTCGTAAATCAGTGTTTTATTTGATGGAAAATCTACCAACCTACTACTTAGCTTGGGCCAGTGCTTACCACAGCTCTGTTTGATGCCAAAGGGCTACCGGAGTCACCTCTCTGATACACTTGTTATTACAGAGCTCCACCAAAATCCAGCACAATACTAACCAATAAGAATGAGATTCTTACAAAAATCTGATAGGTCGGTACTAACCAACAAGAATGAGATGTCTGCAATGATCTGATAGGTCAGGACTAACCAACAAGAATGAGATGCGTACAATGATCTGATAGGTCAGTGCTAACCAATAAGAATGGTATGCTTGCAATGATCTGATAGGTCAGTACTAACCAATAAGAATGAGATGCTTACAATAATCTAATAGGTCAGTACTAACCAATAAGAGTGAGATACTTACAAAAATCTGATAGGACAGTACTAACCAATAAGAATGGTATGCTTGGAATGGTCTGATAGGTCAGTACTAACCAATAAGAATGAGGTGTTTGCAATGGCTACTTAGAGCAGTAATTATATGAGCCTCTAGTACTTCTGCTGCTTCTTCAACTACCACAATCTCTGGTCCAACCTCTTGTAGTACAGATTGTAGCCTGGCAGCAGCTGTCGTTGTCATACCAATCACTTTGGCTCTGCTCAAAACCGCAATTTCTTTTTTCTTTCTGAAAAAAATCAATTGCATTAAAATAACGCTATTATATCACATACAAGTCTTGCTAAATTACATTCATTACACACCATATGACATGCAACATCCATCATGCACCATATGACATGCAACATCCATTACACACCATATGACATGCAACACCCATTACACCACTAGGCATAGATACCTGTTGTATTCCTCCTTTGCAAGGCAAATGTTCAGTTCATTTTTATATTGATGTAGGGCTACTTTTGATCTTTTCTCAAAGTCTTGAACCCAATACCTGAACAGTCTCCACCTGCCATATATTAGTTTGGTTTATGATATATTGCAGTAAGCATAAATTAACTCTTACATGAGTGAATGTATCATCTTAGAAAAACATTTATAACTAGGCAGCAGCAGTTGTTGTCATGCTATTCCATGATGTTAAAGTTGTTGTTGAGACAATCATACAGTTGTGACTGTTTCTCAGCTACATGGACATTCCCAAAAATAAATAAAAGCAAAAAAGTTACTCGATACAAATAACAATTTTATTTAGAAAAAAATAGGTTTTATTTCCTGATTACTACTTGCAGAGCCCTGTACACAAACTTGACTGTCACCTAAATGACTTTCTTTGTAACAGATAATGTCAAACCTGAAATTTGTCTAAAAATAACATAATAACCAAGGTTTATTTCACAATCAACTTTAAATTGTTGTTGATATTTGCATTGGGCTCACACACACAACAAGTAATTGCAGCAATAAACTAAATGTTTAAGAATAACCGGATTATGCATCTTATTGTATGGAATATAAAAGCATATGCCATTTAGTTATCGGCAACATTTGTTTCGAGAAAAAGCTTCATAAATATGTATATTGTTTGTTCAGCGCATCAAGTTTTTGTATCAGGAATTTGTCGTTTAGTGATCACAGTTTCAATGGGGGAAACTTTTGAGTTTCAGCAGTATTTTGAAATTTTTCAAGCGTTTTTTAATTATAAAATTGATAAAATAAAAAAAAACATCACACTGGTGTATTCCGCCATAAGTATGAATATCAAATATCAGTAATGTAAGTTCGACCACTAAAACGCATAAACAATGTTTCTGGTTTTATATTGTTGGGGAATCTGTTGGTGACAACATATGTAGCTAGCTAGTATGCAGCTGTGTGGAAATCACCCACTTCATGTACATTATTAACCTCACAGCAAGCAGGTTTGGGTAGGTTTGGGCAAGCAGAGGATTGCAAGCAGAGAACTGTGCTAGGTATATGGCCAAGCTCCTCCCACTAGAGTAATGCATTATAGCAGAACAAGCACATGATTGGACTATACCTATTAAGTTATGGTTATTGGTTAAATCAGTAAATGGATGAGTGCACATTGTATAGTGATTGGATGTACATTATATTTCATAAAATGCCATTTTGTATCAAAACAGTATACAAATGAGAGTTGTATACTTGAAGTAGATATTGTGGTAGATTTTAGTGCACACTAGTAGTAAACAGGTCGTTTACGCTAGAAACCTTGCGAGACAATGCGCTAGACTTTTGCCCACAGCGTTTGGCTAATAGCTGTTGGGTAGAAAGTCCTACTGTGCCGGTGGCATAGTAAGCAGGGCCGGTATTGACCCCTGCAGGGTCGGTAGTGACCTCTACCGACCCGGTACAGCTGTACTGGGCCGGCACAAGATGGCCGCCTTAGAGGAGGATCCTCAAACACGTCTGAGAACTTAGTCAAGGTCGAGAACAGGAAGCACTCACCCTTAAACTACCAACTCCATGGACCTAACTCTACGTACAGCCTGGGAACCCTGTAGGAGCACTCATTGGACAATCAGGAGAAAGGACTCCGCCCTTAGCCACTTGCCACCTCCCTTTATTATTTACATTGCATTGTTGATTGGTTGGTTATTTATATAGTTAATGTAATTGGTTAATCTACTTCCTGTGCATTGACTGTTATATGTTTTGTGCTTGTCAGCTCTCCTATAAAAGGAGAGCACACACTGTTAATCTTTGCATTCATTACAATGTTGCCATGGCATATACTCTTATATTGCTAAACCCTAGAGGAATAATTACCCTCAGGACAGCTTAGAGAATAAAGCCATTATTACAGACACTACTCGGTACTGTTTGTCTGAGCCATGGGCTCTTGCCTTACCGGGTAATTCGGTTGCCCAACACAGTTGTCACTGTCCGTCAGTACAGTGTCCCCTCTGGAGAGAGGTAGAATACTCGAGATTAGTGGATGTCCGTGGTAACAGACCGGAATCCATTACAGTATTGTAGAGGATTTTGGGGGCTGTAAAATCCCTAGCTGTGATTGGTAGCTTGCTGCCACCAGTTGTTAGATTAACCTGTTACAACAACAGGGTCGGTGATGTACCGAATAAATACAAGACAGAGTATTGCTACTCTACAACCAGTAGTGAGCCCTCGGCTCAGACGCATAACTCAGTGCTATTGAGTACATATGCTTTTATTCCTCCAGAATAAGCGAGTTAGTAAAAGTCCCAACTACAACTGACAAACATGAGCAAAGTTCTGCCTTTTATAGACAGTGCACAGGAGTAATCATCCAATTACAGTGTAACAATACAATATATGCCAATGATGGTGATTATATAAATACATGACGAATAGGGTAATAAGAAAGAGCTTAATAATAGCAAAACCTTCTACAGCATATGCTTTTTAATGACTGTTCTTAAATATTCTAGTAACTAAGATTTATTGAAAAGTACTTAAATGTTCATTAATAGGGTCTCTTTTCCTTCAGTAATAACCCATAATTAGACAACTAAATTAAATGAGTGTTTAAAAGTTGTGAAGTATGATTTTTCAAAAACAAATTTTTCTATCATATTTAAAATTTGCGTCTCTTTATTCCCCATAAATTTAATTTTGTTGAGATTTATCCATAAAAAGTAGGTTAAATTGTGGGAGAAAGTTAGGTCTCTTTAGAAAAAACACTCGGAAAACTGGCAATGATTTATGACGTGCATGAAATGCTAAAGCTTTGCGTTCAGCTGGTTAACCAAATAACTTTATTTAAAGCAGGTGAGCACATTAAAATATAAGCTTAGCGTTTCTTCAATAGCATACAGTTGGTAAAATAAATCAAAAGCGGTTGCTACCCTAAATAGCAGTTACAATATGTTTACTTCGTACTAAAGGAATCGGTGCCACCGCATCCCCCATTCATGTACTGAAATTAATGTTTTCATTTACTTGGCCAATGATAATTTAGATTGTATATATGGAGGTTGATATGGCGCTAATGATATATGTTATGTTCATCGTCGGAAATTTCAGTCTCAATTGCTGGCAGTGATTTGGTCGGAACTAGCTGCAACCATTCAGATTGAAACATGAAGTTATGTCTTTGCTAGATGTAGTAGTTACTTTCATGCAATAACAATCATCTTATTTCATATCTTATTATTGGTAATAATAATTATTATTATTATTATCAATCTTTAAATCAATATGTATCATTATTTATTATTATGAATAACAATAAACAATGATAACAATCATTTTCAACATTCATATAAACATTTATCGTGAATAGCAATAGACAATAACAATAACAACAACAGCAACAGCATCAACAGCAACAACAACAACAACAACAACAATAAAAATAACAATAATAATAATAGTTATAGTTTGTTATTCATAAATATTTTTACCATAATTATTTTTGTACAAAAATTAGTGAGATATTTTAAAATAACAAGTAAAACAAAAATTAGACTCGGCAGATTATATGTAAGTGAAGCAATAATTACTCCACTTAGCAATGTACTATAATTAAGATTGTTGGTGACAATAAGTCAAGCTCGAAAACATAGGAAAGATTTTTAAATTAGACAGGAAATACAAAAGCTCCCACGAAATTATAAAAAGATATCAAAATTTCTCAAAAAAACCTGGGATAACAATTTTCAGACTTTTATTTCAACGTTGGCATGAGCAATAATCCTTTTGGAAACCTGCTATAGGCTAATTCCATCTATGAAAAGAAGGCTATTTTCTATGTGACAATCGACTGCCATTGGCTTTTCAGCGGCTAGCATGTTGAATACGTCATCAATCTACCTCGTTCTACTGCGATGTTTTTTCACACAAAGGATGTCTTGATGAGGTAAAAACACCTGAAGATTTCAAATATGACAACCATTTTTGTTTTGAAATATTGTTCTTACAACCTTTAATTAAAAGATTCAATAAATTGACCAACCGTTGCTGTAGAGGGAGGAACCACAAGTTGCAATTGTCTTCTTTGAGATTTGATACTTCTTTCTCTGACATTGTTTTATGGTCCAACTTTGGCTCATATTGTTGCATTGCTTCAACATTCAGTGCCCATTCCACTGCAATCAAACGTTACACAAAAAGTTGCGATATAAACACCCAAGATTTTTACCAATGAAAAACCTATAAGAAAAGTCTGCTATGGTTTTGCATTAAAACTGAATTGATATTCAGAATGGCAATAAAGAAACAGAGTTATGTGTTCTGTCCAATAACCAACTAAGTTGCAGTAGAGAGGAGCCTACACACTTCCTGCAATAATCACTTCCTTGCAGTCAGGTTTGGGCAGGCACAGGAAGAATTGCTAAAAGAGACCACTGTAAAGCCGTGGCTACACACATCTACGTTTTGTTGGTATGTTTAAAAACTTTGGCTGAGCATCTATTTCCTGCAGTTTTTAAGCTATACAATGTCCCCTAGTCAGATTATTTCTGTAGAAAAATGTGGAGAAGCTAATCACCCGAATACTTTTGAACACAATTCTGTATCATTAGCTGTTAGAATAAGTTTCTATACATAGTTATCGAATGCCCTTGGTAACCCAGAGTTAACCAACATGTGCATAATAAATAACATATCTGCATATAAGGAAAACTGTAAGCAGATAAAACTCTATGAGACAAATTTTTCTAGAAGCATAAGGTAGATGTAACCTTGCTATATTATGACCCTGTCAAGGACCAAAAAGAACACATGTGAAGTGTAGGCTAATAGATGGCTGGTGTTATGCTGTGCAAAAAAATTTCCGAAAAAGAAGCATGTTTCTGACTCTAAAGGCAGTTTGGTAATTTCAATGTGTAGGTGTAAGTAAATACATGTACATAGTTTTTGATTGGTTTTATTGTTTAAATAAATTGCTCTAATAAGTCTTTATCTTATTTGGAATTATTACATCCTTAGGGCCATATTGTAGTGGATTTTGGGGGGAGTAAAATCACTAGCTAAAGTCTGTAGAATACTGCCACCATTTGTCTTTATCCTCGATACAACAACACGTGGGTACTACACCAAAAAAAATGTGGAGGAGTATGCTCAACTCCACCACTAGTATAGAGCCCTCGGCTCAGACGCATAACTCAGTGCTGTTGAGTTATTATGCATTTATTCCATCAGAGTACGAGTAAGTAAAAGCCCGGTACTAAACTGATTTGCTATCACACAAGTTCTGCCTTTTAAAGGCAATTTACAAGACGTAACAGGAAGCAATATGAATAATCAATCAATAGCATAAGAGTAACATAGAATGCGCAAATGTTAGAAGCAGATATAACTAGTTAACAAATCAAGGAGGCTATATAGAGGTTAAAGAGATAAGGCGCCCAGAAGTAGCAGGCGGAGTCACAAGTCAGAGGACCAATCATATGCCTTTCCACTTCCTGCTACTGGTCTTTGGTCTTTCTATCATCTGTTCCTTGTCTTCCATCAGGGTTACGGGTGGCTACCTCCTGGATACAGTCTTTAGCTTTCCTTAGGCTATGTTATGGCTCTCAGTCTATGATGACTCACTTCCTGCCTGCCCTGCATGGTGCATAGAGGGTCGTACTGACTCATGCAGGGTCGATACTGGCCTAACAGGGTCGATACTGACTCATACGCAGGGTTGGTCAATTCGGTGTCGATAATTACACTTATTCTGGCCATCTAATGGCTATTGTGAGCACCCCTGAAGGTGTAGATGATGTGTGCTCAGATATTAATGACATAAAAATCCGCAACAATATTACAAAAATCATGTCACCAGTACGACTTGGCAGAAGCTTTTTAGATTTGTTCTTGATTACCAGTATTCTTTTATCATACTAAGCAATAAATTATTAAAGCTGTAGTTATTTGTTGCAGATAGACTGATTGAAGGAAAATTTGGAGCTTTTTGAGTGCTAATGAGGATCCAAGTACAGATGAGAGCTTTCAATCTTATGTAGGATCACTTGGCTGTCTGTGTATTGAGTGAACTGCAGCTGGCCCCGGGTTGGTTGCATTTGTTAACTGTCCACTACTGTCATACCAGTTTGGTGCAAAGTGCAGTAGTTGGCCAGGTGAAGGTGCATCAAGATTCTTCACAGAAGCTCATACATCAGTTATTTCCTTCCTTTCATTTAGGGGTGCCAAAGTAAGTACACAACTTCTTATCAGCTCAATTTGGGTGAGAACTTAAATGATTAATAAACTCTAAAGAAAAGAAAAGACTTCTTGAGTTCTATTTTTGTGTCCATATTTGCTAGAATATCTACTGCCTTGCTACTGCCAATCATAGCTTGGCAACCTCTAGATTAGCAAGAACATGTTGCAATATTGTATTAATTTTTTCGGACCAAGTCTTCTTTGAATTCACCCCTATTATCTGTTACTCTTCCCCCTTGTTCTACACACCCGCTATCCTCTGCCTCCCCCAATTTTTTTCCACTTCACAGAAACTTTTCAGTAAGTTTTCCTTCCCCTTTGTTAAGTGCCCCAGCAGCCTAATGAACTAGTGTCTCACCTCTGCTCGCTAGACCCCCCCCCCCCCCACCCATCTCTACAAATTTCCACAATTTAAACCTTCCTCCCCCACCCCACGTTCATGCTTGTCAAGTTTCAGCCCTGTAATAGAATTAAAACTCCTCCTTTTTCCAGTTGAATGCTAGCAAGAGCAATCGATTGTTGTACCTAGATTGTTTCCTTACGGGGTGCCACTCCTACCAATCAAACAATAGAAGACTTTGAAGTTAAACAATGAAGACAGGTTTACTAGAAGCCTAAGAGTGAATACCCCATACTAACTAATGCATTAGGATATGATTACACAGGTAGTAAGCATGCCTACTTGCTTGAAGCCAATCAGACTGTTTTATTTCAACCACACCCGAACTCTATAGATGAGAGAACATTACTCTTGCTATTTAGTAGGTTGATAGTTGTGATATGTATAAGATTTATAAATCATATTTTTACAGCTTTAAACCAGTTAAAAGGTGATTAACATTCACCACTGACTAGTCTGCTTGGCTGGCTGCACTGGTTATATCTGGTAGTTGGTTGGTAGAAGTGTTAGATGTTGAAATTAGGTCAATTCAAGGTCAAATCAAGGTCAATTTGAGTTTTCTAATTAGCAAAGAAACAGGTTCCTACCATAAATTGTGATAGTAGAGTGATCTCTACAGCGACTTTTCCCTCACTATTACTTTTGAAAAAGATAGAGAACACTCTAAAATTCTCTACGCTGTTCTCCCCGTCACAAAGGTGTACAGTGATACCCCTTCCGTCGTCATTATTGCAGACAGTTAGAAATAATTGAGAAGTAGCGTTAAATTTTTGTTTGTGCTTGCCCATTTCATTCCCCTTTTTACTCAAACCCCTTTCGGTCATGAGCTGCTCACCCCCACTACCCTTGTCTCACTCAGCACCCACCCCTACACCTCAATACCCTCACCCTTATAAAAACTTGGTTCACGCAATGGAGGTTTGGTTTGTTTCAGTAAATGCATTATCTTTTGGTAAATTTCCGAATTAATAAATTGCAAAAGGTGATGGTATAGTTTAATCTCATTGAATACCAGCTAGTGTTTCCAAGATCGGGGTGACCTCTAAAACAAATTTTTTTAATGAACTTGTTTTTCTTTGGATGTTTCTCTTGTAAACAGCAATGTATATACTGCCAGCTTTTTTAACTTGTTTTAATCATGAAAAAACGAACTTACAATGGTCATCGCTGGTATCATCTAGTCCTTCTATAAGTACCTCTCCTTCTTCGTACTCTTCCTCCATTTCATTCAACTCATCGCCTACTAAATTTGTGAGTTGTTATTCATTAGATAGTGGCATTGTTAATTTTATTACAATGGTGATTATTACAACCTAGAAATTCTGAAACCATTGAGTGAATGGTCCAAACATTATACACAAATTTCTAATACATGACATAAAATTTGTTAATCTTTGGAGCAAATTTTGCGAAAATCAATTCTTTGGTTACCTGCAATAGTGGCTGCAGCTGCCATTGGCTGTATAGAGTTGTCTTTGTCTTGTTTGAATACTGGCAAGTCTTTTTGCACAATTCTCGAGCATTGCCATAAGTAAAACTTATTTATTTCATCCTCTACATCCATTTTACTACCTGGGAAAAAATTTATGAGCAATTAAGTGATTGGCGTTAAATAAGGTTAGAAAGCAAGGCTTATCTAAACAGTATAAATGTTGAAAACTGGAATTGTTTTCTCTAGACAGCGCTTTACGAGATATCTAACCAACGAAAATTGAAAAGTTACAATAAAAAATTGGTTTCTGAATGTACTTGGCCATTGAGGTTTGGTAATTCTCTGGCTTGATTTAGTGTTTTTTTTAAGGTAACAGAGAGTATGTCAAAAAAATATTTTAACAGAAATCCAAAAGATCCGTAGAAGTTGCAATCAGAGTAATTTTAAATGTAAACACAAGTGTGTGTATGTTGATAACTTTTTAGATTATTCCTTACCTTCATAAAGCCAATTACAAAGACCACCATGGAAAAGTTGGTTACAGAATTCGGTATCCCGGACAAACTCTTCGACTTCAAAGTCAAACACTCCATTTTGAATTTTTTCAGATATTTGCACTAGTGTAGTACTTTTTCTCTAAAAAAAATCCATGCAATATTTATTTAGCTCCGTACTAAATTAGCACTCAACAACTGGTATTTCTTACAGCATATCATTATAGGACTAGCAGTTGCATCGAGATCAAATTTTCAGCAGATTGTTTGAGATTTTGCAAGATTTTGGGAAAAGCGGCGTATATTTGTTGGCAAATGAATATATGGAGCCAAACCCACCATGATATTTTCTTTCCATGGTCTGATGTCATCCCAATCTCTAATAAGATCTGGGTAGTTGTGAGCTACTTGGTGCATGTTACAATTCTTCAGCTGTTCACTTTTACTTCTAGTGCCGACCCGAACAAGTTGTCCTACAGTTAAGTTTACAAGACATGTGATAATTGCCCAGTTCCTGGAAGTATCCGAAGCTAATGAATTGAGGTTGGAATCAGAATTCAGTCAAAGACAAACACAATCAAGTTAGATTTTCAGTCAGTGGTTTAACCTAGTTTCGAGTGAATATTTTGACCTACCGTTATTACAGAACGTGAGAATTCCTTCCAGAAATTGGTCTAGAGCATGGTTGGTGTAGCACACTACCAGAATTGGTTTTTTCATTATATCTGGCTGTAGAGGATCCAAATCTTTTTTGAAATCTTTTTCTTCAACCAATGGTTGTAAAGAAAACTTGGGGTTGGTAGCATTAGTAACATTGGTAACAGTGCAAGGTGCAGCCATATCTGCTGGTGTTCGTCGTCGATTTCTTCCATGATCAGCACAATGCCCGATGTTATACAGGTTACCAAGTAGAGTTTGTACTATTTTCAACCCAACATAAGTTTTACCTGTGCCAGGAGGGCCTACAAAGATCAAGCAAAAAATTGTCTATCTTAAGAATGTAATCCGATAGCCCATTTTTCTTGTATGCATATTGTGGGAGATTTGTGTGCTGCCAGTGACCCAAACCCTTCCCCCCCAGCCCCCATGACCTTACACCCCTTGCTACCCTAAAAAGAAAAGAGTGTTATGTCATCAGAGCCCCCTCCTTTAATTGTAAGTACACCAAAATTGGTGTAACTTAGATACTGGTTACCCTGGACCTGTATCCACCCTGTACACTAGGCATATGTACTTATAATAGCTATACCGGCTCTACCCCGGATTTGCCAAGGAAAGATGGCTGCCAACCCTGTATCTAACAGGGAAAAATGGCCACCAATAATAGCCTAAGATGCATACAAGTATATGAGCCTTCTGAAATGAAAGCACAGAGCTGAGCACTGGAGTGGAACAAGAGCTAACAGGGAGGAGAGAGTGTGTGCCATGGGTGCACCCTCTCGATTGGTTACCAAATGTTCACCTTATTATATAATTGCACGAATTGGCTTTGCATTGTTAGATATGATTTGCTCACCCTAGTAAGGGAGTGAGCCTTCCTGATCTATTCCTATAAAAGAAATTGTTGTGGGTCAGGAAGGCAGAAGTTTTGTGGATTGTGTTAGATCTATTATATTGCTAAATAGAATGTGTGAAATGTATTATTATTACTAGAAACTCTGTATTATTGTGGTGGATTTTGGGGGGCCAACCAAACGTCCACCAACAACACCTCACTTCAGCGGTCAACTTCTAACAGAGAAGTATACCGACTCCACAACTGTTCTCAGAGCCCACGGCTCAAACGCACAACTCAATGTCTTGTTAAGTATACCATAGTTTGTTATACAGCATAACCAGCAATGTATAATAACGGTAAATGTATTATGCTACTTGGCTCAACCACAAGCAGAATCCCAATACAATACAAAGAATCATGTGAAGTGTTCTGCCTTTTATAGGCAGAACAGGATTAAAACATAGGCCCAAATAAGGGGGCAACAAATCAGCAGTGGCAGGAAGTTGTTACACTAATCAGAACATGAGATATAAATAAGTGATACAGTCATTGGTTAATATAGGGTTAAACATGCAAGGCACCCAGAAGTAGGGGGCGGAGCTTATCAGTCAATCTTGCTGATTCATGATGGTGCAATGAGTAGCTCTAGTTCCTAGTCCTTATGGCTTGTGGTCCTTGGCTTTGGTCTTGTCTGAGGTCAGCTATGTTGCAAAGTCGGGCTCCTGCATCTTTGGTATCAATTTAGGTTCTCAGGCTATAGTAGTTCTTTCCTCACCGACCCGGTATAGGGTTGGTAGTGGCACTGCAGGGCCGGTAGTGCATGCTGCAGGGCCGGCAGGGTGTGCTGCAGGGCCGGTGGTACCTCTACAGGGCCGGCAGTGAATGCTGCAGGGCCGGCGGTAAATGCCGCAGGGCCGATAGGGTTTCTACCGGCTGACTTGCTTGTGTTCTGGCTGTGCCAGGCTCTATTTAGGCGTGCCTGACACCCAGCAGTTGTCAGGGGGACCTTGCGCAATGGTAGTGGTCACAAAATTCCACCACAATATTTATCTGGGGTGTGGTCCCTACACTAGTTCTCTAAAGTTGAAGAAAATGGATGCCGTTGTGTTGGTAGTGTAAGAGGAAAAACACTACAATATTGGTAACAGTAACAAACAACATCTGAATTATGGAGCAACCCCAGACTTTTATTGTATCAGCATATGTAGCTTGTATAACGGGAAATATGCAAAAACGCTAACTAAAACTTGTTAAAATCGTCTCATAACACTTGTACTAGTTTCTAAATACCTTGTATAATGGAGAACTCTTGGGTCAAGGCTGACTTGAAGGCTTCGTACTGTGACTGGTTAAGCTGCAGATCAGTGGCTGTTGGCCATTCTGTCAAGTCAGACATGGAGAACATGTTCAGTACGGAGGAGTCTGCATTTGGAAGGAGGTGGTAGAAGAACTCGTAGTCCCTCAGGTACTCCGGTTTCTCTATGTTTCTCTCACACCTACAGGATTTTCCAAGAATCAGTCAGATATCATAGTATGTGTGTATTAAAATTTTTCAGGACATTGTTTAAAAAGTAAAAATACTTTGAACTTGCGACTGTGACTAGAGCTGCGATGAAAATGATTTTTCAATTTTATTTTGCTGTTACACCATTAAACGATACTTTCCTATTGCATAAATAAATTGCATATTTATTCATCTATGCGAAGAAAAGAAACAATGTGAAATTAGATATAGTGAAATAATAGTATAATTCTGGAAATGTGTTTTTCAATGCGCTGCACAGCTGCTTTCTGCAACACACTGCCCTGTATCATGCTAATGCATTGCACTCACTGAAGTTCACTCTACATTGAGATGACATCTGATGAAATCATAATTTTATAGCGGCAAACAAGCAATCAGAAAATGATGCAGGGCAAGCTTTGGATTCTAAACAACTGGACTATGTTGTAGTCATGTTGATGAGATGTTCTGGTCAGCTAGATTTGGATTTTGCAAAATTTTCATCCACAAAAGTAAACAGGATATGCAGAAATATGGAAACAATAGGAAAACATGTTATCTCATTCCTATCAGTTGCAAGCAGGAGTCGCTTACTAAGCAAACAAAAACATTTTTATTTTCTAAAGATTATGTAAGCTTAGGCATATTTACTTGTTTGGTATTTTTTGCGCAATCCTGGTAATGGCACCAAAATGGTTCTCAAAAAATATTTTTATTTCAAACCAACTGCGAGTTAGAGTTTTGCAATGTATTGTGACAAGTCAATTGCGATGGAAAGCTCAACCTACCGTACAATGTACTCTTGCATCGGTAGGTTATACTCAGTAAACTTTTTGAGACCTTCGAGCACGTGTGAATATGCCTCGTAATAAGCAGAACTTTCCACCACAATGAAAGGACCTTCAGGGCTATTCATAGCAGTATAGGTTTGTAGCGACTCTGGCAAAAACTTGATCTTAATTAGCTGCCAGTTATTGGCGCTCGTTTGAAGATGCTGACCATAGGCTCCTGGTGGCTCTGTCACATAAAACAAAGCAGTCTTATAAAGTGTAAGAATTTCAAAAAAATTAACATCATTAACAAATCTGTAATCGCTTTGTTTTATATCAATGAAAACAATAATCAATATTTGGCGACTAATAACTGTAATGAAACTCAACAATGTGAGTTCCTGTGTGCAAAACCTGATATTTTTTACAAAGTAAAAACAATTTAAATGTTTCGACATTGTTGTTTGATCGGACACTTCAAAAGCAGTGTCCCCCGAAAAATCAATAGTGTCAACTGTAGATAAGTAATTAAGACAAACTTTTAAAATCTGCTCTCCCTCTTTCGACAATTGTAGCAAACAGAATGTCACATCCACTAAAACAGCTGGTAGAAAGGCAAATGAGTGAACCATATATCAATTTTTTGGACTTTAACCATCTTGGGCTGTCAAACGGCCTCCTGGAAGTATCGACTCTACAACCCAGATAATAAACTTTAGCTTTGCACTTTCTGTGTGGTGAGTTACTCATCTGAGAGAAAACAAAAATATATTTGCTATTTACCTCAGATGGTAACACAAGCCATTATTTCTGGTGTCAACTCCTTCAATCATAAAGTTGTTGTACACTTTAAAATTTCCACCTGTCCTAAGTATTCCTTTCTGAGCAAGAGAACGTTTCTTTCTAACAACCTTTACCCCTTCTCGAGTTGTTGACACCAGATCCTCTCTCAGCAATCTGTATTGTAAGTCAAGGTAATCATCCGCACTTTCGAATCCTACAAAGACAAGTGAGAGTTGACATAAGTGCCCAGCAAATCAAGATGTATATTCATATGAAAGCTTGCGAGTGTTTGGAAACCATGCAACAAATGATATATTTACATAAATGTTCATAAAGAATACATCAGGTTCAATTTTGATATACCTCCAGATTGCTTGTTTTTCCTTAGTTTTACCTTCTCATCACAGTTTATGTCTTCAACTGTGGGGTAAGGTTTTAGATCTCTGAAGTCATCAGTAGGTCTCTCTGTCGTACACACTCTGTCTCCTCTTGAATCATCTCTGTGGTAACATAGATAGCCACAAAAATAAGTGAGCAACCAATTACAGTACACAGTGCATTACCAATTCGTACTGGAGTAAAATTCATTTAATAAAAACTGTCGGTTCGGGTATATTGTGAGGGGTGTTGCTGGCTGCGAGCATTCAAGTGTTTATGAATGTAAGATGATAGCTGTTTTCAGTCTTTCAACCTGTTAATATAAAAATTCTGGATCATCTTGCAAGCATTCATTTTGCGCAACATCTGATTAATAACATTGCAAACATTTTTAAAAACAAAATTCAAACCGGTCATCCCTTTGTGAATTATTTATGTTTCATGGTGTGAGCAGTAGAATAAAAGCAGATCTCGGTCAAAAAATGTGCATTTTTTTGGAGGTTCATGCAACAGTTGTGGCTCTCTTTTTTTTATTACTTTTTAAATCTTTCTTTCCTGGCACATATTCCTTTCTGTTATTTGTTAGTATAATGAGACCAGTTCTTGATAAAAAAACAGACCTGCCAACATATTCAAAAATAATTTCTTTTTTGCTAGATTTTTTGGATTGTTCACAAACCTGTCAAACATGTATCTGGAAGTTTTTATATGATTTTTGTTGGTATATTATGCATATGCATAAGAAAACAGACCTGATGACATATTGCATTGCTGTTTTTTGGGAAGAATATTTTTACAGACCTGTTACAGTATAATATTTATATAGATAGGTATGTATGTTTGGTAATGTGAATGATAGTTGACATTTGAGTAGAGCTGTAAGATATTTATTGGTTTGTTATTTGCTTATGCTGGAAGTTTACCTCCCGATATAGATCATGGTTGACATGGGCCATTTGTTTGTTTACTCTTGTTTTGGTAGTGGGTTAGGTATTATGTTTATTTTATTAAAACGGTAATAGCGAGTGTAATAAAGTATGTAATAATAGCATAAGAAGCCTAGGTAGAATGGATAATATTCGTAATAGAAAGCAAATAATAGTAGCGTAAAATGAATAGACGTTGACTAAATAGTTTGAGCACAATTTTCGGTCAAAGCATTGCGATTTGTAGTAGATCTTTTACTGAGACTTGAATGATAATAGCGCGCTCTTTTAAATTCCCTTAGCAGCTTTATCTTTTTACCATCTAAAACAAAAAATTGGTTGATGAACAATTCATTGTAACTAAATTGAGATGAAGCAGCAATATGCAATTGACAGATCATATTATATAGAAAAGATTAATCACTCACTCAGTTGTATTGTTCCTCTTGAACTCCTCCATCAGAATTTTCGTCTTGTAGTTTAGGTTCTTCCAAACCAGTAGAAGCAACATTTCCTGCTGAAAGCAGTAGAACACTGTCCTTGAGAATTTCATCAAAGATTTCAACTTTTCGGACTCGTGGGGTTTGTTGGTCATATTTCGTGCTGGTTTCATCTCCTGCATTGGTGTGAATATGATGATGTCATGTCAAAAGTTTCCAGGTACACTAACTTCTCGATTTCGTAAAAGGATAAATCCTGTTTAAAATTGTTCTACGTCAGCAGCGTGTTTTTCGGGTATGCGCAAAGATTCCATCATTAATCCATCATATTCCAAGCATTTGTAGCTCACTAGTAGAGCGTTCATTGGGTAATTTTAAATGATGTACTACTTGAGGAGATTCAAAACTAACTGCGCTACCTACTGAAAATTGAGTGAGGGTTGAGATACAGATCATGTTGAGCAACTGAGAAGATGTTTTGTTTCTTATTAACCTAGTTAGTTGTTTAGCATTGCCAGCGGTTATAGTAGCGGAAAATCTGATTGGATGAAGGATCGGTTTTTTTTCTTGATCGAACCCCTTGAAGATCACCAATTTTGGCGCACTGAATTGCAACGGTCTTAACTTGTTGGCTTCGTTTTCATTTACGATAGATCTAACTTGACACTTCTTACCAAATTTTTTGACCACGTAGTGGATAATGGATTGTTTTTAGAGAGATCTTTGACTGGCGTTTCAATGCAAGTTATTTCCAAAAGGGACGGTGTTGGATTTAAATGAAGCGGATAAATCCTTCCAATCAATATTCTTTAATTCATGTGAAGGAAAGGTTTGAATTAAAAGGATCTTTCAGAGCAAATGCACACTCGATCGTTTTATTTTTATCATAATTTCATGGTTTTGGTCTAATTTTTCTTCCTTGGTATAGGCGAATCAGGCAGAATGTTTTCTTTCTCATCGGGATACGGTTCGAATATCGTAAGTTTGTCTGTTTTGATGTCATCATCCTTATACATCGTATTGAGTGAGAAGTTAAACTGAAAACAAAAACCAAACTAGATTATAGTAGAGTTCTGATTTTTTTCATTTAACAATGCGAACTAGTTATGTATCATTAATAATAAATAATCAAAACCCTGAAGATAACTTTCTGACACTCCACAGAGCGACTAGTTGATTTTTACCAACTAGTGTTAAATCATTATTTATTGGTTCTTACCCTATTGCTGAGAGTCCTCCTAGTAGTTGTAGTAGGTGCTGTTGTAGATGTTGTTTCCTCAGTCGATGTTGCTGGAGTGGAAGAATTTTGCAAAAAACCAGTGCTTCTTAAATAGTCAAAGTTGCACCGATTGAACCAAGCTTACAACTAATGAGACTGCTTGCGCTAAAAAATGCTTTATAACATATAAGAAGCCCTACTTAACTAAAAAATGTTTTCTTTGCGTGAAAATCCCTTTACAGTATATAATAACTTTACAATGAATAAACAAAATTTTCTTCGTGCAAAAATCTTTTTATAGTATATAAGAATTTTGCGTGAAGAAAAACGCCTGCTCAATTTCTTATATATTAAAAAGCGTTTTTCGCTCAAAAATTTTCAATGGTTTTTACGTCAATCGGTGAAACTTTAGCTATTCGAGAACCACTTTTTTACACAGAAAGTATTCTCTCCAACAACAGTGGCTGAAGGAACAACATCTACTGCAACTATTTGGAGGACACTGAGTGATAAGGTAAGAAATAATAAACAACTGTTTAGCACTAGTTGAAGAACTCAATTAGTTACACTCTAAAAAATATGTCCTCCTAGAACCTATTTAGTTTGCTCTCAAAACTGCAAATTTTTTGTCGTTGACAAATTTATTTTTTGGACAGAGAAGTAACAATCGGGTTGGGTTCTAATAAAATATTATCTCATGTATTTACGTTGGTCGTTTAGCTTAAAAAAAAGGTATTTGTTTAGTTTACAGGTAAAATGATTTGATATCTTTACTGTCAGAAGTCATCCAATCTCCACTTAACAAAAGATTACTAAGGTTTCAATGTTACATAAGTTTTTTAGACTATTTGTTTATAGTCTGGTAATAGATATTTTTAATGTAGTCGTACATCACAAACATATGCTTCTTTAACTTGTTTTATTACTCTTTTTTATAAGTTATCGTTGAGATTTAGCTTTTTCTACTTTGGTGGAATCAATTTATACCCAAACAATTTACACAAAATTTACGTGTGCCGAAAGAAAACCTTTATTTATAGCATAAGACTTTGTTACCATGTTAAATCTAATCTATTCAAATGTGCATGGGAAAAAACTAATTATGCTCATTTTTGTTTTACATTATTGTTTTTATTTTAGATTAACAGTTATCAAAGATAAGAAGAAAAGTTTAATTTCCATCATGAATCTGACTTTGAGCAAATACTGACAAGTTGCTATTTGTTGTTTTGTACACAACTCAAAAAAGCTCTGCCATTGTGTAAAAAAACAATCATGTCTCGTGCATCGAACAACGGTTATGTAGCGAATACTATCCACGATAAATACGAGGGCAATAAAAAAGTCAAAACGTCTTTGATAACGCTGAGACTACTATTCGATGGAAAACAGCAAACTACCTACCCTCAACACGTTGTTTTTACAACATTCTTTTCCCGATATTAATGCAATGACTTATGTCGTTGCAGCTTATCCGCACAACCACTGTAATCTACTGTCATTCAAATTACAAGACAACAATCTCAGAACTTTCCCCAAAGGACTTTTGCAAGTTTATTTATGACGAGCTCTCTTTTTATGAAAGAGAGACTGTGATACTTGATGAGAATTAATAAAGAAAGTCATCTTTTACCAACTGGAGTCATGTAGGTAGACACTCAGATGAAAACATGGCAATGTCAGGATTTTGCAATCTCAGAAAAGACACTAGCATTGAGTACGCATTCTGCAGAGGAATATTACTAAATTGGAGGAGCAAAGACAAGCATCCAATGATAGAGCACGCTAAAAGTTTTGGTTTTTTAAAGGATTATCGACTCACAATCAGGTGTACAGAACTAGGACACTAAATGAAGAAGAAATTACAAACATCTCGGTTGTCAAAAACTGTACAATCACAGAAGTTTTACCTCTGGCATCTCGATTGATCGCGCTGGTGCAACTAGATTCACTCCTGAATCGGCAAGAAAAGAAAGTTTCAACCAGTGGAAGGGTAAAGTTCCTATGAAATACCTTTCCAAAGCGGGTTTTCACTACACAGGTTTTCGTGATAGCGTAAGATGTTTATTTAGATCAGGGAGCTGAAAGATTGGAGTGAGGGTGATATACCGTGGGAGGAACACTGTCATTGGGTTTGTTTTTACTTATGAGTTAGGGAGAAAAGTATGTTGAAGAAGTTCTCAAACGAACAAAAAAGTTGAGAAAATGTGAGCGAGAGCTTTAGTCACATCGATGGAAAAACAAGCATCATTTAGCTCAGTTCAATGAAAAAAAAAACAATGAAACTTATCTGTGGAAAACTGGGAAATAGTAGAAACGATATAGGAGAAGTCTTGGTGCTGACTGGAAAACCTTTTGAACGAAGAAGACTTGTGATTGATGCTTTACACATTTTAGAAAATGTGAGAACAACCGATGGAAACCCAGAAGAAAATTTGAATGATGATGGAACTGATGTTTTGGACAAGAGTAAATCAAGTAGCAGAGAGTGTGGTGACAGAGTTTCATTAGGCGCTAGACGAAATAAAGAAAAAAGAAGAAAGAGGAAGACAACTCATAGCAATGCGTACTTTCTCTATGTGTATCCTAGTCACACAAAAGAAAAGCCCCCACTAATCATATCTCTCTTCCATGCGGACATCTCAATTACTGCAGCAAGTGTAAAGAAAGAACATATGCCGTGTGCTCATCGGAACTAAAGTGCTGTCCAATCGATGGTTGTCAAGTTAACATGAAAAGTTTTATGACTGTTTGCTTGAGCTAAGGCATTATTTATCACACTTAATCTCAAAAAACGACATAATTAAAAATTTTAACAATTAGATACATATTTTCCTTTGACGAAACATCATTCAAATTTTGTGGCTCGTCGGAATAACAACAAAGATGTTACGCCTTGAAGAATTTGCTCGCCAAGAAGCTTCCAAGGTTATAAGAGACAAGACCTTTTTGGCTTAAGTTTTCAATGAAATTTCGAGGATTTTTTTTACGGAATATTGTGTATACTGTGTATTAGGAGGTAGTTTTTACAAACTAGCAACCAATCTATTGCTACTAACTGTCACTGTTTGCACAACTACATCCAATGTTGCATTTTTCACAGACACGCTGAGATGGTGGATGGTGTTGCACCTACCAAACAAGAACTGTCGGACACCATCAACTGGATCGACAGAAGAACAGTTTTAAAAAATGCTAAAATGGGATTGTTGGTCCATGATGAATGGATAGATGCGTTTTTTGAATTTTCCTTGAGCGATTCAAAGACTTATGTTAAAAACTTTACTAGCTCGATTAAACCCCTATTCACTACCCGCATCTCAAAGTAAACTCCTTTACCAGTGTTTAAAAGATCTGTTACTCGCAATAGTAGAAGGTTATCCATACGCACTCAGTCTTGATGATGATGATGATGACTCAAACGACTCAATGAGTAATGATGAATCAACGATTATGGGCTCATAAAAGAAGTGACAAAACAATTCACATCATTCATCACCAAGCCCTAAAAGAAACATGAGCAGAAGGAACCAAGGCTTCAAGTCAATCGCGACCCTGGGTGATTTTGTTCCCAGATTCGTAAAGACCCACTGAGCACATTCCTTCAGATTGCTTGGATCCTCTTTTCATTCAACTCATTACTAAAGAAGTATTCTACTTTGCGTTAGGACTCAGCCTAGCTCGAAAGACGATACGAAGTAGATTTTTACGTTGTAATTGTATTTCAAGAGCAAGTCCTTTCGAATGCTTCAACTGCTGTAGGAACTTTGATCCAAAAGTCTGTTGTATCGAAGACAAGATGATAAATTTTGCGGATCTGAAGAGAGAGATCAAACTGATTGAAGTGAAACAAGGTTTGGAAGACGCTGAGCTAGGCGATTTGGTGAATATTCCAATTTTAAAAGGACTATGCGCATTTCAGTGGCCATCTTCGCATATCTTATTGTCTTAGATGCAAATAGAGCCATACATACATTTCGAAAATCACTTTTATGGGATTGTCTCACACTTTCAAAAACAGTTGATTGAGATTAATAAGCCAATAGTTACTTACGTAGAAATGTTGCGCTCGTCATCAAGTAAAAGCGTTTATTGTTAATGCTGAAAGCAGAAGCACTTTGGTGATGAGTTGCACAATCATATTGCTATTGAGAACTTTATTTCTCAGAACCAATGGATACTTTTACACCGACAATGTTGATGAATGTGACAACTGAGCTACGGAAAGAGATGATGTCTTATTATTTGCACCTTTTGAAAGGAGTATATGATATATGGGTGTGGATGACAAAAACTGCGTGCAAATCTACCCCTCAGACTTTTTGTATTGCAGAGTTTTCATTTCCGAAACGCCTTTTGAATTTTCAAAAGCCAAAAGTCTACAAATGAATCATCCTGAAATACTCCGACAAAATACAGTTCAAATAAAGAGGAATGTGTGCTGGGAGTTAAAAGTTATACGGAAAAACTTACCCAAAATAATTGCTCGAGCAACACTGAACCAACTACTATCATCACTGATGTCGATGGTGTCAATGGTGTGAATTTGTCGTTTTCAAGTTTTGAAAGTCTAAAGACTGTTCAAAACAAGATCATCATTAGCATCAGATGCAAACAGATGCAACCTATCGTCCTGTATATCGATTTTTAATTGTGACATGTTAACTGAGTGCAGTCGATGTCCGAGACAGTCAACTCTAGATGCTGGATGAGCGAACTAGAGTGAAAAAAGTATTTCTCTCAAAAAATAAAAATATGAAATATCAAATCTATCTTTTATTGTTCTCTACCCTTTTCAGACGTTATGTTGCAATGGAAATTCTTCCCTTCGTTTTATCTCCTCGATCCCCAGGAAGTCAGCACAGATCAAACTTTGAAATACCAAATGCGCTCATTCACATGCTCTATGACTTCTGACAGACGGCCACCACTCCAAAACCCACACCATGAATGTATACCAATTTGTTTGCAAAACCGATGGAGCTTTGTCAAACATCCGAATGTACTTGGATAGCTCAAGAGCTACAACAACATCTACTCCATCAACAACAACAATTGCTCCTATGAAAACAAAAACAACTCTACCTATTACGGATCCAACACTTCCTTTAGTTTTTCTTCAACTACAGATGATTGCTCTGAAGGAACTCTCGATTATGTGGACATCTGACTAGTAACATGTATTATGAATCGTGTTTCGCAAATCAAATTTTTTGGCTTTCCTTGTGTTTTAAACCCCATCAACGAAAATTGCGATCTCGCATTTGGCAATTTCAATTATGTATACAAAATCAATGTAACTACGGAATATCTCAAAGGAAATAAAAATTCTCAGACTACGTCTCCAAAGACAACTCCAGTTCCAAGTACAGCTTCAACAACCACATACTTCCTGTGACTACAATCTCTATTTCAATGAAAACCACATCAACTCTGGAGACAAATAACGATTGTACGTACAAAAAACAACACACTGTATGCGAAGACAATTCGATAGCGATTACAACTCTACTACTTTTTATAGGGTATCTATTTATAACGATTTAGAAAAATTTTCAAGAATGAGTCTGTCTGTGTCGAAAAATAGTGAAATAACAAATGAAAAAAATCTTCTCATTATCATTTATCTCAAGCGTAACAATATTTCTTGCAATGTCATTGAATATTTTACAAATTAAAAGGTTTTTATACACTTCATACTATACTATTTTATACTTTTTATTGCAAGCGCTATCCACTATACCTACACTTTTTACTCTACTATGTTACTCTTTAGAGATAGATAGCGTACAGCTCTGCGCAAATGTCAACTATCATTTACATTACCAAACATACATACACACCTATATAAGTATGCTGTAAAAGGTCTGTAAAAGTATTCATACCAAAAAAACAGCAATGTAATATGGTAGCAGGTCTGTTTTCTTATGCACATACATATTATTTGAACAGAAGTCTTCTAAAAACTATCAAATACATTTTTGACAGGTTTGTAAACAATCCAACAAGTTTAACAAAGAAGTTTTCTTGGATATGTTGGCAGGTCTGTTTTTTACTGAGATCTGCTCCTATGACGCTAAAAAAGTAATAGAGAGGAATATGCGCCGGGAAAAAAATATTTAAAAAGTATTAAAAAAGTCATGTGTTGACAGGGGGGAAGATCGAGTCACAACTGTTACACGAACCTCAAAAAAAGCCTCCACAATTTTTGACAGAGATCTGCTCCTATTATACTACTGGTGTGGTCAAGCACTAGAGAGCACACCTCAAACACTGTATCCTGGTCACAAAAACAATTAGTTATTTTTGCTCAAAAATTAATTATTTATCAGCTGTCCGATATTTAGTGATGGTAGTACCGCGCAATTTTTTACATTCAAACTAGGTCAGTTATGAAAAAAAATAAAATTTAGGTAAATGTATTACGGTGTGATTGATTAATCTACCTCTATGACTTGTTCTGCAAAATATTAGTTGCAGAATTTGCATTTCAATTTTTTCTTCAGTAATCGTAAACTAAGTAATCTGCATTAATAATTTGTTTGTGGTTGTATCTTATTTTATTATTACCCCCCCCCCCCCCTTATAAATATTATATTCACAATAAAAATGAATAGTTGTTTATCTGGAATTGCTAAAGCCAAAAAATAAATAAAGCAATTTGGGAGGGAAACTTTCCGAAGAATCACTGCAATGATTTCTCTTTGTGTTCAGCACTTAATGTTTATACTAAACTCTTTGAAAAATGTCAAAAAGCATCGGTGCACCAAGGAGTTTGATTGGAGCGTAGATGAAATATAACAGAATTGCCAGGTACTATATTTGAGTGTGTTCAAATTTAATGATTTTTAAGGATTGGATGGCATTGCGCCTCTTACAAATTGGTACACTTGACTCTTTATAAATGTAAAATTACAAGTACTCTATTGGTGAGATACAAATATTGAGGTTAAAAAACGATGTCAAATTGCAGGTTTCACTGTATTACCAACCATTACAAATATATTACCATTGACCTAGTACTTGTTTTACTTAGGGAGTGGAAATGGTATACGCAAGCAACTATGTTTGAACTGCCATATATAGTGAAGTTTCCAAAACTTGTAAGAACATGATATTGAATCACAAGGTATAATCCTACACATTTTCAGGAGTCGACAACTGCGTGAGATGATGTTAACATGGCAACTCCGACAAACGACTTGACTTGAATCGTAGTCAATGTTATATTAAATGGCCACAGCTGGTAATTTTGTTATATTTCTTCCATTGATTAATTAGACAGTGTTTACTCACATGTTAAGGAGCAGTGGATGAACCGACAGGTCAGTCTCAAAACTGATGACAAGGGTGGATAACTTTTGTCAATAATGCATCAAATTTGTTTCTACGTTTCACATGTAAATAGTAAAATGTGTATAACATTATATTGCACTAAGTATTAATCATTTTTGATAAAAAAAACTATTAAATATAACAACATGTTTCATTAGCGTCTCCATAACATAAATAATATTTACATGACAATATATATCCTAATTTGCTCCTGCAAGTGCAAAGTAAAACTGTATGATACTCATTTATACTACATTGTTGTCCAATTTCATTTTTTGATTTCATTTAATTTAAGATCAGTAAATTATTTTTGTTATTAGATGTTACAATTTTTTTTAAATACTTCAAGCAGGTGCTTTTTTTAATGTTACTAATTAACACTATTTTCTGTATGTAGTTTAATTAATTGGGCGTTGGCCAATCAACAAACATACTGATCTTGCTCAACAAATCAGTACGTGAACAATAAACTCTTTATATAGAGAAATCCAACTGGAGCCAGTTTAGATGACATACATGTATTTACCTGCAATTAACAACGAGGCTGGTCAATAATCTGCGCACGGCCAAATTAAAAGCAAATACATTGTACCCTATTTCTAATACATAAAACTGAAATTGGCAGAAAATTTAGTCAATTTATGTAGAAGGCTGCTGTAAAACGAAAAAAAAAGAAACAAATAACAAAAACAATGCCAATGTGATTCCAACCCTAGTAAATTTGTAAGAAATTTATTTTCAGCATGCTTGTGTGCCAAATAAAGCTGTTTACCTGTTCACAAGTTGAAAGTTTTTTTTTTAATAAACATTTTTTGTTTCAAAATAATTATTTATTTTATTCCCATCTACTCTAACATAATTTTATTTATTTCAGCACAATAACAAAGAGATTTCCTAGCACATTTTTTCAAAAACTTATGGCTAGAGTTTTTATTTTTGTGTGTTACATCAGTATAGAAATGAAAAAAATTGGGTGAGATGATAGCTTGCTTCAATTACGGTCACGTTTATACAAAAGAAGTAACAGTTTTATCATATTTCCTAGGGTGTAATGAAGCTGATTGCTTTTTCACCCTATACAGGTGGTAATTTGGCTGTGTAACCAGTGAACTCGTTTACAATAACAGGAATTCTCAAAACTGTCAGCCATTTTACTGTAAACCTGTCACAACCTACAGCATACATAAAGCAATTGTGTTGATCCCTTGATCAGCTTCACTCCAATCAAACTACTTGGATGTACGTTAAATATCAATAGGCCAATAATTCGGCGGCTAAAAACAGCTGTTGAGGATCAAATGTCTATGTTGAGCACAGTAAAAATGCCTGTTGGCTGGGTTGTGTGTAGGTGCACAGCATTCACACACTTTGTGTGCAAACTATCTGAGTTGTATTGCTAGCAGAGACACCAGCTAGGTAACAGGCCAAAATATCTCCCACACGATGTTTATAAATGTAGTGCATTAATCTGTTGATCATGTGGTTGGACTATTTGTATCACAGTCACTAACATTAGCTACATTTATATGTATATGAACAATTTCATGCTCTCACTGGTTGTGTATTGTGTTGTATATGATGTAAGTAGCATATAAAGCTACTTAGCGGCCAAAATTCTCAAATTGTTAAAAATTGCTGGCTTGTGGACATCACTCAATCTCTCTCTCTCTTCACTTACTTGGCGACAGCGCTTGAGGTTTTTATGCGGTTCAAGCCATATGTGGGCAAAAGGAACTGAAGAGCTACCACAATGCTAAACTACAGTGATGGGCCGGTAGTACAATCTGCGGGGCGTAGCACAGCCTGCAGGGACAGTAATGACTCCTGCTGTACCGATAGGCAACCTACTGGGCCAACATAAGATCGCCGCCTTAGCCAAAGAACCTGAAAGTAGCCAAAGGAACTTCCCTACCCTGAATACTGGAATTCCCTTCTCTGAATGAAAGATATCACCAATTCCCAGGCTAGGTATAGCCCCAGGACCATTAGGAGGCTATTATTGGACAATGAGACAGGACTGTGCCTCTTGCCACTTTGCACTTTGTGCAATTAATTGTTCCTCACATTATTATTGGTTTGCTATGTTTATTTTTGTTTACATTGGTTAAGCTACTTCCTGTGGATGTGTGGTTATATAATATGCAAATAGCTTCGTGCCATCCAGTTTTTAAAAATGCTGGATGACTTTAAGTTCAACCCACTAATTGTTGTGCTTGCTTTCACTCTAGAAGATTGCTGCCTTAGAATTTAGCGTATTATGAACAAATGCCGTTAACAAGCTGTGTTGTTTGTCTGAGCTGTGGGCTCTGTGTTTGGCAACAGATCTGGCCGTAAATAATTACTAACTGTCACTGTCATGCCGGCAGTGTCCCTCTGAAGAGAGGTAGAATACTCGAAACCAAAGTGGAAACTAAAATTTACAACAATATGAATATAGGCAATATACATGTGGTAATCTTAAAAATGACTCACAACTGTTCTTTCTTTGCTTTCTCCTTATGCCTGGATGCTTGTACAATTGCTCCATAATTGGCAATGAGCTCTGATTTCTTCTCTGAGGTTACTTCTTTGAGCTTTAGCCAGATCATTTCAATTGAACGAAACAAGTTTTTGTTGGCGAGAGGGTCAACAGAGCACATCAGCTGATAGATTTGTAGGTAACACTTTAAAGACTTGGCTAGTGAGTTGCTGAAATCTGAGCTTTCTGTTAGATCTTCTTCAAATCTAGACATACATGTCTGGAAGAAAACAAAACAAAAAAATTTTTAACTAAAATCTGTTAAAAGCTTGCTAGTGTAATGAGAGTTTTTTGGTCAAAGCTCATTATTCTAAAATACAAACTCTCTTACTTTTTAATCCATTTATGCATATTCCATGCATATATGATAAACAAAACAATAAAACTTTGGAATTGTTTTTTTTATGATATCACACTGTTTGTTTTTTTTTGTTAGTTTCTCTAAAAATGAAAGTAGCACGCACAATAGGTTTCGTTTTACAATATGATCAAGAAAACTCTTTGAGGTATGCTGAGAACACAAGCAATTTGAGATGCTTTGTGTAATTTATCCAAATATATCTTTGAAAATTTTTAATGTGAACATTAAGAGTATCCGCCACCTCTGTTCTCCGAACACATTGCAATAAAAATAATCAGACCGGCAATAAATTTAATCAATAAATAATCATTTTGTTCGGAACTAGTGGGTCAACAATAAGTAGCTCACTGAATAAAAAAAATAATCAACAAGTATTATTTGTATTGTTTGTAGGTGGCAAATAAAACTGATCACTTAACAAATAATAACGAGGGAGTTGACTTTTTTCATTTTTATAGACTGGTTTTTCATCCTTGAAAATAATTCAAAATTATTGCAAGAGTTCAAAATTTACTAAATTGAAGGGCAGCTTTACAAACTATCCAAGTTGATAGCAGTTCAAATTTTATTTTTCTTGATTTTTTTAAAAATTGGGAGTTATCTTCTTTATGATTTGTTCGGTAAACTATAACATTTCATTGAATATTATGTTGCTCTAAACTAATATTCCGTTGCTTACGGGACATATTGAACTACGAACACCTATTACTTTTTGTATTTGTTTGACGCACAGGTCGCGAATACTCTTATTACCTAACTTTATCAAACATACATGTTGATCATTCTCTTGGAATTATGAAGTATGCCAAGTTTTCTTTAAATGGCAAATTTCAACTTGAAAAAAATGGAAGATTTTAGGTGCTGCAATTACATCTATCGATCTTGAAGTCAAGAAAAATCTTTCAGATTTCCTATTTATCTTTAAAAAGGTCTAATGTGAAATTAATTGGTTTAATTCATAGACAATAACAAAACAAATTTAAATGGTAGTTAAGCAAACGTAAAACTTTTTGTTTTAAAATTTTTAAACGATAATGGTAAGTTACAACACAAATTCCAAAAAGGAAATCCTCATGGTTTCTTTAACACTTCCCAAAACTTTCAAGGCCAATAGATATCAACCAGTCACCATTTTTAGAGCTTAAATAGTAGAGGCCACCCAGCGTACTCTACTACTGAAAAAGTGCATTAATTTCATAAAAAGGAGAACAGCAAGTTTTAAGTGCAAACCTCTTTAAAAAAGTTGATATGGTCAGAGAGAAGACAAGCAATGAACTTGTCTCTAATGGGACACATAAACTCATCTATTCTCAGGGATAACTCTATGGAAATCAATATCAAATCAATCCAGTCCTTCTTGGCAGCTACCTTCTCATCAGACAGCAGGGACAGGAACTCTGGTTTAAAGCAGCTTCTTGCTGCCTCTTTGCAACTTCTCGCGCTAATCTCTTTAAGACTAAAACATCAAATTAAAAAAAACTGTTTATGAAGCACTCTTTTTTCGTAAAAAACTCAATAACTTTATGAATAGTGTAATGATTCATTGAATTATTAAAAAACTATAAACAAAATCTTTTGTGTTACTTTCGTTTTTTTAGAAATCTGCTCAACCCTGATTGGAAGTAAAACTACTTTAAAATGCTGAAACTAATCTTTTAAAAAATCCAGCAATCCAGCAGTCGACAATTTTTCATTTACAATAACTCCGAGTTTGTGAAATTTTTTTTATCTTGAAATTTTATTGAACAGCTGTGTTTTGAGATTATTTCTTAAACATACAGTCAATATAACAAATCGTTGCTAACCACCTAGTAATAAAATTACCTATTGAATGCTTAGTTTTGTTTTAAAGTCACTTTGGATCTTGGTTGGCACAAAATTATACTGACCACACAATGTGCTAGCACCAATACAAACCCATTATTCACTAAGAAGAAAATTATTATCACCTTTGTCCTAAATAATATATATAAATAACATATCATGTACTTGATACGTATCTCAGCAAGCTATATTAATATATAACATATCATATACTTGATACGTATCTCAGCAAGCTATATTAATATATAACATATCATATACTTGATACGTATCTCAGCAAGCTATATTAATATATAACATATCATATACTTGATACGTATCTCAGCAAGCTATATTAATATATAACATATCATATACTTGATACGTATCTCAGCAAGCTATATAATATATTAATATATAACATATCATATACTTGATACGTATCTCAGCAAGCTATATAATATATTAATATATAACATATCATATACTTGATACGTATCTCAGCAAGCTATATAATATATTAATATATAACATATCATATACTTGATACGTATCTCAGCAAGCTATATAATATATTAATATATAACATATCATATACTTGATACGTATCTCAGCAAGCTATATTAATATATAACATATCATATACTTGATACGTATCTCAGCAAGCTATATAATACACTAATATATAACATATCATATACTTGATACGTATCTCAGCAGATTGAAGTCTTTTTTAACGCACATGAGTGTCGTTTCATACTGAACTGTACAATTTTAATTCACCCAAACTCACCGATTATATCCAATGCCCCACTTTCTTCTCTTGTGTCTTGTACTGCCATCCTCCTCTCTACTGCATCCTTCTCTAGGTTCCTCTGAGTGAGAACCATTATCCCACATTCGTCTTTTTGACATCTCAGGGCTATTCTCTGATCTGCAATACAATCACTGCTTTTGCATAAATAAAAATGAGATGCGTTATTGAGCAGTTTTATTCAATAAACATATATTAAACAACCTTTAAATATATTATTAATCTATATCAGTATATATAGCCAAAGCGATTCTACAAAAGTAACACAGTTAAAAGTATTCTCATTTGCTTAATGCAAAGTTGATTATTTATTTGTAGGAGAGAGCTCACACAAACTTAAAACGTAACACAAATTGAGTTTGCTTCATTTAGACCACTTAAGCACTGCACCAAGTTTCTATTTACCATTTTGCTATCACACTGCATGGCATGGCAGCAGTAATGGTCACTCTTGTTTAATGACTTTTATTTGTATTGGTGATGCTGAGGTTAATAATGTGACAATTCATAGATTATTCCATTCCATAACTTTATCACAAAAGTGGTTTATGCTTAGTAAATTTTCACACTACAACTTCATACAGCTCGTTTGGACTTGTTTTGTTTTTATTTACAGAATGCATGTGCCTGATTGCAAACACCATTGCTATAACACTTCATACTGTTGTCGATTTTCTTCTCCTACTACTGAAACAACGGCATCTACTCCAACTAGACTGCAACAGCTTAGTTAGGGGTCAAAGGGGTCAAAGCCTCAGACAAATCACACAGAGTTTACGCGAATAAGACACTTTATTATATCAATCTATTAAGCAATATAACATGGTTATCTAACACAATCCATAAGACTTCTGACTTCTCAAATATACAGTGGCTCCTCTTATAGGACAAGGCAGGAAAACTCACCCCTTATTGTTGTATTATTTACAAGTACTGGAGTTGTCCTCCCCTACATATATATATATAGGAGTTGCCTTTTCTTGTTTGTTTTAACAACCAAAGTTTGGCACTTTGTGTGTGATGCCATGTGGGACACAGTTGATTTGCTTTTATGAATAAACAGCTCATGCTTTGACAATCTATAACATATCATAATAATATCACCAAACTAACAGTCTATATGGTGATACAACACTTATCAGGCGTGAGTGAATAGCATGCAATAACACAAAATATACACAAATAAAAGAGATAATACAAAACACAATAACAAGTCAGACCAATGAGAGAAGTGAGCACATGGCAGGGTGACCCTGGGTTCCGTCCCCGCTCTTCTGTGGTGGTGGAAATGTTCCACTCCTTATAAGGCATCCACAATTCCTAATCTCTGCTCCTATCATTTGCATTGCTCCGGTCTCAATAAGGCGAAGAGTTTACAGCTCCTGAGGTCCAAGGCTACCTTCAGCAGCCGTCTTTATTTGCTGGCCTGGGATACTGGCCCAGGGTGACCCGGGGTAGGTTTTCTATGATGTATATATGTACAACAAAGGATCTATACAGCCCTGGGGTAGACCCAGGGTAGCCGGTATCCCTAATTACGGGATAATACATATATGTATGATAAAGGGGAAGGCTCCGGGTCCACTCAAAACTTCTTAGCAGTGGGGTTCTTGCTGGTAGAGTAAATGTTGTAAGGGGATTTAGGGTGGGAGAGGGTGAGGAAAGGGGCCTAGCTTGTTTTATTATTATGGAAATCTCCCACAATACTTCGTATACTTTATACGTAAATATCTTAAGGTCCGCTACATATTATAATACACTTGGTACACATCTATATATATATATATCTAATACATAAATGTAAGTCCGTTTTTGCGATGTTGCTTAAAATTCTGGCACTACTAAATCCATCATAATAAAATACATCTTCAGAGTCGTCATATCTTTCTTAAGGTTATAACACTGTTGAATTTTTATTTTGCCAGAAGATTGCAGCAATACTCTCAATAAAAACCTCATTCTCATCAGTTACGCCAATTTATATCTTGCCATTTTTTTCTGCCTTTCGTGTCATGTTTGGTTTATTTTGTCTATATTCCGACATACTACAGCCTTTTGATTGGTTGGCAGTGACTACAGCGAATTAAGTATTGATATCTGTGCGCCCAACAGCATCGTTTTGCTACAGTTTCCAGCTTTGCTAAATTCTATATTTGCTTTTCCACCAAATCAACTCTAGACTGTGCTTGCCTTTCACTTTCCAACATCATCCCATTGCTTATGCCAGCCTAATATTGCGTTTGATTTGTGCGAGAGACTGTGCGAAGACAGATGAGCCAAGAGTTATCCTACCTTAAAAGCAGATGTTACCCCAGGAACCTAGCAACCAAGCAGCCTTCATTCCTACAGATCGAAGAGATGTGCTAAGCAAAGACCAAGCTAAGATCAGCTAAGCTAAGATCAGCTAAGATCGTTCCGGTAGCCATCTTGCTTAGATTAATTAATTATTATCGTTGTTGTTCAAATGCGCACGTTTACTCCATATGCATGTCTATGTCTGGGGCTTTTTTATTCCATTTAAATTATATTATTTTATCCAATCATATTGTATATTTTATAATCAATCATATGTTGTAATTTTCAAGCACTTTATTTGCATATTAACTTTATAAGTATTAGGGCAAATCGCCCAGTAGTCAGAGTTCTTGGAGTAGCTATGTCGATTACATCACTGAAAGCATTGGAGGTAACGTTGCGCATCCTTGTAGTCTTGACTGGAAGTATTGTGATAGGTTTTGGTGGAAGCTGTTAGTAAACTGGACGTTTACTATCTTCCCTTGCGAGACAATGCGCTAGACTTCAACCCACAGTGTTCGGTCAACAGCTGTTTGGGTGGAAATTCTTACTGTGCCAGTGGCATAGTGTGTACGGCCGGTAGTGACCCCTGCAGGGCAGGTATTGACCCCCTACCAACCCGGTATAGCTGTACTGGGCCGGCACTAGATGGTCGACATAGAGGAGGATCTCCAAAACCATGTAGGAACTTAGTGAAGGTCAGGAACAGGAAATACCCTTCCTTGGATAACCGACTCAGTGGAACATACTCTATTTTCAGCCTGGGAGCCCTGCAGGACCGCTGATTGGACAATAGGAGACAGGACTCCGCCCTTAGCCACTTGGCACCTCCCTTATTTAACCTTATTGTATTGTTTGATTGGTTCCCTATTTATATAACCAATTGTATTGGCTAGTTTACTTCCTGTGCTCTAGCTGTTATGTGTTTTATACCTGTTAGCTCTCCTATAAAAGGAGATACTTTTGTCTTACTCTTTTCATTCATTATCATGTTGCCAACCTAGAGGACTAAACACCCTCTAGCACTTTGTCTTTGAGAATATAGCCACTTACACAAGCACTACGCTGTATTGTTTGTCTGAGCCATGGGCTCCTGCTTTACCGGGTAATTCGGTTACCCCGCACAGTTGTCACTGTCGAGCAGTACAGTGTCCCCTCTGGAGAGAAGCAGAATACTTGAGAATAATGGATGTCCGTGGTAACCAGACCGGAATCTATTAGAGTATTAGTGGGTTCTAATATTGTTGACTATTTACACTTTGAAACACCTCTCGTTGTAAGTTTTGTATCTTTACTCTGAATACATTGTTGTTGATGAGCTACATCTCTTCTTATACTGCCGTGAACTTGCTAGTGGTATTACTTTGTTTATAATCACCTTCTTAGAGACTACGTATACTCTTTGGAATTGTCACAAAGCTGCTTTACACAATTGCTATAAACTTTACCCGTGCTCGCCATTAATTTAAGAATCTAAGTGAAACCGGATCTGTGTGCTAATAAACAGATCTCCGTATCAAAGAACAGGAAGTCTCCAGATCAAGACAGTTAGACTGATTAAGTACCGTATATAGTGGTGTTATGCTGTAACGGTTTTCCCAGGTACTTGCAAAAGTGCTGATTGGGACTGACTTGCTTCTGTTTTACGTGGTAGCGTGAGTAGTAATAAATGAGCAGATCTCCCTACCAAGTGTTTTTTTGTGGGGTCATTATCTGGGGTTATGCAATGGGTTACGGCGTTGGATGAATTCGCCGAGTTTATATTGTATTTTACTTGAGGGGTACTTGAGTGGCATTTGAATGGCATTTAAGTGGCATTCGAGTTTTGATTATTTTTTTACTTAAATTGAACTTATATGGTATCTAAATTTTGAATGTGTGGCATTTAGGTTATGATAATTATTACATAACTGTATACATAATTATAACTCATAGGGTATCTAGATTTTGAATGTAAGGCATTTAAGGTTTTGATAATTTTCTGTAATTCCGACTCATATGATATCTTGAGAGAGAGGAGATATATCTACATTGAATAAATACAGTGATTAAAAATGAAAGAATATGTGAATATATACATTTATTGTGTAATAAGTAGGGAAAATCTCATATAATATAGCTAGAGTCAGTAAATACTAAGTAATAACAATTAATACATAGTCTTTTTTTCATTTCATTCAATTTTCATAAATTTTTTGCAAAAAGAAATCATTCTCTAAATGGTTAAATTTCATCTAATTGTACAAATTTACAAAAAAGGAGAATGTGATAAAATAGATATCATAATAGAGTGTAATAAGTTGAATATATAGAGTTGAAGTCTATAAAAACTTTTTAATTTGTAAAGTATTTGATGACTTTACAAGAAATATCATCACATTCAGGTTCAATGATGATGAGAAGATTTTCTTCAAGCTTAAGTTTACTATTTTCCGATATAGACAGAGAAAGTTTTGAAAAACCCTCCAAATCATTATAAATAAAAACTCTATAAATCGACGGTGTTGAATTTGTAATTGATACTGAATTGTTTTCGCATATGATGTATCTATCACACACACAATCAGTAGTAGTTTCGATTTCTTCAGAATTGTATATAGTAGAGTTTGTAGGGCTTGGTTGTTCCAAAATTAAATCGACTAAACCCAGAGCTTGTGGAAGAGATGGAATTGATGGTGATAAAGCCGGAACTACTGGCTTGTTTGTAGTGGTTGTCGTCGGGGTTGTTGTCGTCGTTGTCTGTGGAGTTGTGGTGATTGTTGTCGTTGTATGTGGAGTTGCAGTGGTTGTTGTTGGAGTTGTTCTTCGAGTCGTAGTTAGTAATCCTTCATCGTATAAACGAATGTAATTTAAAGCTTCGTCGGTTTTGCAAACAAAGTAGTGTTGAGGCCACATATCATAAGTGTCACAGCTTCTACGTAGGTGAGTAGGTTCCATGAAACATGTGAGTCTACGCATACGATATTTTAAGTTTTTTCTTAAAATACGAGTTACTGAATCAACCGCTTCCATATTAAGAATTCCCCGAAAACATCCAGACGCTCTATGAGATAAAGTGAATGGTGTAAACTCTGTTACAAGACAATAACCGCTTAGGATTGGGAATAATAGGAGATAGATGCAATATCTCATTTTTTTTTATTCAGAGAGAGAGACTTTTAACCTAGTTTATGCTTTCATCATCTAGAGTTAACTGTCTTGCATTTCGGTGGTCTTTGGTTAATATGCTTCAACTAAAGCTCTATATTTATAACCTTGGGATTGCATTTGTCTTTGGTATCTCCTTGACATGTGATACTGATGATAATCTTGTTTTGAACAGACTTCAAACTTTCAAAACTCGAAAATGACAAATTTACACCTTCAATACCATTGATGTTAGTGATGATAGTAGCTATTTTCGGCTCCCTGTTGGTCAAACGATTGCATTCCACACATGCAAAGTTGGTTGTCTCAAACTCTTCTGTTGGTGGACAAATCAAACGTGAGGTGTTGTATTCAAATACACATAATTCATCATTCCAAAATAGTTTTGTATTTTGAGTAAGACCTTCCGTATTATTTTTAACCCCTATTGCGCATTCCTCCTGATTCAGAGTGTATTTTGTTGGTGTATCACAAGACACAGAATCTGTAGAAGTTATTTCCTTGCAGATCCAAGAAGCGCTTTGAGGGATGAAAAAACCACAATATAATAAGTCGGGAGGGTAGAGTCGCACACAGTTTTTTCCATTTTCATCTTTATATCGTTTAGTCCTTTCGAAAGGTGAAAAAAACAAGACATCATTTTTATCCATAGCTCCGGCTATACATTCATCAATTTCGTTGGTATAGAATACTCCACTAACATTGGGAAATGTTAGTGCCAGTAGCAAGATAATTACGCAGCTCATTTTTTAAAATGTTTTCGCTTTCAGTGTTGAAAGTTGAATACTTTCTTTCTTGATGTTTTTTTCTATTTATATGTAAGAGGCTAGCGGCTTGTTCAGCTCTCTCAACCGATTTTGAAGATGTGAAACAATCTCATCAAAGTGGTTACCAAAATGTAAGTATGGTTCCAATCGAGATTGAGACAAAAGAACATGTGTTTCTGTCCAGCGAAATGAAGTCAAACCTCTTAAAATCGAAATATCTATCAAATCACCCAGTTCAGCATCTTTCAAACATTGCTTTATATCAACCAGTTCGATCGCTCTTTTGAGATCTTCAAAATCTATCAACTTGTCTTGCGGACAGCATACTTTTGGATCAAAGCTCCTAGAACAGTTTAAGCATTCGAGAGGATTTGCTCTTGAAATACAATTACAGCTCAAAAGCATGCTTTGTATTGATTTACGAACTAGATTGAATCCTAACACAAAATAAAATACTTCTTCGGTGATGAGTTGAACAAAAAGAGGATTCGAACGCTCTAAAGGAATGTGTTCAAAATGAGTCCTTATGAACTTAGGAACAAAATCAGCCAATGTACCAATTGACTTGAATCCTTGAGTTTTTCCACTCATGTTTCTGCTGTAGTTCAGAGATAAATGAAGCAACTTTTTTTGTAGCAGTTCTTTTATGAGTCTTCAGATATATTTGTCGAATCAATAGTTATTATCGGGTTGACTGAGTCTTCTTTTTCATCAAGAGTGTAAGCGTATGGATATCCTTCTGCTATCGCAAGTAATTTATCCTTTAGTCGTTGATAAGCCAGTTTGCTCTGACTAGTAGGTAATAGGTAGGGATTTAATCGTGCTCTCAAATTTGTTAACAAAAAGGGAGACTTCAAATCATCAGTGGAAAGATCCAAAAAAGCATTAATCCATTCATCATGCACCAAAAAACCCATTTTAGCATTTTTCAAAACTTGTCTTCTATCAATCCAGTCGATAGCATCACCCAATTCTTTTTTGGTAGGTGTAGCGCCTTCAACCATTTCAGCATATCTTTTACAAGTGATACATTTGTCATCAACGTGTGAACAGTAACAGTTTAGTAGCAATAGATTGGTTGCTTGCTTGTAAAAACTTCCTCCTAGTACACAGTATACACATTCCTCCGTAAAATAAATCCTCAACATTTCATCAGAAACCTCAGCCAAAAAAGTCTTAGGACCTATAGCATCGGAAGCTTCTTGGTGAGCAAAGTCTTCAACACGTAACATATTTGTTGTTATTCCGTTAAATTACAAAACGCGAATGATACGTTTTCAAATTGAAACATCTATTTAATCATTCATTACTTTTTCTTTTTTTTGAGGTTAATTGTTATGCTAGCTCATGTAGATCTTCATAAATGCTTTAATTTCAACCTGACAACCATCGATTGGGCAAGGTTTTACTTCTGATGAGCATTCAGTAAGCGCTTTTTCCTTACACTCACTACAGTAAATGAGATGACCACACGGAAGAGAGATATGATTTGCAATTACTTTTTTTTCATGCGTCTCAGACACACATTGAGCGAGTTTGCTTTGCTTAGTCTGATCTTTATCTTTTTTTAACGAATCAATTGATTTAGCATCATTTTTTAACAGTGGATCTTTATCTTTTTTTAACGAATCAATTGATTTAGCATCATTTTTTAACAGTGTTGACGAATTCTCAACAGTTGTAAAATCATTTTCAAAAATATGTAAGGCTTCAATCATAAAACCTATTCGCTCAAAAGGTTTTCCATTTAACACTAAAACTTGTTCGATATCGTTTTGACTGTATCCTAGTTTTTTGCAAATAAGTTTCATTTCTTCGGTGTCATTGTTGCGAGTTATTTGTTTTAATTTTTCTCGATATTTTTCAACCCGTCGCTTACACCTTTTGCCTTTTTCCGTTCGCATGTAAACATCCTCAACATACTCTTCACCTTTACTCCCGAGTAAAAAATAACAGTCTGGGAACCATCGACAGTGTTCCTCCCATGGTAGATCACTCTCTTTCCATTCTTTAAGTTCACCTGAGCAAAAGAAGCATTTTACACTATCCCCGAACTTAGTATAGTAGAAACCTGCATTGGAAAGGAGTTTCATGGAGACTTTACCCTTCCATTGTTTGAAACTGTCTTCTCTAGATGTTTCAGTAGCAAAACGTGGTGTATCAGCACGATCAATTGATATACCTAGAGGTAATACTTCTGCAGTTAAATCTCCTCTTCTGATCTTTTGTTCTTCCATCGTATAACTTTTGACAATTGAGATGTTTTTCATTTCATCTGCAAGTAGTTTCCTAGGTCTATACAGACGATTGTGAGTGTTAAATCCTCTAACAAATCGACAAAACGGAAAACTCTTAGCGTGTTCTTTCATCGGATGTTCATCTTCATCCTTCCAGTTTAGTAATATCCCTTGGCAAAAAACACATCGAACAGCGTTGTCTTTTTCAAGGTTATAGAAACCAGCTGCAGCCATGTTTTCACCACAATGTTTACCTACTCGTCTCCAATTTGTAAGAAATGATTTTCTTCGATAACTTTCATCAAGCATTAAAGCCTCTCTTTCATAAAAAGAGAGTTCATTGTAAATGAACTTGAAAAAGTCCGATGGGGAAAGTTGCGCAATAGTTTTTTGTAATTTTAATGACAAAAGACTACAGTGATTATCCGGATAAGTTGCGACGACATAAGTTATTGCAGTGGTATCAGGGAAAGTTCGTTGTAAAAACAACGATGAAGTAACGAGTAAACTATCATCTATCCATTCAGCGCAGTCTTTAGTATTTTCAAAACAATTTCGAGTTTTTTGCATTTCTCTTTTTTCATTATAAATAGTGCTTGCTACATATCTGTTGTTTGTTACTCGACACATTATTTATATATAATATAAGTAGTAGCTTCAGTTATTACTCAAGTTGAAGTTTTGTTGGAAAGTTCTTTTCCTTTGTTCTAGTTCGTTGTTATTCTAAAAAAAATGATAATGCTTTATAGCAAAAAAATAAAAAAAGACTAAGGTTTCAATTTTTTTTCAATATACTTGAATTGATTACTATTATAATAGAACGTAAATACTTACATCAGAAATGAAGACTTGTCTTTTCTTTTGAATTAAAATGAATGATATTTCTAGTAGTTTGAACTTGAGAGCTGCTTTCTATAAAATTCGGATGAAGAAGGAGTACATTTTTCATTTTGAAGTCCTGAAATAATAAGAATAAACATAATTAAAACTTACATACAGCATTTTTTTGATATCTTAAATAGTGAACAATCTTGTTTTTTATTCATAAAATGTCTTCACGCTTAAATCGATTACAATTAAAACAAAATATAAATACTTACATCACAAATGAAGACTTGTTTTTCTTTAATGAATTATATACATAGTTGTTTGAACTTCAGCTGTTTCCTATGTAACTCAAATGATGAAGAAGGAGGGTTGTAGTAGATAATGATGTAGTAGATCTTCTTCCTTCAGTTAGTTTGAACTTGAGAGCTGCTTTCTATAAAATTCGGATGAAGAAGGAGTACTTTTTTCATTTTGAAGCCCTGAAATAATAAGAATAACCATAATTAAAACTTACATACAACATTTTTTGATATCTTAAATAGTGAATAATCTTGTTTTTTGTTCAGAAAATGTCTTCACGCTTAAATTGATTACAATTAAAACGAAATATAAATACTTACATCATAAATGAAGACTTGTTGTTCTTTGAATTAGATGAATTATATACATAGTTGTTTGAACTTCAGCTGTTTCCTATGTAACTCAAATGATGAAGGAGGGCTGTAGTAGATGATGATGTAGTAGATCTTCTTCCTTCAGTTACTAACGATGAAGTGAATGCTTTCTGTATGAAAACAGTGCTTCTTATATAGCTTAAGTTGCACTGCTATGAATCAGCATTATTTTCACATGAATGGAAACCGTTGCTTTCGCGGGAATAACAAAATTATTTTCACGCGAATACAAACCAATGCTTTCGCGGGAATAAATAATTTATTTTCACGCGAATGGAAACCGTTGCTTTCGCGGGAATAAAAATTTTATTTTCACGCGAATACAAAGCAATGCTTTCGCGGGAATCAATATTTTATTTTCACACGAATGGAAACCGATGCTTTCGCGGGAATAAATATTTTATTTTCACGCGAATACAAACCAATGCTTTCGCGGGAATAAATAATTTATTTTCACGCGAATAGAAACCAATGCTTTCGCGGGAATTAATATTTTATTTTCACGCGAATGGAAACCGTTGCTTTCGCGGGAATAAATATTTTATTTTCACGCGAATACAAACCAATTTTTTCGCGGGAATAGATAATTTATTTTCACGCGAATGGAAAGCGTTGCTTTCGCGGGAATAAAAATTTTATTTTCACGCGAATACAAAGCAATGCTTTCGCGGGAATAAATATTTTATTTTCACGCGAATACAAACCAATGTTTTTCGCGGGAATAAATAATTTATTTTCGCACGGATGGAAACCCTTGCTTTCGCGGGAATAGAAATTTTATTTTCCCGCGAATACAAACCAAAGCTTTCGCGGGAATCAATACTTCATTTTCACGCGAATGGAAACCGTTGCTTTCGCGGGAATAAATATTTTATTTTCACGCGAATACAAACCAATGTTTTCGCGGGAATAAATAATTTATTTTCACACGGATGGAAACCGTTGCTTTCGCGGGAATAGAAATTTTATTTTCCCGCGAATACAAACCAAAGCTTTCGCGGGAATCAATACTTCATTTTCATGCGAATGGAAACCGTTGCTTTCGCGGGAATAAATATTTTATTTTCACGCGAATACAAACCAATGTTTTCGCGGGAATAAATACTTTATTTTCACGCGAATGGAAACCGTTGCTTTCGCGGGAATAAATATTTTATTTTCACGCGAATACAAACCAATGTTTTCGCGGGGATAAATAGTTTATTTTCACGCGAATAGAAACCATTGCTTTCGCGGGAGTAAAAAAATTAATTTTCACGCGAATAAAAACCAAAGCTTTCGCGGCAATATCGCGTGAAAAAACTGCTGAGTCATAGATATATTATAAAGGTTTCATAGGGTTAATTAGTACAGCTTTAGCTATTTAAGAACCAGTGTTTTCACACAGAAAGCATCCAGTTCTACAATAGCTAGCAAGGAAGCAACATCTACACACCAACTACTACATTTACTTGAAACTATAGAAAGACTTTCAGTCAATAAGGTGAGAATCACTAAATAATTCTTTAACATATACTGATAAAAAAACTTCAACTAGATTTGCTATAATACTTCAGAAAGTTAATTTTATGTTTTAATATTTTGTTCTTATTAATAAAAAATCAAATAGTTTCACCATAACACATCAGAAAAATTATTATGGTTTTGATTATGTGTTTATTTTATAAATATCTAGTTAGTTTATTCTTTTCAAAATATTTTTTCAAATTCCACCCATTTGTTACATATTTTTTACTCTCTTTTCAGTTCCAACTTCCGACTGAACGCTCTGAATATGAATGAAGACCGTAATACCTCATTTCTCTCAACATTCGAACCATACTCTGATGATAAAGAAAATATCCCTCCTGATTCACAAATAATAAGAAGGAAACTGAACACAATTCGACCAAAGCCATGGGATTCGGATAGAAATAAAACGATTGACTATACTTGGACTTTGAAAGCACCATCTCTTTCTCATCTTTCCTGCTTGTCAAAAAATGCTGCTAGTTTGCTCAATTCTTGCGATACCAATGACAGAGTAATGATTGGAAGGTTTCAACCACTTCACTTAAATCAAACGCCATCACTTCTCGAGATAGTCTCCATCGAACGACCAACTGAGGATGTATATAAAAACTTATGCATTATCCGCTACAATGTCGAAACATTTGGCAACAGACGACAAGTGAGGTCTATGGTGAGAAATGAGGATTACAACAAATTAGCTCCAACACAACCAGATGTTCCAAAACTGGTGGTTTTTATGGGATTCGATTCAGACAAGCATCCAATCTTTCACCCTATCAACTTCCCATCCAATATTTCCCTTGAGGAAGCTAAACAGCTAAGTAGATTAATAAAAAAAAAAACACCTACTCAGTTGATCAGTATGGTACGTATCGCAACGCTCTCGCAATTTGCTGTTGGAAGTGTAATCAGTTTTGAATCTCCTCAAATTTCAACTCAGTTAACATTACCTAATGGAGATGTGGTGAAGAATGCGCTACTGGTAAACTACAGATGTTTGCAATATGATGGTTTGATGATGGGAGTTCTATATATACCTGAAAAACACGCTAGCAACGTCAAACAAATTGGAACAGGAGTCATGCTTGTAAGAAATCGTGAAGTTAGTAGATTTGGTTATCATCGACATGATATAATCACATTCACAGCATTACAAGCGATAGAAACGGCTCAAAACCTATCCAACAAACTTGATGATTCCAACCAGATGAAGTACTTTACTACAGATGAGGTTGTTGAGAACAAGGTCTTAGTGCTTTCAATGGGAGTGGGAAACACATCTTCTACATTTTTGAGAGAACCAGCACCCCCTGGTGAAAACTATATTCAAAAAGAGCATGTCAGACAAGACAACATAGTGAGTATTTTTTATTTAATGTAAACTAACTGATATAAGTAATACTTCCGATTAGATAAAATTTATTTATAAAGCAATTATTTTTTGTTTTGCTTTAGATAGAAGAGAGAGAATCAAAAACACTTGATGAAAATTATGCTCAAGAAAAAACAAACCGAACAATATAACTTGGTGAGTTACTTCCCTTTACTATATAATGTTAACCAACCAATGTAAAAAGAACTATAATTCAAATTCATGTAATTATTTTACATTTTTGTTTAATCATCCTATATTAATACATAAATTTTTATTTTAGTTCATTATGGAATCAAAAGTACATAGAACAGAAGTCTTCCTTCCTAAGTTATAACATCAGTACAACAATGACAAATTGTACTCAGGCGAGTTAAGCAAGTCCTGTCCTAGTTGTCTTCTCCTGTTCTCTTTAGTTTTCCCGATTTAGTAGTTGTCTTTCCTTTTTCTGGTATATGTTATAGTGTAAGTTGTTATAACACTTGATTTGTCCATGTTACTTCCAAATATTTCACAGTTTGTTTATGCAATTCTCATCACCAGCTGTTGAACCTTCTCAATTTTTCTTCTAAGCTCATTCTTTGCACTGTAAGTCAAGTTTTTCTCACTTTTTCACAAAAAAAATGTTCCAGTTTATAACACTTGATTCTAGAGAGTTAACAACCTGTAAAACATTGAACTTGTGCTCTATGTAATCTCAACATATTGAATATGCATAATAATTCTTAAAATGTCCATTGTTTTCATTTATTCACAAAAATTGACCCGATTTGTTTTTTCATTATTTTGCGTCAAATTTTCGTTCATAACTTGCTGTAACATCTGATATATCTCAGTTAACTCTCAGTTTTTCTCAACTAAGTTATGCAGCTCCAATTCTCAGCTACTGAAGGCTCGCATCATTTTGTAAAAGTGCTTTTTTTGTCCTATACTTCCTGTTTTTGTTAATTTTTTTTACAATTTCTTCACCAACTTTTACCACTTTGCTCAGAAGGGTGATCAATGTCTAAAATGATAAACTAGTGCTCAGTGTACGCTTAACATGTCCAACATCCCAATAACCTTTTAGAAGTCGTGATTCGTTTGATGCATTTAACTTCAAACCAATGACTTTTCCACTTTCTTAGCCCTCTGACCTGCACATTTTCAATCCACCTCCTGATCGAAAACAAAACATTTTTATGTGAAGCGGTCAAAGCATTTGCAGTTCAAAATTGTTTCATGTGCAAACATCAATTTGTTTTACGCAATTATACCAGTTTTTGTCATTCTTGTTATTTATGTGTTCATTTATTCTCAGTTTAAACACGAAAAATCACTTCAACTTCCTTCACAATAGCCACAATAACTACTGAAAGAAACTCTATAGCAAATGCAAACTTTCTAATTTGCTTTTCAACTTTTTCTTTCACTGGAACATATGCTACAAATTATTCAAGTGTCTTTATGCACCCATACTCTTTGTTTCACAATGATCAGCATTCAAGTCACGCCTCCTTCCATCTCCATATTTCTAATGGTTCATGGCAACCTGTTTCTCAGGTGTACCACCTTTCATTTCAGAAAATAAAAATTGAATCTGAAACCATTGATCACTTTGTTTAAATCGATCATCAACTTCTCAGTAAAGATATAAATGTAAAGTCAATTAGTTTTTTTCTACACTCTCTTATTAACGTTGAAAATAATTCCCCACTTTTTACTCACATCTGAAAATTGGATTGAAGCGGATAGTGAAGAGATAGATTATCAAATGAACTCATCGTTTGTTGCTTAGGAAGGAAGAAACAATATGAGGACCGGCGACAAAATAAAACACAATTTTTTCAATTCCGATAATGCACTGAAATATGATGCACTTGTTTTCTAAAAACTAGTCCGCACATGCCATGTTCGGTTAAATGATTAGCTTTGTGATGTCTAATGAATTTATTCATTCACATGATATGAAGCTGTAAGTTTCGCAGCTAATAACGTGAATATAAAATTCATTGGCGATAGTAAAAGACGCAGAGTATGATTGTAGTTTATTGTAGTTGATTGAAAGGTAATTTGCATCAATAGCATCAAACAATACATATATCACAGAAGACTGCAAAGTAGTTTACATCAGTTCAATGCAAGTTACATAACATGGTAGTTCATGAAAGGCTAGTCACATAATATGTAGCTCCATCAATACACTTTAAGCCCAAGCAGGTGAAGAGTAAGCATTCCTGGTGTGTGAGTTTCAGCTTTCTCTACAACAATAATAGCAATTACAAAAAAACACATTTAAGATAAGTTGACCAATCCAAATCCAAAACCGATTAACTATTAGCTCTTATTTTTGTTGAGTTATAGTGATTGATTGTTGTGAGTTTACATACATGTAAAATATACATACCTACATTTACGATAAACCAAGATATAAGAATCATTTTGCAAGTTTATGATATCTGCATGTAAAATACACCTACTTTTACAACTAGCCTGCATGAAGAGAATACCTGCATGTGCAATTTATCTAAGTTTGCACTCTAGCTATATTTACAACATAGCTACACTTACAATTTGTCTCTGTGCATATGTACAATTTTTCTATGTCTATATATACTTGCAAGTACAGCTTATCTACTTGTACAGTATAGTATAATTATAGATACAATATAACTAAATGTACAATATACCGACGTGTACCATATACAACCATGTACAGTATAGTATAATTATAGATACAATATAACTAAATGTACAATATACCGACGTGTACCATATACAACCATGTACAGTATAGTAACATGTGTAATATACCTATGTGTACAGTATACAGACCTACAGACACATTCTACCCACATGTACATCATACACACCTACACAATTTGTCTGCAAGTAGAGCTTGTTCACTTGTAGAATCACTGACAGCAGTCATTCTGTTTATCACCATCATCTGTAATTATACCAGACACTAATTAGTTGTTCAGATGCAAGATATGGTTACATAACGCTTTTCATCTTGTAATTTCTAATGAGTTAACACCATTCAGGTGAACAAAAGAATATATCTATTAAGAATATAGTGAACAGATTTTGCATAATAAACAGTTAACAAGTCTATATATGAGTCTACAAACAAGTCAGCTTTAAATGTTTAAACATGTACAATATTCGCCTTACACATACCTGTACAGTACATCTACAGGTAAGATATACCTACAGGTACAATGTATCTACATGTAAAATATACATAAATGTAGAATGTATCTACATGTAACATACACATAAATTTACAATACCTCTACATGTACAGCATATAAAGCTGTATAGTAAATCTACCTGCACTGTATACCTTCATATAAGGTGAACATATGCATACACTTTATCTACACTCGCATAATATTTATGTACAGAGTATACCTGTATGTACAGTATACCTACATGTAAAATATACCTACTCTAACAGTATATCTACCTGTACAGCTCACCTACATGAATAATACAGCTATATCTACTGTGTATTCGCATGTAAAGGATACACACAGGTAAAATATAATTATATAGATGGTTTACCAAAATGCACAAAATCTATTCATATACATTATACTAACATATCTATATATCAACATGTAAATAAATCAAAAATTAAACATATAACTATATGTTAATATATATACATGTAGCTATGTTGTACAGTAAACTACATGTACAAAACACCGAAAATTACAATGTACCTATGTCTACAATATACCTACATGCGCACTTCACTTGCGATTTTGTTGATATACATACACGCAAATAAAATATATTTTTATGTACAGCATGCATAGATTGATAATAAATTTACATGTGATATATAGCTACAAGTACAACATTTATATACATATAATACTTTATTGGCATCAATATCATTTTATAAAAATGTTTTTCATAAAGTGCCATAGCTAGAAGAAAAAGAACAACAAAAATCAAAAATATAACGAAAATGTAAAATGAACACAGAAAAAAATAAGTCTACTCAAGTACAGTTTATTTAAAATACTTTTCCATTGGTGTTTAAAAGATCCGTAAATAAATTTAATTTGAAAACAGACAGGGATTGTGTGATTTTCAGAGAAGTAGGCAGTTGATTGAATGTGGCAGATATATACGTTTCTATTGCAGTTTGGGTGTTGGCATAAAGTTTTTTTCAGTTACGAAAATTAAAATTGCAGTTACGACTGGTAGTAAAACCAACAGAAATAAATCTGGGAAAAATATTATTGGAAATTTTAAAACCAGTTATTTCCGCGAAATATTGATATGACAACAGGAACAATTTACTTGGATGGATAGTATACATGTATGTAAAATATACATACATATACATCATACCAAAATGTACAGTATATCTACATATACAGTATATCTATATGCACAGTATACATAAATGTTCACTGTACATACATGGTATATCATATCTAAAGATAAATTATACCTACATGTACACTATACATATATACCTGTACAATTTATCAACGTGTACATTGTACACACATCAGAGTATACATATATATATACGGCATACCTAAATGTACATTATACCTAACGTAAATCACACATACATTGGCAATGCACTTATATGTACGCTTCACCTACATATGCAGTAAATTTATATATAAAGTATGTGTATGTGTTTGATATACTTCCATGTACGTGTAGGCGTATCGTAGTGTTTTATTTTGTGACACACACATCTGCAATAAACTTACATGTGCATTGTGTCTGCATCTACACGTAAAATATCCCAATCGGTACAAAAATACTTACATTTATACTGTATCTAAATGCGCAATATACCTACATGTAAAATTTTTCTAAATGTGGAATGTTTATTTATGTACAGAATGCTTACATGTATGATAAATCCACATTTAAAATACCTCTACAAGTAGAGTAGACCTACAGGTACAGTTTACCTACATATGTAACAAATTTATATGTAGAGCAAGACTATACCTTTGATTCTGATATAACTACTTGTGCAACTCAAGTACATGTACAATATAAACACATGTAACGCATGTCGACATGTACAGTATTTCTAAATTTGCAGTATACTTACATTTACATTTTAACTACACATACAATATTTTCACACCTACAGTATATATGTTTAAAACATAGCTATTGTATGGTATGCCTACGTTTACAGTATACCAAAATATACAGTATTTATACGAGTATGATATACATACATACCTGTATACTTATATACCTACCATACAATCAGCTTACATGTTAAACATACCTTCGTGACCATTATACATAAATTCCAGTACAATTTATCTACACTCAAAGTATATATATATTCAATGTATACATATATCAACAGTGTACCTTAATTTACAAATAACCTACATGTAACAAAGCTACATGTGACGTATGTTTACAAGCACCATACACATTCATGCACATGTAGGTATATCATAGTAATGTATTTTATAATACCTACATCTACAATATCTACATCTACAATGCCCCTGTATATGCAATATGCAAACAAGTACAGTGCTGTTGGATGTGAAATATAATTACAAGCACAGTACACTTGCAGATAATAGAACATATTTACGTCTACAAATAAACTACATGTACACTTTAGGTACCTGTAGGCATGTATACATGAACATCATATCCATACGTACAAAATATCAAATAAACAATAATTTTACATATGCAGTACACCTTCATTTGCAATAAAACCACTTACACAATATACATACAAGTACAGTAAACCTGCATGTACGATATACCCACATGTAGTGTGTATCTGCATGCACCACATACCAACTTATACACTATACTGACATGCACAATATACCTACATGTAATATATAGCTACATGTACACTCTACTTAGATGTACCACATACTTACATGTAGAATATACCTTTGGGTATAGTGTATATATGTGAGCAATATATCTGTATATATCGTATACGTAAATGTATGGTATACATACCTGTACACTGTATAAGAATGCACAGCATACTTACATATACATGATACATACCTGTGCAATTTATTTACATCTAGATTATATTTATATAAGCAGTAAAAGAATATATCGAATCACTTACGTTTACAATACACCTACATATACAGTGCACCTACATATATATATTGTACGTACATATACACTATACCTACATATGCAGTATACCCACATATACATCATACCTACATATACAGTATACCTACATATACAGTATACCTACATATACAGTATACCTACATATGCAGTATACCTACATATACAGTATACCTACATATACAGTATACCTATATGTACAGTGTACTTACGCATACAGTGTACCTACGTATACAGTATACTTACATATACAGTATATCTACATATACAGTATACCTACATATACAGTATACCTACATATACAGTATACAAACATGTACAGTATACTTACATATACAGTGTACATACATATACATCATACCTGCATATTCAGTATACCCACATGTACAGTATACCTACATGTACAGCGCAGCTACATGTACAGTGTGCCTACATATACAGCGTACCTACACGTACAGTAGACGTAAACATGCAGTATACCTACATGCACAGTGTACATACATATACAGTGTACGTAAACACACAGTATACCTACATATACAGTATACCTACATATACAGTATACCTATATGTACAGTGTACTTACGCATACAGTGTACCTACGTATACAGTATACTTACATATACAGTATATCTACATATACAGTATACCTACATATACAGTATACCTACATATACAGTGTACATACATATACAGTATACCTATGTATACAGTGTACTTACGCATACAGTATACTTAAATGTACAGTATACGTACATTCACAGTGTACATACATATACAGTGTACCTACATATACAGTATACCTACATACGCAGTGTACATACATATACAGTATACCTATGTATACAGTATACTTACACATACAGTGTACCTCCATATACATTATACCTACATGTACAGTATACCTACATATACATTATACCTACATATACAGTATACTTACATGTACAGTATACGTACATGCACAGTGTACATACATTTACAGTGTACCTACATATACACTATACCTACATATACAGTGTACATACATATACAGTGTACCTACATATACAGTATACCTACATACGCAGTGTACATACATATACAGTATACCTACATATACAGTATACCTACATACGCAGTGTACATACATATACAGTATACCTATGTATACAGTATATTTACACATACAGTGTACCTACATATACAGTATACCTACATACACAGTGAACATACACATACAGTATACCTCCATATACATTATACCTACATGTACAGTATACCTACATATACATTATACCTACATATACAGTATACCTACATATACAGTATACCTACATACGCAGTATGCATACATATACAATATACCTACATATATAGTATACCTACGTATACAGTATACTTACATGTACGGTGTACCTACATACGCAGTGTACATACATTTACAGTATACCTACATGTACGGTATACCTACATACGCAGTCTACATACATATACGGTATACGTACACACACAGTATACCTCCATATACATTATACATACATATAAAGTATACCTACATATACAGCCTACCTACATATACGGTATACTTACATATACAGTGCATCTATGTGTATTCTTACTGGTATATTACAAATATCTTGACAAAATCTCGCAATGTGGTGTATGTCTGTATGAAAGGTATACATATAAAAAATTCATACCATGCAGTATAAATGCATGTAAAATAAGCCTAAATCACACTGGATCAACATATTCAATGTGTCTACAGTTTACATACCTGTACAATGTATCTAGATGTACAGCTTACTTACATTTACTTTATAAGTAGATGTACATGTAAGTCTGCACGTAGGGTATATTTATTTGTGCATATACGTCTTTAGATATATATGGACTACCATAGTTGAGGGGTCAATATGGCTCGTGGGATTTTGTGGCACTCCACTAGCAAACACCCACCAGCGTCTAGGAAAGAACTGAGTTTCTGGAGAGTTGTCTTCTTTTATTTTTACACAAATCCACAAAAGAGCTATTTTTCTTCTTCAAAGTTGCTTTATAATGAGTAATATAAGAAGCAAATTTATACCTAGCCACATTTGAGATGGATCCAATGCTTAGCAGTGGTCTGTGAGACAATTATACTGCATCATAACGTTTGCAAAGTGGTTAACTTCCAATTTTTAAAGTTTAACCGTTGTTTTTTTGTATGAATATTTGCTCCGAGAGAACTTTTTTCAGCAAGAAGCACTGTAGCTACATAATCACCAGGGATAACCTATTAAAATACGATAAAATTATTTACATTTCTTCTGGGTTCATACCCGCTATTGTTAAAAGAAGAGGACAACTCTCAGTATTTTAAGGTTTTTCCTAGAAGCTGGTGGGGGTTTGATAGTGGAGCTCCACAAAGTTCCGCAAACCGGCTAGGCCCCGACACTAAGTATACTTAAACATATGGCATATGCATACATACAGTATACATACTTGTAAGCTAAACACATATGTAAATTACAACTACATGTACAATGTATTTAATTGTAGAAGATACCTGTATTTACAAAGTGTCTACATATTAAAAACACATTCCAAATGATACAAAATTTATTAGCAAAGTTATTCGTTGAAAGGTTTACTTTTTTATAAGAACCTACAGGGTAATAGCGTCATAGGCTTGATCACTTGTGAAAGGCACTAGAGTGGCTGAGAGTATTCAATGTTCTTCATCACTGCCATCTGCAATTATACAAAACAATAATTATTTGATGACCTGTAAGGTATGGTTACTTAACGCTATTAATTTTGTACTCCCTATATATCTTATTAATTGAAGTGAACAAAAAATGGTAATTGGCAAGAATAACTTAAACAGACTTGGTACACTAAATAGTTGACCAAGCTAAGTTTGCGTCTACACACATCAGCTTTGTTTCTTTAAATATGTACAATATGTACCATACACAGAACTGTACAGGAGACCTATATTTTCAATAAACTTACTGTACAATTTATCTACATAAATAGTATTCCTATACTCATAGTATACACATTTGTGCAATAATTCTATATGTGAAGAATGTTACTTTCAAAATACTCTAACACATACAGTGCACCTACATATGCAGCAGAGATAAATGTAAAATGTGCATATATGTAAAATATACACACTTGTACAATATAGCTACATCAAAAACATACCTTTGTGCTAAGTATACTAATCTATCTACATGCTGAATATATTTATATGAAAAGTATACCTACACGCACAATATACCTATATGTACAACGTAACCACACATGCAATGTACCTGCACGTACAATATACCTACATGAACAAAAAACTATACGTGTTGATTATACATATATGTGCGATACATTTACCTTTACAATTCACCTACATGTAGATATATCGTAGAAGTAAATATACTGAAGAATGTATCTGCATGTGAAATATTCCTCAAAGTCCAATCAGACTACCTGAAAAATATATTTACGTTTTCATTTTAACTACAAACACAACATATATGCATATACAAGATACATGTATGGACAATATACGCGCATGAACAACATACACACATATACAATACATATATGTGCACAATATACATTCATGCACAGTATACATATATGTACAATATGCATGATAGTGTAAGTTACGTATGTGTATGATATACATGTGTGTCCAATATGTGTGTGTACAATATACATGCAAGTGCAGCATATATAAGCGTACAATACACATATATGTTCAATTTACTTAGATGTACGGTATACTTACGTGTAAAATATGCATAAAAGTACAAATATATACGCATTACAGTATGTTTACATGAACAGTATTCATACATGTACAAAATATTGTGATAAATTATATTTACATGTAGAGTATACATAAATGTAGAGTGTACGTAGTTGTACAATCTGACTACATGTAGTGTATGTATACGTGTACAGTGTACATATATGTACTGTATATCCACATTTACATGTACAATAAACATACTGTACAACTTATCTACATTAATAGTATTCCTGTACTTGTAGTATACATATTTGTACAATAATTCTATAGGTGAAGAATATTAAATTCAAAATATTCCAACACATACAGTGCACCAACATATGAATAAGAACTAGATGTAAAATGTGCTTATATGTAAAGTATACGCACTTGTATAATATAGCTACATTCAAAACATACCTGAGTGCAAAATATACATACTTGGGTAATTTAGCTGCATGTCGAGTATATCTATATAGAAAGTATACCTATATGCACAATATACTTATATATACAACACAACCACCCATGCAGTGTGCCTGCACGTACACTTACTTCTATGAAAAAAAATTTACATGTGGATTATACTTATGTGCAATACATCTACCTTTACAGTACACTTACATGTAGATATATATGGTACAAGTAGATACATTGTACAGGTAAATATACTGAAGAATGCATGTACATGTAAAATATTGACAGAAGTACAATCTAATTACCCAAAAAAAACATTCTAACTTTCACGCTTGACGCACATGCACAATAAAAATACAAGCGCAATAAACATTTATGTACAATATACACACACGTGCAATATACATAAACATATGAATAGAATAAAAATACATGTTCACCTCACATATGTGTAAAGTATACACATCTGTAAAATATACATGGTTGTACAATATACATATATATATACTATACATATGTGAACAGCATACGAATGTTACAGTATACATACGCAAACAATATAAATATATGAAAAATATGCACACATGTACAATATAACCACATGTACATACATATACAATATACGATGCGTGATATGCCTACATTTACAGTATACCGACCTGCAGATATGTTATAAATACCTGTACAATATATCTGCATGTAGAGTAGTTACACATCAACTTGGTATAACTAGCTTGTTCACTTGTAGAATCACTGAAAGTATTGAATCTTGTTTATCATTGCCGTCTGTAATTAAACAATACGCTACTTAGTTGCTGGGCTGCAAGATATGATTACATAAGGCTTTTCATCTCCTACTTGTTAATAACTTTACACATTTCAAAAGAACAAAAGATTGTTGTTAACAAGAAAAGCTTTAACAGATTTCACACACTAGACAGTTGACAAAGACCACTATGCATCTATGCATTAGTCAATCTGTTTCATCATTTAGTAGCAGGGCTCTGCCAATCTTACAGAGGCATTTAAATGTAACCTTAGGGTTCATCTGTTTGTCAAACGTACAAATTTAGCACCTCCAGCTATGATATGTATTGTTGCCTTATCTTGAGAACAAGTTGAGAGATTGCAAAAAAACCAAAAAGATTGGACCAGATATCAAAGGAATAAAAACAGTGCTAACAGACAGTGAATAAAAACAAATAAGAATGCTTGAACGGTCACTAGATTTTCTTGAGTATTGTTTTCAACTCTGTAATAGCAGTGAATGATAACAATTTACAAAAAAACAGAACCCCAGCTTCACTGTTCTAACAAAATACTTGCAACTTTGACAAAAGGAGTTAGAATAGTGGTATGCTAGAAAATCTTTGTCATAATTTGCTAAGTCTTTGTGACTACAGTAGCAATTTCCACTAGGCCACCACCTTAATTGCATTTTTGTAGACAGGGGCGTTTTGCGCAACTGAAATAAGTTTGTTTTCTGATGTACTCTCACAGTCCATGCTGGAGAATTTATGAGCACTAATGTAAAAATTGGACAGTTTTTTTTCCCATGAACTGTTATGAAACTCAAATTTTGTGCAGAAAGTTGGCATAAAATTTGAGCCTTAAAACCTGATTTTGATTAGCACAGCTAAAACATGTTTATAATCTAATATAGAAATCAGTGCCGGCACATCCTCAGATGAAAAAAAAACAGATTTGAAATGAAAAATTTGCCAAAACTTGATCCAAAATCTTTTTAAATTTTTACAATGAACTAGGAGCGCAATAGTGTGACTTGCTTTGTTACTTGTAGCAATCATCAGCATCGCTGGCACTAGTCACTCTTCTTTGTTATCACCACCTATAATTATAACAATCAGTAATTAGTTGTGTGATATAAGATATGATTACATAATACCTATCACCCTATGCATATATATGATGAACATACAAGTTTTCACTGACCAAAATATTGGAAGTAGCACACTTCAGTTAAAACCAGTTAGCGTACTTTGCAGTAGAAAGCTAGTTATGCATTCACATACAAGTCGACTAATGTTTATTAAATGGTAGCAGGTCTTCCTGTATACCAAGTGAAGGCAATGCAGGAATATGCAACAGGAGGACTCCTCACTCAGCTACTTCGAAACGAGTTGGCAAAAAAATTAAATGCAAATCAAGAAAACCAAACAATTTTCTAGACAAATAAGAACAATAAATTTACCGATTCCACACAAGACATTAGGATTGAGTAAGAATCACACACAATCTGGCAAGAAACGGTCAAGAACAAGAACAAAAATGTGGATTGTAAGTTGAGATGCAGTGGTTTCTGGGAACCAACAAAAAGATGATTGTTTAAACCTACAACAAACTAGGTTTTATATGTGCTGAGAAAACTACTGGAGACAAAGACTTTAATTTTTGACCAAACACAAATCATTCACAAAAGCATGTTGAAAATGCCAATTGAGAAATTACAAATTTGGTTGCAATGTTCACTTAGCAAAGAAACCGACAAAAAGGCAGGAAAGCTAAAAACAAGTAAAAAAAATGTAACAGAAAACTGTCTCCATTATTGCGGTAGGCTGATCATGACACGGCAGAAATTTTTGAAGAACACTGAGCAAAAAACCTTGAGTGAAACACCACGGAGAATAAAATAAGTTTAAGGGTTGTCAAAAGTTATTCATGTCAAAGTCTAAAGTACGTTGTAGTGGAAAATGTAGAGTGACCGAAATGCTGTCTCAAAAATATAAATGATACAACTTTGAAATCATTGAAGGACGAAAAAAGACAGTAGAAAAAATCACAGTTGTAAAAAGAGAAAAAGCTGGTAAGAATTGATGTTTAAAGAATTTCACCATCAGGAACGATGCTGATTCTTTCTGTGTAACTGAATTTATACCAAACATGTAGAACTACAGATAATTAACTTTTACGAGCAACCAAATTATTTACCTTAGGAAGTTTGAGCTGGATAGATAAGTGGTGTCTCTCCTAAGCAGCATTGACCAAATGAGCTGTGCTGTAGATAAATGTACTTGCCTAATAAGTGAAAGGTGCCTGTAAGCATTGTATGACCAGTATAGCCCAATTAACAAAGAGAGTTCGCCCAAGCGCAAAAAAATAAGAGAGCATAACTCCTTGAACAAAAACAATAAACAGGAGAAGACAATGACGGCACGAATTGCTTAACTCACCTGAGTAAAGAAAAAGACTATCAACCATTGATTGTCATTACAAGTTGTAGTGCTTTGAATTACTTAGTATTTACTAACTCTAGCTATGTTATACAAGAATATTTTCCTACTTATTATGTAATAAATGTATATAATCATATATTGATTCAATGTAGTTATATCTCCTCATTCTTCTCTTCTCTCTCTCAAAACATCATATGAGTTCGAGTTATGTAAAAAAATTATCAAAACTTGAATGTCATGCATTCAAAATGTATATGCTATAAGTTCAAATTAAGTAAAAAAATAATCAAAACTCAAATGCCACTTAAATGCCATTCAAATGCCACTCAAATGCCCCTCAAGTAAAATACAATATAAACTCGGCGAATTCATCCAACGTCGTAACCCATTGCCTCAACCCCCAGATCCAATCCACAAAAAAACACTTGGTAGGGAGATCTGCTCATATATTACTACTAGCGTGGCAACAGAAATGACAAGGCAGTTTGGTCTATCCTGATACGGGATAGAATCGGATGCTGCTACTAGAGCAGGCACAACTGTGTATAAGGCAACCGGCCACACAGATCTCACAATTTTGATGGTAACAATGGTTTTATTGCTACTTTCACAATACAATAACGTCAACGATACGCACATAAATGAATACTTGCACAAGTACAGAATAAACGGTATGACTATGGGCAAGGATTAACAGTCCACTTGCTAGTCTCTCCTGAGTCTCTGTGTGTTCAAGTGTCTCCCCTAGCGCTTACCAAGAAATGAACTAAAAACTGAGCTGCTGGGCTCCATGCAGGTCTATTTATACAAGTCAAAAAATCATGCAAGCGTATAAATATATGGTTGGATAGAATAGCTACCCCTAGCGAGGTACAAAAAGCAATACATTAGCTGGCACACTAAATAATGAGTCGTAATAGATGGAGATGTAAGTAAGTGTCACTAAAGGCAGGGAAAGTCCTTCCTGAGCTTGCTTAGCAGAGTGGCAGTGCATCTGTACTTTGTGAGCATCCAAGCGTAGCATTCAGTAGTCTTGAATAGAGTGGATAAATATGTATAGCACCGGCTAGAGATCAATTAGCTGCCCTGTGCATTTCCATTACAATACTACCGGTTAGTACTCCTGGATAACGGGTTGTTTGCCTTGACACTATATAGAGCTACGCTACCAATACAGCTATTAGTGTCCCCGTGTGCATTGCTAGTACACGTTGCTATCTCCCAACAGGTGTCGGTGAAGGTCGTGTGCACAAGCTCATTTAAAACCTTATTGTCAGCAAGGTTGTCTGTCGATACAGATGGCTCTGGCCTTACATGCCTATGAGGTAGTGCGGGTGGCTACCGAGAGTGACTGGCACCGTCACTATAAAATCCTGCACAGTATTCTATTCATTATTCTTGATCTATTGATATGGTTCATACCCGTGATTAAAAGTTAATTTTTATTATATTGGTCAATTTAAGCAAACAACTTTGAGACAAAGAAATATCATATGCATTGTAATTTATTAATAAAAAACACAATGTTTCATAACAATATCACTGAATGAACAATGCGCCTTATACATACAAAATAATGATATGCATCACATTAAAAACAAAAGTAGTCATACTGGACTCAATGTATCAGAGTTGTTCTCAATTTACTTGGCTTTGTTCAGCAGTAGCAGTTTTTTTTCTTATTTGATTTTAGACGTTGTGTACCGAAACAAAAATACAGGTTTAAATAACCATGAGTAGGTCTACCACAGCCGTCCAACGTGGGCATAAGTTTAAGGACTTGCAATATCTCTGAGTGAAGGTTTTTTAATTAATTTATATCGTTATTATTGTGCATGCAGCTGATAATTAATGAACCTTTCTCTCCACAACATTGGTAATAATCACCGTAGTTGAAAAATCAATGTTAGACAGTTGATAAGCGATACAAAATAATACACCTAAATTATTAAAAAATGACAAAAAATGAGTTGTTTGAGGAACTTTCTCGTTAAATTGCACTAGAGTTTTACACAATTTGTTTATTTTAACGGTATTTGAATTTTACAGCTGCTCAGCATGCAATGATAAAGTGTAGTGTTTTTCTGTTTACACCACCGACACAATGGCATCCATGTACTACTGACTTTAGCAACTGGTGCAAAGACCTCGTCCAGACAAACGATACAAGTGTTTCTCTTAATAACTATTTATTAGACACATTCTATTTAGCAATATATAAGTACTGTAGTAAGCAACCCACAAGTACTCTAATCAATCCACAAAACTTCTGCTTTCCTGATCTTCAGCAATTCCTTTTATAGGAAGAGATCAGGAAGGCACGCTCCCTTATTAGCGTGAGCCAATCTCGCACAGTATTACAATACAATAACCAATTGTTTCAAGCAATACAAAAATATACACATAATTAATTAATAAGAATAGTGCACACATGGCACATCACTCAATAAGTCCAATGCTCCTTCTTCGTTAGCCTTTGTTCTGCTCCAGTGCTCTCTCTCCATATTGTAAAGGGTTTTGTTGCACCTTTACCAAACAGCTACTAGAGAAGTGTACTTGTTTAGCAATGTAACAGCAATTGCTAATGAGAGCTACTTATTCGCTAGTAGTGGCTCTATGTATAGATGAGCTATGAGTCAATAAGCTCCGTGTTGTGCTGTGTGCAAGTATACTAATACTATTTGGCTATCTGCCAACTGAACACACCGTATTGTTGTGCCGTGTGCAAGTATCCTAATACTATTTGGCCAACTGCCAACTGAACACACCGGGTTACAATAGCTAACACTTTATTGCTTCAAGAGAAAAAAGCTTTCTCAGAGTACTTCTCTTTGTAAGCGCACACTCCAATCTGCCCACTGGGCCACATGTTGACAAGGTTATGCAGTTAGATATGCTAATGAACAGTTGAAAAATAGCATAAGATAATTGGTTCATAACAATAATATAGGTCATACAAAAATAACAGACAAACAGGAGCAATGCAAACATATACTCATCAATAGACAGGGCCGTAGTTTAAGGGGCGGCAGGGACAGCCATGCCGCCCCAGGTGGCAAAATGAAGTGGCCCAAAAATGATGTTTTTGAGTTCAGGAGGCCAGGGGGGTTCTCAAGTAGTCAGAATAAATACGGGTAAACTCGGATTTTTTGTTCCATTTCTATGTTCAATCTTTTTGTTTTTGCCCAAAACAACATAACTAAGCAGGATAAATATTGACATGGATATGAATTATTATTTATTTTATGAGATGACTACAAAATTTACTGAATGAAAATTATTTGTCTGCAGCGTTTCGCTTTCAGACTAAAAAAATAAGAATTAATTACAATAGCTGTTAATTGTCCACTTTCATACTTGTATTGTGAGGGGAAATGTCATACCCCAACACTAACAGAACACAGGGATTCATAGGCTAAGAAACGACGATTTCCAGCAATGAACAGCAGAAAAAACCCAGAATAATTCTTATAATTTATGACAGATACATTTTTCATAACGTCTGTTACATTTTAAAAGAGGGACAGCCAAAACTGATTTGTAGAATTCTATTGCTATGCTATTGTACAGGAATTTACCGTCAGGAGTGGTAGCGACCACCTGTACAACGGCCCACAGTAATAAGTAAACACAACAGTGCAGTGTACGCCTATCTATCTCGCCTTCCACCTATCCCGAGGAGTAGGTGCAGTAGGTCGACCTAGCTGTTCGAACAACCGTCCCAGTATCACTTGCCCGTAGGTCAAGTGCAGTGTGAGTCGAGATCGACTGACCACTTTCTACTGACTGTTTGTCCTAGTAACTAGTCGACTGATTCAGTGCAAGTGTCCTGTCTACTTTGTGTGTACCAGTGCTGAACTTCCCAAGTTCTTTTGTCAGCGCAACCAGTGCAAGCTTACTTGTATGTTTCTGCAAAGCTACCTGTGCTATAGCATAAGTGCGCTTATGCTATCAAACCAAACAAGCAAGTGAGAGTGTAGGCAGTAACTCTGACTTTATTAGACAATACACGAGTATTTATGCTGGACAAATTACATAACATGATTGGCATACAAGAATACAAAAGCAGGCCACGCCTGTACACGAGATTGGATAATTGCTAACCAATAGAACTTGCAGAAAATGTAAACAGGTGTGGCTTGGCAGCACGGTTGGCTGCCCAAGCACATGTACGAAAATAGTGAATGCGTGCAAATAATAAATCTATATAAAATGAGTGCAGTAGATAGAACAGTATATAAAACGGATAGACAATTCGGTAGGATAATAATAAGTGGATATATGTACAATGTAGTTCGGCAGTTGACTTATTGTTACTGAGGTCGACCGATCGTTGGGTCGAGGCATGTTTCCTCCACACTATCGTTATTTTGAATTGATTTTATTATTTATTATTGTTAATATTTAGTCCAAGTATTTGCCTATTATTATTATTATTAATTATTATTTTTATTTATTATTATTATTATATCATTAAATTTTAGCAATTATTATTATTATTATTTTAATATTAATGATAATCATAATAATAGTAGGTTGATAATACTTACTAATAGATATAGAGACTACATTAGTTAATAACAATAATAATAATTTATTATTACTTATTAATTAATGATTGTTATTTATACCAATCAGTTTTTGCACTTATTAATTGATTAATAATAACAAATGATAAATAATAATAATTTGTAATAATTGCATTATTATTAATTTATTATTATTATGATGATCATTATTATTATACTATAATAATGATAATAATTATAATAATAGTTGTCTATTCTTGTCCATTTATATATTAATTAATAACTTATTAATTACATGTTTTATTATTTATTTATTATTGTGCAGGATTTTGTGGTAATATCACCAGTTATCCTGATAGCCCACCCGCACTACTTCTAGAGAGCAGAGCTGTCTGTCTGTCCAGACAAGCTTGCTGTCAGCTCTGCATAACTGCTAGAAGGTAGGCCGTGATAGGCAAGAGTCTGCCAGGCAGGTCTGTCCCTCGCCTACCACTCGTCAGTCAACACTAATGCTGCCAGACCTAGTGGGTCGTCAGAGCTGGTTGCCTTCTAGAGTAGTAAGCTGTCTGTTGCGCAGCGTTCAAGTATAAAGCTTGAGTGAGTGTAAAGCTATCTTTATTCTTGAAAAGAATTGTCTAGCTGTGCCTCCAGGTATACACTGATATTCAGGGGTGGGAGAAAATGACTTTAAAGTCGAGTCAAGTCAAGTCATGAACTTTGTGAGTCGAGTCAAGTCAAGTCGCAGCCATTCTGAGGTTCAGCTGAGTCAAGTCAAGTAAAGTCACAAACATTGTTGAGTCAAGTCGAGTTGAGTAATGAAAAATTTTAAGTCAAGTCAAGTCTGACTCAAATGACTTACAAGTCAAATATCAAGTCACTTGAATATCTCAGAGTCGATTGGTCGTATAGCATTATCAAAGACATCATCGTGATCAGCAGATTTCAGAGGGGGTAATTTAGATGTCCAATAGATGACTAATACAAAACTTTCACAGAAATCAGACAATTTTTATTGAAAGATTTCCCTAACAGCAACAGATGACAAAAATATTGGCAATGATAAATCAGTGGTTCAGAACAATAGTCTGGCAGTATAGCATTTGTACTTATGGAAAGCCAGAACCAGTAGAATGTTGCAGCCAATAAAATATTCTGTTCACAGTTCAAGTAGTAGACACTTCACAGTGAGTTAAATTGTTTAACCCTATTCCTTGCATGGCAGTTGTTTTTCCTCCACCCCTACTTGAAAAAAAGGTCACCATTTTATTTTAGTAACTTAATTTTGTAAAATTACTTGTTCTTTTTCATTTTCTGTCAAAAAAATCTCTGCAGTAAAGTTGTGCAATAAATTTTGAAACACATGTTTAATAAAGTCAAAAAACATTAGGAATTTTACAAGTTGCAATCAACTTTTTTTTCCAGCAGGGAATTTGACCTACATGCAGTTGACGAGAAGTCGCATTAAAAACAACAACCCTACTGAAAAAAAGTCTTCCCCATTTCACAAACTTTCGTAATCAGAGTGCACTAATTATTTTTAGTACATTTCTAGTTGACAAAACAAACAGTATTCTGCATATGCACCTTCTTCTTGTCTTCTTATATTTTTAAACGGTAGAAAATCATCAATTATTCTATCTTTTTTTCTGGTAGGAAACATTTGAATGGAAGGCCTAATGTAATTTTCTGATCACCATACTCCAGCAAGCATACAGTTGGCTAACTATTAGCTGGGCTGTGCACTAAATAACACCTCTGGTTCCGATAACCAAACAGGAAATACAAACAGCAATGACACACGGGTATTCTGTTAATTTTAGAAATTGTGGTAGGAGCAGACAACTCTGCGAGATTGACTCCAAATGACTTGATGATGACTGTAATAAAGTCATCTGTATTATGAAGTCGAGTCAAGTCAAGTCATGAAACTTTTCGAGTCAAGTCGAGTCGAGTCAGATGAGGCATCAAGTCAGAGTCAAGTCAAGTCACTGCTCAACTAAGTCAAGTCAAGTTATGACCTATGACTTGACTTGACTCTAAGATGACTTGACTTAGTCCGACTTATACCCACCTCTGCTGATATTAGTGAAAGGCTTAGCGGCTGTATTTATACAAAGCGTTATGTAAGATTCCTTTGCATAGGAGTTAGCCCTAATGACATTCAAAGGAATGGGTGGCAAACAAAGAGTGACTTAAGCACGTATAAAAATAGCCTGAGCAGTATAAGATTGGCTACACAAAGAAAAGGGGTACAAGATTTTTGTCATGTACGCAGTTTACAGAATTGTTACTATGTTAGTAGAAGTAAAGAACTTCTCGGATTTCCTTCGCTGGTTTAAAACCACCCCCAGTCGACATCTACTCTCAGAGGTGAAAGCTCTAGTTAAACTGATTCTAGTTCTTCCTGCCACCAACGCTATAAGCGAGAGGTCATTCTCGACATTGAAGCGAGTAAAGACCTACCTTCGGTCAACCATAACCGAAGACAGGCTCAACAATGTAATGAAGATTCATATTTACAAAGACATTACTGAAAAACTTGACCCTCAAGTTGTAATAAAATAATTTGTAGGCACTAGCAAAAGAAATGCAGAAAGAATCAAGGTCAAAAGTTGAACAGTGTAATCTATGGTGGCTCAGAACGTTTTCTGTTTTGCGTTTGAAACGTCTGAACGCTTTCCAAACCGTTTGAACAAATTTGAAATAGTCTGAGCTTTTGCAAAACTTCTGAACGCTTTGTGAAATTGTTCGTGGGCTTTGAAAATCCGAGCCGATCTGCTGGTTCACTCTATTGATCATAGATCTACAGTCCATTTATGATTGATAATGTTTTTCCCAGACACAGAACAGTTGAATTTTCTTTGAATAAATAAATTAAATACTATTTGTTCCCAAATTGTTTTAAATAATAAATACAACCTAATTATAGATGTAAAAATTAATTCTAGAGATTATATTCAATGTTTTATACAGTTAATTAATTTTCTCTATGTCTTTTGATCTACGTTTATGTTGATAAAGTTGTACAGAGGCTATGAGTAAAATGATGATTAATCGATTTTGGTTCGAAAGCCATGTGCTTTGCAAACTTTTCCAACTATTTCAAAATAGTTTATACTATTTTAAAACAGTTCAGACTATTTCATTATAGTTCATACAGTTTGTAAATACTTCATACTCTTTCTAAAGCGTTCATACGGTTTGTAACTTTGTAATTTTCCAAATCATCTGAATCATTTTTAAGCCGTCTGAATTATTTGCAAGACAACTATACGGTTTGCAGAATTTACGATTGTCAGACAGGAAATACAGTTTTATAGCATGAATCCCTCAACTGCTGGGTCGACGATCAATTTACTATAACCAACAAGCTCGTTTTAAACATAGTTACTTGGGCCATTTTACTACAATTACCCAATTATTTTCAATGTAAGAGACGCTTTGAAAACCGTCTAGACTATTTCAAATCCGTTCATGCGCTTTGAAAACGAAACCGTCTAACTTTACGAGCCACCCTAGTAAGCAGAGTATATTTTTCATGCTAACATTTTTAACTCTTTTGTTTGTTAATAAAGTGAAGTACTTGTCTAATTCTTGTATGTTTTAGAAGTTTTCACATGAATTGTCTGTTATATCGTGAATCACCCATTATACTAAAATGTAAAGCCTTAAAATGCGTTGCCGGCCGGGGCTCCGCCCCGGACCCTCTGGGGTGCTTGCAGCGTCCCGCCCCAGGCCAGATGGCTTCGGAGCTACACGCCATCGGCGAAGGTGCTCAGCGCCTTTGAGTCATATGTATTTTGGCTGTCCCAGGCAAATTTTCTAAACTACAGCCCTGATAGACAGTAACAATAACCGCCAGTCCACTTTTATTAGTAAGGCGGGAAATCCCCTGCTTGGGTTCTTTACTCATCTATCCTTGCGGCAGGCACGCATGCCCCTCTGTACTAAGGGCAGTCAGGCGTAGCTGAGTCTAGTTCTTATGCGTATAGCTAATGCTATAGCTAATGCGTGTTTACACACTGCATACTGACTAGCATAGCATCAATGATAGAGGCCACCTATGCTGAATTCCATTACAATATGTGGTTTTAGCAGGCTCCTATATTTGTCATCAGCTCAGGTTTCTCTTGGTGGCCATTTATCACAGGCAGATTCGGTATAGGCAGCCATTTATCCTAGGCTCTGTATACTGAGCATACATGATGGATATAGTGTCTAGATGATTTACTTTGACTGCTAACACTTCGGGGTACTCTTAGGCAAGGGGAGGGGTTCTAGTACACTCTTTCAGAGGTGACAAGGGGTGCAGGGTTAGGGGTACTGAAGGGGGAAGGGGCTTGGGGTCACTGGAATTACACAAATCTCCCACAAAAGAACCGGCTCAATTATTCCAAACAGCTTTTCTCCAACTCCACAAGGTTTGTGTAAATTCAGAGAAAACAAAAATGAATGCGATTTTTGGTTACAATTGCGTTGTGATTGCTACACTGCGAACAGTGTAGGTTTAGCTAATTCACTTACATAGTTGATGCAGCATTCTCAGATACATTTCCGAAATATTGACCAATTTTTTGCATAGTCGATAAGCATATGTTTTGATATGAAAATTTAAAATACAAGCACTTGAATATCCACCAGATTCTTTGAGTTGGTTTTCACTAAAGGCACAACTACAGCAGAGCCTTGAGTTGATTTTTTGGAAATATAATCTATGCTTTATGACAATCCCCTTTGGTGGGGCCATAACTTTACAAAAGTGTTGCGCTTTCATCTCTTCGAGAAAAGAAAAGTCAACCTTTTTGCAAGTTGCTGTTATCGGTGGTGGTGTGCAATAGGGAGAGCAATGTGTTGCATGGAACAACCGTTGCACTTCTGCTGATGTTGTGTAATTATGTTCAAAGATTCAATTATGTTATGAAGCAAGAGGGAAGTTGGCACACCCATGTGGCTATAAATTTATGATTAGTGCAGACAAAACCTTTCCAATAACTGTTAGATAATCTGACAGTAAATTTCGTAAAAATTGTAACCAGTTAAATAATGCTTCCAACACTTGGACAAATTGAGCATCCTCAAGCCAACTGGCAAGTATAAACTTTATAACAATTCCATAACAATAGCCTCTCTTGATCTCCCTAACATCGCTTTCACACTTTTTATGTTATCTCTACAGGCAACGCCGGGTATTTCTGTTAGTTATTTTATACAGAAATAGTCTTTTAAAACACAAGATAACTGAATACCTGTTAATATTCCTGCTTTATGAGATCCTCATTATGACGTCTATCCGTCTATCCGTCTATCCGTATGTAGTGTCTGCTCCCTTATGCTGTCGTTATAACCCAGCCTATCAACTGATATTGTACTGTAAAACCTCAATTTGAAACTTAACAGATAACAGTCTTGTATTTTTATTTACATCCAAAATCCACTAGAGATATATACTACTATTTTTTCACTAAGGTTTTTAAGTATCTTGAAATTTTGAAGTATTTTTCTAAAACTAAGTGAAGCTTACTTTCAATAATTTGCTAGAACATAGGTATTAATACAGCAACTACAGTAGTTATTTGCAGCTGTTTCATTAGTTCTTTGAGAGAATTTTTTTTGTTGCAAGTTGTTGACTTTTGATCGATGCTTCCTGATCAAAGTAATGGATCAATATCTTGCTTTTTCACTTCAAGCACAACATGAATGCCTACCAAGTTTGTTTTGGTAACAATAATTTTATACACCTATCGCTAAAGCTTTTATCTACTGTGCCAGTGCGAACCATTGCTTTAGTAGGAAGTTTTTAGGTTAGCATGAATAGAAAGTTTTAGTATGAGACAAAAAATGCTAATATACTAATTGCAAATATGCCAGACTTTCTGTTCAATTAACTCTATCAAACTTAACCAATCAAAAGGTTTTGCCTGAATTAAACAGAAATTCTTCACCTGAAAAAATTTCCATTCATTTCTGTTGACGAGTGAAAAAATGTTCATTAAACGGATGGCTCTTGAGAGATGAAAGATTTTGATTGATTGATCCTTTGAACTTAAATATCATTGGCAAATAACTAGTTGTAAAATTTCATTCACCTATTACTGGTAACTAATACACTGTGCAGTGGTAACTGTGAATAGTCACAGTTCAATTATGTGAGATTTCCACCATACTATGTCGGCAAAAATTTCCACCCTTGAAAGTTTCTAGCATCTAATGGTGTAGTGGATTTTACATAGGGTAGCCGCTACACTGCTCTGATACATGCAAGTGATACTTGCTGCTGTGAGACGCAATTCAATCTAGTAGAATTTTTGATTGTACCAAAATGAATCATCTCACCCGCTAGCAGATTTGCTCAAAGCGAGTTATTAGAAACCCTAACACTGCTACGGAGCAGCTCTCTACACTGGAGGTATTCAAGGAGTAGAGACAAGCGCAATACTTGTCGTCTATCTCAACCCGGTGCTCTCTCTGGCAGTGTTCGGTGGAGGACACGGTGAAATCTTTTACAATGGCACCTTATTGATATTTTTTTCATTGCGCTCCATTACTTGATCCTTCTTAAAACTTTAATCGATGGTTTTCAGATATAACCACTGATGACAACACAGTGTGAGGGGTGTTGTTTAGCTCTTCTCAAGTTGATTAAGTTGGCACCCAGTCAGATTGTGATAAAGTTTATGACGGCCAGCAGTAACAGTCATTGTGATTATTGCTTCTAAATGGTTTACAAATACTTTTTAATGTTTCAATTATTATTTCTTTAGTGATTGGTTTGTGTATAACCTTTTCATTTACCCTACAAGTATTGTATGCGACACTATAGAATTTATCACAGTCCAATACACAATGTCTGTATAAACAGGGATTTCCCCTTTACAAAAAAACTCAAAGGGGGTTTTTGAATTGTATAACACTGAGTTTAATAAGCCTCTTCTACAGCAATTCAGGTTCTTTTACAATTCTAGTCAAGGCCCAATAGTTTATTGTTTTGAATGTTTGACTGGCTTTCACTGTAACACAATGGGAATGCTATCTCTGTGGTACTTGATATGATAAAATTAGCCCTTTTCTATTCATCATCTCTGATAATATCTAGTACAAATGCCAAAGCTGCATTCTCGCAGTAACATATGCACTTGTCAGCATCTAGTATGTGATATCAATCTTCACTGATTATTCATTTTGAGATTATACATTTTCGCAATAATACTTACTTATACTTTCATGTACTTTCACATATGAATATAAATCATTTACAATTATTTGTAACAAAAGTGAGGAGTTTATGTCAATCCTGGCTTTAAATGATTGTGGCAAGTAAGGCTAGACTGGCCTCAATTGTAAAGGCAAGTGAGTAGGCAAACAGAGAAAACAACTCCCACTCGTATGATAGAAGTTTCCATTTACAAGTGTCATTACTTCAATATTTGGTTTACAAGCCAACTCAGTAAAATACTTAACATGACAGACTGCAGTAGGGCATAAACAGTTGGTAGAAACTGGCCAGCCAGTGTGTGACAATTGATACAGCAAGTTGCCTGTAACAAAACAAGTTAGCTATTGCACGACCACAATTGTTGAATTGTGGAGTATTGTAACAGATTTTACCATGGTGACTTTCCACTACCGCCCACTAACACTATTACTGTCTGTAGCGCAAGGCTTTCAGTATACTCTATAGCAACTATCCCAGTTACCTGCCCACTTAGATTGGATTTGTATGGTCTGCAGTGTACAATGCAGAAATACATTGCTGAATCGCCAAGGGTGGAGTCTCTAGTAGGGTTCTCAGTCTATTATCAGCCTTGGATCCATAGTTAACAGTATCTGGATATGGTAAGGTCTTGAAATCATATTTTGTGTGGAGAGTAAAGTTATCTTGAATGCTCTCGCTTAGCTTAAGTCTTAAGGCCCGAGCACAAATACGTTCATGAGCAACGAATGGATGAACGAATGGTCTATTCGTTGTTCGGTGAACCAGGCACACGTGCGTTTTAAACAGCGACGAATGGACGATCGAACGTACCCCAGTTGCCAATCAACGTGCCGCTAGCTAGTTACCTCGGGACAGCTCTCCAGCTGTTTCCTGTTCAAAATGGTGGTTCGCAAAAAACAGATCATTTTATTTCTATTCTATTTGTTGTTGAAGAAATGAGAGATACTCCGTAGAAGATGAAGCAATTGATCAACTAGAAAGTACTGGATCCATTCGTTTGACAATGGCGTCCCTCACAATATTAATCAAGTTCTTGTTTTATTTTTAAATTTAACAAAAAGTTCATAATAGATATTTATTTCTAAAGTTAATAAAATATTATTGAAAAAAAATTATCTTATTTTGCATAATAAGAAAATGACACAAAAAAAATTAATTTTTGAATAAAATCATTCATTCATAAGGTAACCTCTTGTGACTTGGAATAACAATTTTATTTTATTAAAAAGTGTTCGAAAATAGGCGGAAATCATTGAGTTTTGACCGAGGATCTTAGGACGGATCTTGCGACCGTTACCGATATTTCTGCTGCTAAGTGCCCGGTGCATCTTTTGTGCGCACATTTCCCATATCGTACAACCAATCAGCTTCGAGGGTTACTGACGAATGGTATTCGTGTTCGTTTGTACGGTGGGGCTCTCCACCGAACGACGAATGTCTCAACGAAGAATTGTTGGGCATGAATTTCATTCCTTGGGGGCCATTCGTTCGTCCATTCGTTGCTCATGAACGTATGTGTGCTTGGGCCTTTAGGCCAACATTTGAGGCGATATCTGTTTGTTTTGCTGTAAATATGTTTTGTGTTATTGATTGGGAGTTTTATCATCCTACGTGATGGTGGTGGCCTGTAAATGGATTTCATTGGGTGATTATTTTTGTGGGCGGGGTTCTTTGCAAAAAAACTCACCCACTAAACCAATCATTCAATGAAATCTATTTGAAAGTTGCCAAGATAACAATGGGGCATGCAACTCCCAATAAAAAAACGCACAGCACTTTCCAAGCAAAATACACATATGCCTCAAATGTTGGCCTAAGACTTAGGCTAGCTCTCGCTATGACCACCATCCTGACATCGGCCCACTATAGGAATGTAAGCTGACATGGAATCATTTAGGCCCAAAATAGAATGCTACTGAACCGGTATAGTAATATTCATGAACTACTTACATAACCTGTGCCAACACCTGGTAGGTCTTTCTATCCAAAACACCATCAATCAGAGGCAATTGTCGATTATATAATGATGTGGGGGCTGGACACAGGTTACTACACTGTGGTGAAACCCACAACAATATATACGCAAATAAAAAACTGCATCCTGTTAATAGCAATTGTGAGTGCAACTAATGCAGAAATTCACTTTTGTAGCAGCTGAAGAATATGCTACAATTTCAGCCCTTGTGATCAAGATTTATTCAAGCATCCTAGAATATTGAACCTAGAGAAAAACGAAGCTCCACGTCAATGTAATGTTGTTTGTCGTCCCATTAACAAATATGGTTGCCAGTCAGAGAGAATATCAAAATTTTCCTAATTCGTTGAGAAAATTTGCAAGGCAATGAAAATTTGTTTAATAAATTGATTTCTAGACAAAAAAGATATATCAGAAAAATGATGTACGATCGTTGTTTTTATGAACCATTAATATATACATAAAAACTTTCAATGACCAGAAGGAGGCAACTCCAAACTTTGTAAGTATACTACTCACTAAAATTTTTGTGTTATGCCTTTTGTTAGGCTTTAGGATTTACTAACAAAGGTGTTCATTGTAGGCTTGATATCTCCTGTAATTAACTGTTCTGTAACATTCTAATCACTCTATGCAATTAATTTAAACTGCATTTCAAAGGCATACGAAACTGTCCAATCAGCTATTAGTTTACTATGTATGTTAACTACTCCTTTAAACTTGCCAATGGTTTGGCTAGTTTCTCTGTATTCACACCATAAATAAGACCATTGGTTAATTCTAAATTTTGTTGTTGCTGCTTTCATTTACCAATACTTCACAATTTTCAACTAAATTAATTACCAAATAATATGGTGCGAAAACAGTTGAAAGATGTTGCGTACTTCTCTGCATCTCCAAATGAGACCCCTCCTGCACAACTCCATGACTATAGGGGGTCGAGTACGGTCCTCAGATATAGCAGTAGGAAGGGGTGGCCTCTTAAGCCGCAACGATTGATGGGCAAACCCGACCTCAACTTTAGTGAGTTACCAGTAGACAAAGAAAGATGGCGCCAAGAAAAGTACGCCAAACAGCTTACCATAGTGCAACATTAAAATCCTGTTGGAAACAAATATAGACCCCTAAGCACTCCTGCTTTCCAGTTACAAGACCAAAAGATGGAACAACCCCTTCCTCCTCTTAAGCTCCGTGTGGATGTTTTGACAGCACCCAAAACACACTCCGTTGAAATCACTCACTGCCTTGACCTCTTTTTGACCCTTAGTTATCAAGTGGCTACTATTTGCCCAGATTGTTGATGGAAGACCTCTATCAGTGCTCATAGACAACCATTGCACAAACAATTTACTGTCTCATCATAACTACCAGTGCTTGACCCATCTGTAAAGACGGCCCTGAGAAACAGCACACATCAACAGTACCATGACAGATGGATCCCCGTATCTCCTTCAACAGGTCAATCACCCTTCCTCCGACTAAGGAAATTCAAAGCATAGGTCACTTTTACTTTTGGACGCATTTGGCAGGACACCATTATTGGCAAACTCTTTTTCCATGCCTACCAGTGCCACCTGAAGGATGGAAAAGCTGCCATAGTTATAAATGGCCAACAGCTCCAATGTATCGACCAAAGAGGAAGATTACTGGCCAATAAAGTGCAAGTAATAAGGACCATCACTATACACCCCTGCTCGAAGGTTGCATTGACGAGTAGAATTGATTCTACAAACTTTCGACTACTAGGCTAAGTAAGAGAATCACGCTGGTGCCCCTCCCATAGCAATTAGTGTGAGCCACCCCAACGGAAAACGCCATCTAGCAGTGCTTAAACCCTACTGATCAACCCTTGAAATTGAAGGCTGTTCAAACCATAGGCAGATATATCGCCTTGGACCCAGAACAATCCTCTTCCTCAAAAGCACAACTCCCCTTCTTTTAGCAGACAGACCCAAAGGAACCCGACGTCACCTTCTGCCTGAGCACTTTCAAGAACTATATCAAAAGGCGCTACCAAATTGTAAAAGCCTCCAAGAGAAAGGACAGTTAGGCCAATTGCTCGAACTATACGGAATAACGATCAGTACAGGAGATCAAGACATAGGGTGCACCAGCCTCATAGAGCACAGGTCCAAACCCATGATCAAACCCCTCACATAGGATGGGCCTTCAGAAAGAAGAGGGGCCTGAAAAGCAAGTGGCACAATTATTAGAGACAGGCTTGATGGAGCCCACCTTCAAAGTATGAAGCTCTCCAGTAGTTCTTGTTAAAAAGAAGGAAGGGTGGTGGCGTTTTCGTATTGATTAACAACACCTCAATGCCATCATTCATTTGGATGCACATCCCCTACCCAACATCAATGAAAGCCTCAATGCCTTAGCAGGAAGCAAATATTTTAGTACACTGGGCTTCATTAGTGGTTACTGGCAAGTGACATTAGATGCCGACGCCAGTGTCCCTGCTTTCTCTACCCGGGCCAAACTTTTTAATTGTAAGGTTTTACCGTTTGACCTAACAACTGCCCCAGCCAGTATTCAGAGACCCATGGAGAAAGTGCTCCATGGGTTACATCAGAAGACCCTCCCACCTATATATGGACGACATCATCGTCATCTCTCCTGACTTCTCCACTCATCCTAGAGGGGCTGGCAGAAGTGTTTGAGCTACTGAAAAGGCTGGTTTGAAACTAAAACCTGGCAAGTGTGAGCTATGGCAGAAACAAGTACGCCACTTGGGGCATAAAGTCAGCAAAGGTGGAGTGGCCACAGACCCCGACAAAGTTACCATTGTCGAAAATTGGGGGCACCCCAAGATCTGAAAGATCTCCAAGTATTTCTCAGTACCGTTGGTTGGTACCAACAATACCTGCCCAATTTTTCCACCATTGCCAAACCGCTTACCAAATTGACAGGAAAGAACCACCTCTGGCAATGGAGGCCTGAGCAGGGGTATTCCTTTGACCAATTGAAGAACTCCCTGACCAATGTCCCCATGCTGGGGGTACCATGAACCACAAGGTTCCTACATATTGGATACTGACGCTAGTAACAACTGCCTTAGAGCTGTCTTATCTCAAGTAAACAAGGGACAAGAAAAAGTGATATCTTACTATAGTAAGACCCTGAATGCCACAGAATGAAACTACTGTATCACCCGCAAGTAACTCCCGGCAGTGGTAAAAGCAGTACGCCCTTTTTGTTTACGCCCTTACCTTTACTGGCAAAGATTCAAGTTACGAACTGACCATGCTTCATTACTATTGCTATGCCGAAAGAAATAGCTCATGAACCAAGTAGCCAGGGGTCTCAAAATTTTGGCAGAGTTCCAATATCTTATCGAGCACCAGAAGGGAACCCAACATGGCAATTTTGATGGCCTGAGCTGATGGCACATCGATAATTGTCAGCAATACCAATGCATACAAAGTAGGGATGGAGGTCCGACCAAAAAGGAGAAAACAGAAGAATTAATCTTGGGTGACACAGACTCCCGGGCACCTCCTCACCCAGGAGCAACCCCTACTGATGATTCAGTATATTCTATATACCAAAGGAACCTCCCCCCCTCCCCTCACCCCCTCCTTCCCCCGACTTCATTGTGCCAACGAATCAGCAGTTCAGTTGGTCACATCACTCAGTGGATTAGAAGCCCCCCAAAATGCACTACAATACGGCATCAATCAACCTCATTTACCAATGACCATATAGTATTTATCATTGAGCATTTATAACTGTTGTTGTAATAATGACAGACTTCATTTTTAGTTGGCTAGTTACAGTGAATTGTTTCTTAATAAATAATAATTTTTATTATTATGGAAAAACAACAATAATTATTTTCAAATGGAAGAATGTATTGTAACTAAATAATTATTATTGTTATGAAAAGAAGTATAATTAATTTCATTGAAAACGAACAGTAGGTTCAAAACTGATAATAAAAGGTGGTCCTATTGGCTACGAAAGATCAAAAGAGGTGACAATGCCTCAACAGTCAAGTGCCGGGTAGCACCTACCCAAACGTGTGAAGTCCTTGTAAAATATGTAAATAACCACGATCGTGTAGTCCAGGCTTTGGACTTTCTGTAACTACATGTTTTGTACTACTCAAGCGTTCATTGATTGAATCCAATTTAGGGAGTAAAATAAAGTTTATGGACACATTATAAAAACTTTTAGAACTTCTTATGATTTACATTGGTGGTAGATGTACTACAATGGAAAAAACCTACAATACAAAAAAATGCAAGTTCATTTTGTCAAAAGTTGGCTAGCGAAATTCACACAGTAAGTCATCACTTTACTTACATCGCATGTTTTTTGTCAGGAGGATTATATTGTAAACTAAAGTTAATCCCAGCTGGGTACCAATAAAGGTTCTCTACACCTTTTTGATAATCTAGCAGGTGCTAAAACCATAGCCCAAAATAACAAACAAACATAAATCTGACAGAAAACAATAAAATAAAAGTTAAGCTCACTAGATATTGAAAAGCTGACTCAATCAGTTTTCGAAAATTTTCTAGCCAAGAACAATCTAGAAAAGAAAATTTACAGTTTCCATGAAAAATTTGAAAAAGTTGTAAAACTGATTGTTTTCAAAAACCAAAGGATGCTAGACATGGAGAAATTTTCTCAATAACTTTGGCAGATTGTAACAAGTGTGGTTACTGGGAAACTGGACATAAAGGTCCTGTGAGAGATTCAAAAATAATCAGTTCAAAGAGAAATGCAGATGCATTCTTTGTGACAGCAACAACTTTGGATTGCATTTAGCCTGTGCTCCATAGGTTAGTGGTGTCTCCTGCTGTTGGAGTGGTATCTATATATCGACCCATTACTCTGCATCCTATTCCTGCTATAAGGCTCTGCTCTGTGAGCTCTCTCTCTGCTTCCATCATATCTCTTTGAGTGATGATATCCCCTATTATCGCGTTGGATATCAACCTCCACTCTACTCTCACTTCTTTCACGGCGGAAATAACTACCCGAACATTCGCCATTTGAAATTCTTCTTTCGGAGTTTTGTTTTCTTGATTGATTTTGATCAACCCGTTTTGTGTGGTCATGGCTATCAGAAGTTTCACTTGATTTGTTGTTTAACTCATGTGGTTGCTGATCATTTTTGCGGCCGATGCTTTCATGGTCTGTGAGTGCCTCAGTATTACGTCTTTTCTGGTCATCTGAGTATTTGTAACTTCTAGTTACACTGACATACCTTCCGGTGTTCAGAATTGGCTTTTTGCAGGATTTAAATGGACATACAATGGGAAGCTGGTCTTTACGCCCCTCCACCCATGTGTCCATGAATTTAACCTAGAATTTGTATTAAACATGTTTGAGCACTTTTATAATAATGAATACTCTAGATTAGTAAAAAGGACAGCCACTTCTAACAATGAAACCTGTTTCATTCATTTAAATTGTTTGAAACCTTTTTGATACCAGAGTTTTTCTAACTCCAAGCTTCTTCTGTTTTACAAAAAAAAGTTGCCAAAGTATGATTGAATTTCAGCTATCGGCTAGACTCACAGGAAATATGTGTTAGCAGTCCTGAAGCACAAGCCAACTTGTCTTTCCATCAACTAGCATGATGGATGCAGGCAACTTCTTAAAGGGCTTCTCAATCTGAGGTAGCTTGCATTTTGTACAAAGCGAAGGGCAAGGCTCACCGCACACACCCTGACATTCTCTTTTCTAGAAATGAATCTTGGTCATAGAAAAAAAGTGTGCTCGTCAGAAAGTTATCGTGATTTGAAAAAGTTATCGATATTTTTTTTATATTAAAAATAAAACTAAGTAAAAGTTAATATATATTTTTATGCGAACCTCCGAGCATTGATGGCACTTCACATTCCTCCTACAGGTTCTCTCACATTTGGTATGAGTGCACGGCTCACCACACTTCTTGGAGCACATTCCATCTCTTCCGCAACCCCATTGACATTTACTCAACTTCTCTTCAAACTTACAGACATCATTGCATCTCTGTGAACATTTGGTACCGTGACTGCATCTACAGAAACCAACAGAACAAATAAAAAAGATGCTTGGTTTTTTTTAAGCTTTTTGTACACACTTCAGTTCTAGCAAGATATTTATTTTATTATTGCTTCACTGGATATATCTATATACTCCCATGGATGAAGCATAACAGGATTGCCAACTTAGCCTTCGTAATATGATTGTCGTCACAATTGAATTGTAGTAGTTTATGGGAGTTGCCATGACCGCTGACCCCTACAAAGTCACTAACTATAATACCCAAATTTTGCACAGTATCGGGTATGAGATTGCAACATCAAAACAGCATTGAGTTGTCTTCTCGTCGAAAAAGACAACTACAAAAATTTACGAGGATTTCGCGCCCCATTTCTGTATGTACCTATGTTATGACTCCATTGTGAAAGTCACAATTACAGTCCATATGTGGTACAGATTTTACCATTCAATTTGACACAACTGATTGGGGCCAGCTGGCAATTCTGTTATACTTCATCCATGGTATTTCCTTACTTCAGTAAACATTCTTGAAGACATACAGAAGCACACTTCCCATTCTCCTTGCAGGTACCACATAGACCTTTACATGTGTGTCCACATGGGAGGTACTTATTACATGGTTGAGTGCATTTCTGGTGTACTTTTCTATCATCTGTAAAACTGTAACATAACTTTCAATTATCATTTTTATCAGCAGAAAGTATGAGTGCTTTTAGAAGCTCGTATCAATGCTAACACCAAAAACATGAATTAGTAAATGTATGCTGAGACTCTCATCTTTATTCGTACAAAATTTTGCTCCAACTTAATTTTCTAACTGTCTTTATTATTAGTATTATTATTTGACAAAATTAAGACTCTTAAAGCCTGGCTCACATAGATATCGCGGAAGCTCACAATTGATCGCAGACCCTCGTACGATGATCTGCAATGTATGTGAACCTGGATTTGGTACAAATTTCAAGTCACAGTAGATTTGGTCAATTCAACAATCCCCTCCGCAAGATACTTGGAGCAACGAGAGTGGAGAGGGGTGGGGTACAATGAGGAGGTAGAGTAGACGGTGATGAAAGGGAGGCAAGAGGTAGAACAAGGGGTGGAGGTAAAACAAGGGGTGGAGGTAAAACAAGGGGTGGAGGTAAAACAAGGGGTGGAGGTAGAACAAGGGGTAGGGGTGAAACAAATTATTTGGCACAATTACAAAGGGTAGATGTGTGTATGGCTAACCATACGTATTTCACCCTGTAGGGAGAAATACGCGAATGAGCCACGTACAATCGCCTCAGGATACAAAGATTGAATTAACGTGATCACGCTTACATACGTATCATTGCGGTTGAAGTACATACTCCAGCAAAATAAACTTATTTTTCAACAAAACTGCTAATCTTCAAAGTTTCTCTAGAGAAAAAAGAGAAAACCTCTGGGTCTACCACAATAAATAATAAAAAAGTCACAAAGCAACTTGCTCTAGGTATTTTTAATAACCTGATTATTTGATTGTGATATATTTTCGTGGCGTAGCTCCATAGTTTATATATAAATAAATAGCTTTGTTAACAATAACGTGTCCAAAACCCTGTGGAAGTTGCTTAGTCTATTCGGGGTGGACCCCGAGTGTTGGAGTGAGAAAGACGGTGTACAAGGAGGTACACAGGGTGGATGCTGTTGTGTCGGTAATCAGAGAACAGAAATCTGCTACTTATCTGCATTTTATTATCGAAAATAAAACTATAATAACAGTTGTTGTTGTTGTTGTTCTTATTTCATGATCATTCGATTTCATATATTATAATAGTAATTAATGTATTAATAATTATAATTTTCCATATATATGACAATAGTTTGTAGGGAAAAATGCGACACTTGTGCAAGCAGAAATGGTTTTTCATCACAGAATGGGCTCCCTCGGAGAGATTTTTGTAAACTACGTTGCGCCTTTTTTATCTTAACTTGGCAGATTGTTCATTGGGCACGTAACTCGAGATTGACTACTCGATAGGCAGGGATATCACAAGCTCAGTAATGAGCAACAAATAGCTATGAGTTAAATATAAACAGCCAATAACACACAACACAAATATTGACATGCAAAGCCACATGGTCGTTAATCCATTGATTATATGGGCTTGGAGGAGGAGTATGGACCTCCTGAACCTAGCTGATGTAATAGGTGATGATTTTTTTAAAGCAGTTCAAATTGGTCCCGAATGAAATAAAGGAGATAACTCCATGTATTATACATTGTTATCAGTCTATTTATAATAATTATTAGTAGCACGCAATTAGCAAAGTTATTGCAACTGTATTACATAATAGTAGTTATTTGGCTACACACACTATTACGATATAATTTATAATGGAAAATATTGTGGTGGATTTTCATGACCACTATCTGTGCGCAAGGTCTCCCTGACAATTGCTGGGTGTCAGGCAAGCCTAAACTGAGCCTGGCACAGGCAGAAAACAAGCAAGTGAGCCGGTAGAAGCACTACCGGCCCTGCAACGTTCACTGCCGGCCCTGCAGAGGTACCACCGGCCCTGCAGCATTCACTGCTGGCCCTGCAGCATGCACTACCGGCCCTGCAGTGTCACTACCGGCCCTGCAGCATGCATTACCGGCCCTGCAGTGTCACTACGGGCCCTATACCAGGTCGGTGAAGAAAGAAGGGCTATGGCGTGTGAGCCCAAAAAGGTACAGAAGATGGAGGAGTCCGACTTTGCAGCTTATCTACCCCCAGAATGACCAAAGACAAGGAACACAAGCCATAACAGCCAGGAACTCGAGCTACCTATTGCACCATCATGATTCAGCATTATTGACTGATAAGCTCCACCCCTCACTTGTGCATTTAACCTTATATTAGCCAATACTGCATTATGTTTGTAATAAATTACCTTTCTATTCGTGCCATTGCTTCCTGTCACTGTTGATTTGTTGCCCCCCTTATTTGGGCATATTTTTTCTCCTGCTCTGCTTATAAAAGGCAGATACTGTTCTCCAATCTTTGTATTGTATTGGGATTCTGCTTGCGAGTGTACCAAGTAGCATTATACATTACCGTTATTATACTTCGCTGGGTTGTGACTGTATAATAAACTATGATTTACTCATTGAAACATTGAGTTGTGCGTTTGAGCCGTGGGCTCTGAATATGGTTGTGGAGTTGATATACTCCTCCGTTTGGAAGTTGACCTCTGGAGTGAGGTGTTGTTGGTGGACATTTGGTCGGCCCCCCAAAATCCACTACAATATGACATCTGCGTGACATCGCAATTTTTTCACACTGAGTAAAGCTAATAATAATAACTTTCATAATGATAAACATCAAGATCATAAGAAATAATATAAATAAAAATTTTCAATGACAATGTGAAAGAAAATTCTTTTTTTTAAATATAAAAAACAGTATTAACATAAATTAGCTGATATTGATTATGTGTACATAATGAGTTATCTCCTCTATTTCATGCGTGACCAAAGTAAAATGCTTTAAAATAAACGCCACCGATGTAATACTCAAAGCTTAAGCTCCCATTTTTCATCCCCAACAGCATATAAATGATCCCTGCACAAACACTATACACCAAGATACAAACTTGGCTTTATGATTGATACTGTAAAAATTACTCCACCTACTTCGCATTTGAGCTGCTAAAGCAAACGATAAAACTTTCTTCCCTGCTTTGTGTTATATCACGATAACGGGTTGAAAACTTCCCTCTAGGCACGCAAATGTTTGTGAAATGCGCAACAGAAATCATCAATTTCTGCTGCCAATTCTGGGGCCAAGCAGTCGCAAAAGACTTTATCATCCTGATGTGTCCTTTCCCTCTACATTTACTCCTGCTCTACTATACAATCTTCTCCTAGTCTTGTTTGCACAGTGATTGTGCACTGGGCAATGTCAACAAGATAGTTTGGAGCTTTTTATTTACTTGGTTGCCTTCTTTGTGCTCCTCTTGCAACATCCGAGTGGTCAAATATTGTTTGTTTTAATCCCATAGCAACAGGGGCTTGCTATTAGCAATACAAACCTTCCTTAGTCATTGGTTACTGCTCTTTCCAACCATTCACCTGCCAGAGGGAGTACAAGTTGTTACGCAATCCTACGGCTAGAATTACTATGGCATCCCTTGCAAAGTCCTCCAAAGGACATTCCACCTCCTCTTACTTATTGTTATTCAATTTTACCAGAATGTTGACTAAGTTGATTATTGTATAATACTTTGTAGGTATATCGGTACAATAGGGACCTGGTGGCCAGCTTTGCTGCCGTTGGCTGCCTGAACACACTGATGTTGTGCATCATTCACGAGGGAATTATCTAGAAATTTTCCATACTTCACTAAATTTAATAATGAGCATACTACCAAAAAAAACTGCTTTGGTGAGATTTTTGTCGGAACGCTTTATCGCCAAAGCTTAACGACATTATAAGCAATTAGCCAAGAGCCAGCGTTTTATTGCTTCGGAAACTGTAATGTCGCCAAGGTCAATATGACTAGGCACAGATAATCAAATAGGAAGTAGCAAATAATTTATGAGTAACAAGCATGGCATCAGGTTGGTAGCAATATATTGTAGTGGATTTTGCGGGGCCGACCAAACGTCCACCAACAACGCCTCACTCCAGAGGTCAACTTCCAACAGAGGAGTATGCCAACTCCACAACTGTTCTCGGAGCCCACGGCTCAAACGTACGACTCAATGTCTTGTTGAGTAAACCATATTTTATTATACAGCATAACCAGTAATGTACAATAAGGGTAAATGTATTATGTTACTTGGCTCAACCACAAGCAGAATCCCAATACAATGCAAAGAATCAAGTGAAGTGTTCTGCCTTTTATAGGCAGAACAGGATTAAAACATATGCCCAAACAAGGGGCAACAAATCAGCAATGGCAGGAAGTGTTTACACTAATCAGAACTGTTTTTTGAAAGTCATTTTTGTTGAGGTGAAAGATTTCCATTGTAAGGAGAGCATCTGATGAAAGGTTTTATATTGGGCTGAACATAGTGTACTGGGATGCGCAATATTCAGCTGTTTAGTCTAGAGGTGATCATTAGCATTGATATGAATGCTGACAATATCAAAGATGACTGCTTTTGACCAAAGTTGCAAAACCGTTCAAAAGAGACAGCCTTCCTATGGTAAAAGTATTCAGTGATGTTCATTATGTTGGCAGGAGACGCAAACCTTGAAAGTCATTAATATTATGAAACAGTTTATTTATATTTTTTTGTACCGGGTGTCATAAAATTGATTACTTATACTCTTTCGTTCTGCAAGCTTTGAGTTCAATCGCTGACGATAAGCAGAACAGCATTGATTTATGGTTTATTTCAATTTTCTCGGCTAAACAACGGGGATAGACAATTTGTGAGAAAGTGAAGATAAATCAGCAAACCAACCAAGTTCTGAATAGGTTTTTGATGATTTGAGGTGCAAAAGTATCAGCTTCTCAGAGTACTGAATTTTCTTTTGTAACCGACAGGAACCGAAGCATTTCTGTAACCGACAGGCACCAAAGCATTTCTGTAACCGACAGGCACCAAAGCATTACTGTAACCAATACAAAGTTCAATCATTCCCAGCGCATCACCAGCAACTGGGCCGACAGTGAACTGCCTTTGAGATGACGGAGTTGTTTGTCCACTATTTGACCTGCACCGAGTCCCACCCATCTGTTGATAGCTTAACGCGCTAGCAAGCCCTAAGCCAATGAGGTTTGTGTGTAATTCACCAATCAGCCAATGAGAGCACTTTGGTCCCTACGAACTGCACAATCATTTCCGTCAAGTTCTCCTGTCTTGACAATAGAAACTGAGCTTGTAAGAGTACACACACCAAGAGTCGCTTGTGTTTTTCAGAACCAAATGACTCCATATGCATAGTCGTCTTCTCAAAAGAAGACAACTCCAATTTTGCATCAGAGTTGTCCTCTGGGTTAAAGACACCTCAGGCAAAACAGTTATTACATCAGTCATTAAAGCAATATCAAGTTAGTCGCAACTTTTAGTGATTTAGGAATATAATTATTTCCCTAAAACAAAACTTTTGATGTAGGCATTTTGAGATGAATGTTTTTACTTTGGTTAAAATAATTAATCAAGCTAGTTCATTAAAAAGTATCAATATAATTTTTTAAAGAAACCGAATCAACATTCGATATACATTAATATGGCTCCTATGGTCTGCTTGTTTGCAAGAGCAAACGACTCCTGAGAAGGACCATCGCGGACCCCATTCTGATTAGGTAAATTGTCACATTTTATCAGCCCTCAGTTTTTACGAAAACACACGGGGAGCCCCATGGAGCTCAACTATCAATTATTCTATAATAACGGGTTGTTCTCCCAGGAGGTCTCCGCTACAACAATTATCTCAGTCTTACCTTGGGAGCATTCTATTGATCAGTCAATAACCCCGTCCAAGGATGATGGCATTTATATCTTTACAGTTGTCAATGTTTAGTGCTCACCTGTAACTAGTAGAAAGTCTCTGGTGATAACAATCTGCTGCTTATAACTTCACCCAAGTGTAACCTGCAGCAGTTTGACACAAATGAAACAATGGATGGAATTTCAACTTTAAATAAGATAAATGCTGAAAGACACTTTCATGGAAGCTGATAAACTTTCACACAGTTGCGCATGATTGACGGAGAAAATTTCAATGTAAAGTACTAGGCAGTACTCTAAGTAGTTAGTTGGTTTAGTCACAGTACTCAGTCAAAAGTTGGTTTCAGTCGCAGTACTCAGTCAAAATCTTAGTCAAAGTACTTTGATAGATAAATCACAGTAACAAGTATAAGGATTAGGTGGTTGAGGGAGACAACTACTGAGCTGGTTTCTAGTATTCAGAAGTGTGTACAATGTTAAAAGAAGACAGCGTAGCAACGAGAAAACACAAAAACTAACAATTGAAATCCTTTGGTTTTTTTGTTGCATTAGAAGATAACTCCCTATAATATGTTGTTTACCTCTTCAAGTAAATGTTGAAGACATTACAAAACCTTGATTAACCTTTTTTAGAACGCCACCAGGTGGCAGTACATTACTAGACATAAGAAGGTAATTGTCATATTGAGATTTATTGCTCAGATGTCTATTTACAGGTGTAACTTGTTGGTAAAGTGAAAGTGGAGGTGGGCAGTGGTGAATCCAGAAATATATAAGAGGGAGATAGACAAACCTAGTTTGATCCTACCACCAAAAATAATGGTTACAAAAGTGGTAGATTCACAATAGTGACTGAATGAACAGAAATTTAAAGGTACTGTGTGTATAGATAGCGAAAAAAAGTTGGAATATGAAAAAAATATATAAATGAAAAATACAAATTTGTATGCATGGAGAGAAAATAATGTATTCCAGAAATGGAAACCCAATAGAAATACTTGGCATTAGCCAAAATATGATACATCGCTGATACGATTGCCTCCTTCTACGTCCAGTCTTTCATTGTTCTCTCTTCTCTGCACAGAGTCAACAGTGACATAGCTGTAGTATTCATCATTTCTTACTGGCGTGGTTGATTTATCATTGACTGTTATATAACCATCCTCCTGGTTCAAAGAGGTTGGTCTAGCAGGCAGTGGTCCAGTCCTACAACAATTCAAATTGATTTGAAATGTACTGAGGCTATATGTTATGAAGCTCGCTAACCCAAGTCTACACTATTTCAATATGGAGGACACTTATGTTGCATGCACACCAACGGAATCGGGGCTGAAAATGTCACCGATTACCTGTCAATCAACTTTTTTGACAATAGTCAGTAAAACACGATGTTTATCTTTGTTTAAAAAACAATGGAGTCGTTCGGCACAACAACTCAAACTAGACTCACCAATATCAAATCAGCGAATGAAACACAAGTAGCCAAAGATCATATATTATTATATCATTATTCATCATTATATGATCATTGCAGTAGCCTAGAGGCATAGACCTATAACCCTAAACGCCGGTAGTTTTCTAACTTTTAGTAATTATCATCCAATTAGCAGCTTGGTAGAACTGATGCACATGGCGTTTCCAGAGCCCATTGGCCAGATTGGAATGGGCTGGCTGGTTGTACATGCAGCATTACTGACATAAAGGAGCGGATTTTTGATAAAGAAAAATGACACAAGGAGTTGTGTTCTCAAATTTTCACCAGCAGAAAGAGAAGACAACTTTTTATTATTAAAAGCATTCATAGGTGTATATCAAAAAACACTTTGAGTTAAATTTACTTTTTACCTGGCTGGTAAAGTGGATGAAAATAATTGCTGAAAAAAAATTCAACAAAATTTCATCAGGAAAACCAAAAAGCCTAGTCCAACTTTAATAAAAACCTATTACGCGCTTTCTTCAGACTTTGTACGCAAAACTGCACAACAAAAAGACGATAAAATGACATTGCGCAGCAGACGAATGTATTCAATTAAATACTACTCAGAGACTTGACAAAAAAAGCACTCAACCTGATAGCTGCATCACATGGCGAGATAAATGATTTCAATCCAGTATTTGTCAAGAGTGCATTTAGATATGCTCTCAGCCGCTAGTAAAAATAATTATACCTAAAAAAAATTAACATAAGGCTTACCTTTTGTTATCAAAAGTCTTAGACGAGTTATCAGCATCTACTATAACTTCATAAATGCTCTCATTATCTGAATGGTTAGCTGGGCTGGTGTACGGGTTGGGATGGGACTGTCTCAGAGCAGCGTACGACTTGGGCTTTCCTGGAAAAGTTCAAATCAGAAAATTTTAGCCACAAGCTGAGTTTGGGTGAATTGAGGTGCACCTTTTTTCACAAACTGCAAGAAATAAATAGTCATTTTATTTTATTGGCAAAGAATCACTACCATTCAGTTTCTGTTGGCTTATTATTTGGCAGAGTTCCAAGGCACAAAGCTTGTGTTAGTTAGTAGTATATGTTGCTATGGTGAAAGATTATAACAAATCTACTGGAGTTAGCTAGCTTGGACTGATAAAGAGACAGAAAAATGAGCAAAAGGTAAAGGATGGAGAGAGGAGAGTGGACAGGTAGCTAAAACCTAATTGGATATAAAGCAATTTTTGAAGGTTTCATTTTTTTCATCTCAATCACCAGTTGCATGCAGAAGTAACAACTAGGACTATAAACCAAATTCCTCAAACACAAAACAATTCAGCTGAAGTACAGTTTACTCCCTTACCTTCCGTCAATTCTTTTAGAGCAGTGGCATCTGCGCTGACCTTTGACCTCCTTCTGTAAAATGACAGAATAATTATTTACTTTTTACATAGCAACAAAATTATTTCGTAGACGACGGTGCTCAATGTTTCCAATTTTTAGTAAAACTTGTATCAATAATTACGTTAACTTTTACTAGGGAGAGAACAAAAAAAAAGGTAACCAGCCAAGAAATATGAATTATGTAAGCTGCCACTTACCTGCGGGACTCAGTTTTGTGTTTGTAGATAAAGACTGAGATGGCAGCGGTGGCAGCAATGAGTAGCACACCTACTGTGGTTATGACAGCGACTAACACTGTTGTATCTGAGGATGACTGATTACTCACTGTGTCATCTTCTAGCGACAGTAGAAAGAAACAGGTAAGTACAATATGCAGCTTTAATACCAGCTATAGCAAGCTGTCAATTGTGCATGTACAATAACAACACTACTAGAAATGTAAGTTATACTGACTTTTAGCTTGTCGCTTTCTAGTTGTGGTTCTTTGTTTAGGAGGTCTACGAGTTGTTAGTGGGGGTGCGGCTACAACAAACAAACCTACTGAAAGAAAATATCTTCAAAGTTGACTTTTCATAGCGTTTTAATATCAGCAACATTTAGGGCGAAAAAAAGAGTAGACAAATCCAACAAAACTTGATTGTTGAAATTGTCTATCATTTTACAGTCCCAGTGGCTTATGTTTAAAACATATACCACAATACTTGTATAACTACATATTATGTAATAATGTAACAATGTGATAATAACTAGGCTACCTGTAGCTGGGGGTGCAGCCTTGGTCGAGGAAGGAGAACGTTGCCGAGGAGTGGTATCACCTGAAATAATCAATAAAACAGCGTTGGTGGGGGAAGGCTATTTGACAGCAGAATAGTTTTCGTTAGAGAGCCATGGGATTTTGTCAGCGGAAGTTGGAATTGGTAACTTTGAATTGCTAGTCGGCAAGTTGTAGAGATTGTGACTGTAGATATCAATAACCATGGACGTACCTAACGGAAGTAGTTCTGGAGAGTTGGTGATGGGAGGCGCTGTTTGGTAAGCTTGCCCATCTACAACACAGAGACCCGAGTGAGCCATTTTAAAAAGCAAAAACGATGACTCCAACGTCAAGGGTATCACAAATGTGACATTGAGATCCTCACCTATATGGTTAAGCTTGCAGAGGTCAAACATAAAAGAAATTAAAAACTTGGGCGTTGAACGACACTAAAAAAACGTATGACTCTATTTTGTTAAATGAAGCAGAACAAAACAAACAGATATTTTTCACTAAATTGCGACGCCTGCACCAAGTGTGACTGTCTAGAGCACGTACCTGTCAGGTATGTTTTGGCAGCAAGCAGCATCTGCAAAATATCAAAATGAGAAAAATCTAGTCGATTTCTAAAACAGGAAATGCCGCACAGAATGTTTTCAACCAAAAAGACTATATAATGCTACGGATTTTCGTCAGTAAAATGGTCACAGGAAATGCTGTGACACTTCGACAAACTTGCTATGATAGTTTGAAAGCATTGTACTGTAACGCAGTCGATAATAATGAAAAAAGGGGATTCTTTTTTGCTAGTATCCAGATATAACAAAAGCTGTTGTAAAACAAAAATTATTCATTTAGTGAAATTATTTTATCTTTAAATAGAATACCATAATTATTTCATCTTTTTGATGATGATAACATTTTTAATCATTTTTTTAATAAAATTTTATTCAACTATAATAAATAATGAAAATGGTACTACGGAAATTTTCTCTGAAATTGAAAGGACTTGATTGTATGCGCTGATGGGGTTTGGTGAAGGCTAAATGGAAACTCTCAATGACTTTCAATGACCGAGACTCTCATTCTCTGTCAGTAAGCTAGTAGTTTGTGAGAAACTGATGCGCAAATCAAATAGATCAATCAAAACTGTCTAGTGATTGTCAGTTTTGAGCTGTTATGTAAATACATATATTCAAACTATTACATAACTGGGTTACGCAACAAAGAAATGCAGTGCTGTGTACAACAACCATTATGTTCCTAGTGCATTACTATCACTTGCGATGTAGGTTTGATAAATGAGTCGAGTGACAATATGTCCGCCTCTCACTATATATTGTGCTGATTATGAATCTCTTGGATATGTTTTTGGATCACAGCGATGAGTTTCAACACTTTAGCGACAAAAACAAAACAGCAGGAAAAGTTAGTTTATCTTTATCTATAATATGGATAATGAGGACTTAAATTTGTCATCTGTTATCAGGCCGGGTCTAGATATAGATTTTACGTTTTGTAGGCGGAGACGAATCACGGAAATTTACATTTTGCTAACGCGCTAATCAGCTACCACCATTTCTATTACTTTGCTGTTTGGTCGCGTAGCCATAAACCATGGAGGTAGGGGTAGAGGCCCAAGTTTTGCCAATTTTTTGAGCGGCGACGATAAACCCGCTTTTAGGTTCCAGGTTGGCGTTTTAAAAATATTTTAAAACCAAAAGTTTTTACGGAAATCGTTGTAAGACACATTTGCAACAATTTTATATTTTTTTCACTGGATATGAAACAAAACATTTTCTGGTTACCTCATTTACTCTGCAAAACAATATTACGATTATAAGAACTTCAAAGGCTTATAACTAATTTACCAATTGCTTTCTGCAACCACGCTTTATTTGTTTGCTTAGAAAGAATAATATAATAACTCATCAATAGTACCTTGCTATAACTTTCATCAACAAAAATTCATCAACTGCAGCTTTATTCTATCAAAGAGTGTTACGTTAAAACAATTTGCCTTTTTTATTGTTATGATTGAATGCCGATCAAGTGTAGACACAACCATTTAGAATAAGGGTCGGGCATAGTAAAGCTGATAGAATTGACAGTCAGTAGACTGCTATTGTGCGTATTTTATACTTCACCGAAACAAACAATATTGACAGTGTTTCATTGAACTATGAATACCTCTATGGTTTAGACTCACACTACTTCCTTCCAGTAATCGTAAACTTTAACATTCGTTTGTAACGTTGTTTTATAAATTGAGTGGGAATAAGGAAAAAGGGAGAGACACTGGTACTGCGAGATGACAAGTGACCAGGCAGTAGCAAGGAAAGTGGGTAGACTTCTAGATCTGTGCGTTAACCACACACTTGAGTCAAACAATAGAATGCCTTCATTGTCAATTTGCTGGGGACCAATCAGCTAAGTAGTAGAAATGGTGGTAGTTGCAAACGAGGCACTGAACAACTGGCGCTATAGCAGATATAGGGGGTGGTAGCATATAGATTAAGTTTCAATGTTTGTAATAAATGACTAATAAAATACTAGTAAGCAATGGGAACTACCCCAGACAACAACAAAAAAACTTCAAACTCATTTTAGCCTAGTAAACTACTAGTTTGCTTGTGGAAGTTGCACCTCTATTAAAGAAAATGAAAGTCTACTTTTTTATAAAAAACAAATTTAGTCTAGGAAATGTTTGTTCACTAGTTTTAACTTTAAATAGGATACTAAAATAGTTTTTAACATTCATTTTATTATTTATTTCTGTTTTTTATTAAAACTTTCAAATAGCCCAAGAGCTAACACTGCGGAAACAGCTCAAGCAAAAACTCTATCGTACTGGGCAAGTACAGTGGACTTTCCTACAAAACAAGTCAGTGTTGTTGTACGGAAGAACTTGTTGAGCAACTTCAATTAATTGTTTCTGGAAAATAAATCACCGGGTGGTTGCGATATGTTTTCGGCAGCTGCAGCTGGTTTTGAATAACGTTTTACAAGACATGAAGTAACACATGCTTTTGCTATTATATGAATCTCTTCACCCTACCCAAACCAACTACAGGAAACATGCAGCTCTATATTTTATTTTTGAATTAGGCGATATAAAGGAATCAAATTCGATGATATCGTGAAGTAAAAAAGTCTTAAAATCGTGTTGTATTCAGTCAAACTCAACAAAGTTTGCTATGAATTATATCGGCTCCAGCATAATAATGGTAAAGCAGAAAGTATGTTAAGCAAATGAAAGGGGAGCCTTAAAACTTAATTTGGGTAATTCATTCATTGCTACGCATTTTGACAAAACCCAGCGCAGGACTTTCGGCTGTACAGTCTTGGGTCAGTATGAGTTCTGCGACGTGACAATTCTCGTTATCACTCATTTACCATAAGAGAGTGAAGACAATACGTTTATTGAATGTAGATGGAGTTACCTCCACCTGTTTTATGACAGGAAATGTGTTTAGTCAAACTAGGAACTGCAACTCCACAAGATGTTGGAGCCCCAATAGATCATTTAAGGCGCTGAAATATCAGACGATGCGAGGAGAGAAGTTTGATTACCTCGGCTAAACCAAATACCATCAAGATTTTATTTCTTACCATAACAGTGATGATAGTCAAAGATTTTATCTCCATGTTAGTCCGCTACTAGTAGTTGGTGCAGGCGGCTACGGGCAGGGGATGAGCGCGACTCTCACTAACACATAAAATGATACCCAGTAAATAGTTGCATTTACATGCCCCACGCCTCACTGATTAATCATTTTGTGTCCATCGTTGTATTCATTCAAGCGGTCATGTGGTACTGAAGGAAGCTACGTGGAATCCTACTAGTAAGTCAATACAAAGCATGATTGCTTTTGCCTTGTAGAGTATTTACGAACAGGCATGGAGCTACGCAAACGTCACTAGCCACAAACAAGGACGAAAACAACGTTCAAATATAGCATTTGCGTATTTTATAGTTCCTGTCAATATGACCTAAGAAAAGCGAGCAAAGGCTATTTTAGACAAATCCTAAGAATTAATCTACATTAAGCTGTATTCGAGTACTTCTGACTGTTTTCGACTGATTAACGTACCTGTTTTACATTATCCAGCAAGGCCGCTAATGGAAATTTGGTCATACATTTCAAAACAAAGTTGTCAAACCAGGTAATCAAAACAATTACAATCACTGACAGCTAGCTAGTTAACTAACAGAAGCACCTTGGGTGACCCAAAGATCCAAAAGGTAGATGCAGTCCATGAATTGATCAAAAAAATTCCTCTCGTTCAAAAACGTTGTATACAATCATTGGGTTACGACATGCTCAAGCGATCTTCAATTAATGGCGGCATTGCACCCGAATCGGATATAATAATCTCTGTAACTCGATCGCCGAGGTTGCAGAAAGTTTGGTGAGCAGGTATTTGAGTGTTGCAGTGAATACTAAACAAAAAAGCTTCCCAGCTATTTGAAAATGTTTCGTATTCCAGTCATTGCGGCAATATGAATCTGACATGCTGGTGAATTACCCAGCTGATTTTAGCTTTGAAAAAATGCTTTAAATTAAATTAAAAACAGTTTCCCAGTTGACAGAGCTGATTGTGGTGGTTTAGCCTAAACTGGTCAATCCTAACTATTATTGAGAAAAAGGGCCGTTGTGGACAGGTGGAGGTTTTGAGAAATAATTGTTCTCAATTCTTTGATCTCCTCATCTGTCTCAATTCCAATATTTCGCCCTCACCCACTACCTACCCCCACCCACTACCTACCCTCATTCCTCCTTCTCAACCCTTTAACTTTCGCCAAAGAGTTGCTTTCACTTTCAAAATCATCCACAGCCAGAGAGCTAAGTTTATACAAAGGTTTTCTCCAATCTTTTGGAGTTGTCTACTTCTGTCTACTACATCGATTATACCCTATAAGTAGCCAGTGCACCATTTCTTCGTCACAATGGGGACTGCGACGAACTTTCTCCATCGTCATGTGACCCTGGAAACAGCTCGCAAAATTCGGCAGCTCTATTGATTATGTATCAATTTTTGATCGGGCTAAATTATAATAAATAGATTGGCTTGAGTTGCCATTGGAACATCTAAAACAATCAAAACAAAGTTGAGCACGTCTCAAGATGCAAACAACTAGCTTTTTGTTATAGCAAAAAAATATAGCCTTACAAACCTAAAAGTCTTTGATAGTTCACAAATTTTTTTATCGTAACACATGCATTATAATCGCCATAGAAATGACTATTTTAGCCGAGTTGTCTTGTTTTGGAGAAATAAAAATGCTTTCAAAGTTATTTGGTCCTGCAAACACTAGCTACTCCTTGCACTTGTACTTTTACCAAGCCAGGTCCCATTAACAACTCTTTCTTGCAACCGCCTTCAAAAAGCAAAAGCAAGAAAAAAACTGCCAAAAATTTGGATTGGACTTCCCCTGCTCGTGTAAAAAATACTTTCCACGCGTAGGGCAAATAGATTCATCTTGGATGGGGAACTGAAAAAGTTGCACATTCGAGTTGAAATTTAAAATATCTGCTCAGTTTTTAGAATTAGGCGCTTTTGTGGAATTGGAAATGAAATTAGCAATTAGTTCTCCGAATATCCAATCGGACATATGCAGATTCGTAGACAAGGAAGATGAGCTTACTGGCTGGATGATAGTGAAATGGTTGAATGTAGCGACCCTGTACAGGGTCACTAGTTGAATGTATTCAAAAAGCTGGCAAAATAGCGAACTAGAAACCTTACCTTCAGTTTAAGATATTTGAGTTGTTACTCACATTTTTATTAGCTTGTTTTTAACCACTCATCTGCATCATCTCATATATTATGGTAACAGTTGACAAAACTAGTCAGTTTTTGATTTAAATTTGCACTTAATACGTGGAGCTATTGCGAACCTTTGAAATTTATAGACAGGAAAATAAAGCTGATTGCTTCTAAGGTCACCTGTGTGTCAGCAACATTCTCACCACTGAGAATGGCCAATCTGAGAGGATGCCTCTTTGTAGTTATCTCAACAGTAACGAACAGAAGACAACTACCAAATTGAGCAATTACTAATAACGAAGTCAACTTAGCTGATCAGCCCTTCAACACCAGCAGTCATTCAGAGCTGTTCCCAAATGCTGCATGTACACCAACAAAATCGGGGCTGAAAAGATCACCGATCAATCAAATTTTTGGACAAGAGTCGGTCAAAACAAGATGTTTACCTTTGTTAAAAAAAACAGTGGAGTCGGCTGGCACAACAATTTCAAATTGAGTTACCAATATCAATGTTAAATAGCAAATTAAACACAAGTTGCAATGATGAAAAGTCATGTCTTACGTTTCCAAATCCAGCTAGTAGCCAATGATCATATATTATCATTAGGAACATTGAGCATATGATTGTAGCATAGAGGTATAGACCATATAACCATAAGGGTCGGTAGACTTCCAACTTTCAGTGACTATTTTATAATTAGCAGCTTAGCAGTATTTACCTGTGATACTAACGCGAGTGATCTTGCAAAAGCCATCATAGAAACTCACGTTAGTTGGACCAATCTACTCTCAAATAAAATTGATGGGAGTTGAACCAATCACGTAATAGAATTGAACCAATCGCACAGCAAACTTGAACCAATCACAAAGTAGAATTGAACCAGTCAAGCAGTAGAGTTGAACAAATCAAACAGTAGAATTGAACCAATCATACGCTAGAATTGAACCAATCAAACAGTAGAATTCAACCAATCACATGCTAGAATTGAACCAATCACACACACACAGTGAAATTGAACCAATCAAACAGTAGCCTTGAACCAATCACACAGTAGAATTCAACCAATCACATGCTAGAATTGAACCAATCACACACACAGTGAAATTGAACCAATCAAACAGGAGCATTGAACCAATCACAGAGCAGAATTGAACCAAACAAAACCTAGTGGAACTGCACTGATCAAATAATTGGAAGAGCTAAATCAGTAAAATAAAACAAGAGAAAGAAATGTAGTAAAAAGTAGAATGTTAAGGGAATAAATAGAGCAATTACTGTATTTACCATAATACATATTACATAACACAGGCATATGTACATATGTCACATAAGAATCAATTTATGTAATCTTCATGTATGCAATATTAATCAACCAATCATAAATATACAAAAATATAAAGTAAGTCATTCTTATCGGTAAATTAATGAAAAGAACCAAGAGAGGGCTCTGGGCTCGCATTGCCAACGGAATACAATGTACACCAATAACAGCACATCCGATTGACAGAAAATGGTAAAACCCATTGAATTATTTAATGGAAAGCATTCTCAATTGAAGCAAATAAAATTGTAATACTGTAATATTGCATGAACCCGTGCGAAGTAACCCTTGTATTCACAGAATAACATCAGGCAGAAGAACCACAACCATACTAGTAGCTGACAGCTGCTCTCCGTTCTACAACACACAAAGTTGGATATGTAGGTCACAGACAAGGCTGACCTACTTTTATAGACACATTGATCCTTTAATTTTGCATAGTGCTGACGTTTGATCGCGTTAATTAAAAAACAAAAACTATCATTTTTTAACTAAAATTATTTTTTCTCAGATAAATCTTACTTTTGAAAAATAAAACCCATGAAATTAATGGAAATAATTATTTAATCAGGATTTTTTACACCTAACAATGATAAAATTGTCATTGCATAGGCTCATCGTACCGAATGTCATAGACAAAAACAGTACACCGTTTCCTTCAAATAATTTTTGGTACTGAATTTACAGACTTCTATTGGTCAAACGATAATAGAGTGGAAGATCAATGTCAAAATACTTAGGCAAAATTCCTAAAGGGTAAAAAAATGCATATTGATATCGTAAACAAAGCATTCCCGTTGTTGTTATGTACATAGTATGGAGTACTATTAAGAAAAACTATTAAGAAATTATTAATAATAATAATTACTATTATTGATTATAATTACAAAAAATAAACTTTTATTGATACATTTGTTTAGCAAATATTATATAATTATTAGCTATTATAATATTTTATGATGTTTGTTATAAATAACCGTCTGTGTCCTACTGTTGTCGCTGCTTGTTCTGTGCAAGATAGAGCTTATCAAGATACCATCACATATAAATGGAAAGTGATAATAGGAAATCTCACTAGTAGAATCTAGAGCATTACGAAAGAGTCATTAGTGTAACAAACTTGGAAGCCATCACCTTCATAAACATAGAGCAATAAACTCCAACTAATGTATGTGCAGAATAGCTAAATGTATTGTCTAGAAACACTGAACAACCCAAGAACAATTATGCAATTAAGTTAAGTTTAAAAATATCAGTGTTTGCGATTAATCTGATTATAAATTGACAGCGGGTGAAAGCACTAATTTTGCAGCAGTTGTTGGCTATCTAAGTGTTAGATTTTAGTTGAGGGTAAGTCAACAGCAGCTCCACACCTAGACACTGTCTGGTAGACAGCTCCACACCTAGACACTCTCTGGTAGACAACTCCACACCTACACACTCTCTGGTAGACAGCTCCACACCTAGACACTGTCTGGTAGACAACTCCACACCTAGACACTGTCTGGTAGACAACTCCACACCTAGACACTGTCTGGTAGACAACTCCACACCTAGACACTCTCTGGTAGACAACTCCACACCTAGACACTGTCTGGTAGACAGCTCCACACCTAGACACTCTCTGGTAGACAACTCCACACCTAGACACTGTCTGGTAGACAACTCCACACCTAGACACTGTCTGGTAGACAACTCCACACCTAGACACTGTCTGGTAGACAGCTCCACACCTAAACACTCTCTGGTAGACAGCTCCACACCTAGACACTCTCTGGTAGACAACTCCACACCTAGACACAGTCTGGTAGACAACTCCACACCTAGACACAGTCTGGTAGACAACTCCACACCTAGACACTGTCTGGTAGACAGCTCCACACCTAGACACTGTCTGGTAGACAGCTCCACACCTAAACACTCTCTGGTAGACAGCTCCACACCTAGACACTCTCTGGTAGACAGCTCCACACCTAGACACTCTCTGGTAGACAACTCCACACCTAGACACAGTCTGGTAGACAGCTCCACACCTAGACACTCTCTGGTAGACAACTCCACACCTAGACACTGTCTGGTAGACAACTCCACACCTAGACACTCTCTGGTAGACAACTCCACACCTAGACACTGTCTGGTAGACAACTCCACACCTAGACACTGTCTGGTAGACAACTCCACACCTAGACACTGTCTGGTAGACAGCTCCACACCTAAACACTCTCTGGTAGACAGCTCCACACCTAGACACTCTCTGGTAGACAACTCCACACCTAGACACAGTCTGGTAGACAACTCCACACCTAGACACAGTCTGGTAGACAACTCCACACCTAGACACTGTCTGGTAGACAGCTCCACACCTAGACACTGTCTGGTAGACAGCTCCACACCTAAACACTCTCTGGTAGACAGCTCCACACCTAGACACTCTCTGGTAGACAGCTCCACACCTAGACACTCTCTGGTAGACAACTCCACACCTAGACACTCTCTGGTAGACAACTCCACACCTAGACACTGTCTGGTAGACAACTCCACACCTAGACACTGTCTGGTAGACAACTCCACACCTAGACACTGTCTGGTAGACAGCTCCACACCTAGACACTGTCTGGTAGACAGCTCCACACCTAGACACTGTCTGGTAGACAACTCCACACCTAGACACTGTCTGGTAGACAGCTCCACACCTAGACACAGTCTGGTAGACAACTCCACACCTAGACACTGTCTGGTAGACAACTCCACACCTAGACACTGTCTGGTAGACAACTCCACACCTAGACACTGTCTGGTAGACAGCTCCACACCTAGACACTGTCTGGTAGACAACTCCACACCTAGACACTGTCTGGTAGACAACTCCACACCTAGACACTGTCTGGTAGACAACTCCACACCTAGACACTGTCTGGTAGACAACTCCACACCTAGACACTGTCTGGTAGACAACTCCACACCTAGACACTGTCTGGTAGACAACTCCACACCTACACACTCTCTGGTAGACAGCTCCACACCTAGACACTGTCTGGTAGACAACTCCACACCTAGACACTGTCTGGTAGACAACTCCACACCTAGACACTGTCTGGTAGACAACTCCACACCTAGACACTCTCTGGTACACAACTCCACACCTAGACACTGTCTGGTAGACAGCTCCACACCTAGACACTCTCTGGTAGACAACTCCACACCTAGACACTGTCTGGTAGACAACTCCACACCTAGACACTGTCTGGTAGACAACTCCACACCTACACACTCTCTGGTAGACAGCTCCACACCTAGACACTGTCTGGTAGACAACTCCACACCTAGACACTGTCTGGTAGACAACTCCACACCTAGACACTGTCTGGTAGACAACTCCACACCTAGACACTGTCTGGTAGACAGCTCCACACCTAGACACTCTCTGGTAGACAACTCCACACCCAGACACTGTCTGGTAGACAACTCCATACCTAGACACTGTCTGGTAGACAGCTCCACACTTACACACTGTCTGGTTGGTAGCTCGCTTCAGCAACCAACTAACTTGTAATGGTGACGTTAACGTTCATGGTTTAGAATATTTTCACATTTATTGTGCTACATTTATGCCTACTTATTTAATTATTATAAATTTTGATCGGATGTTTTGAAATATCTTTATTGTAGATTAATCAGTTTAGTGAAAAAAACGTAATCATAATGAATTTTATGGTATATATATTACACGTTCTAATAAATACGATATTTCTATTCATTACACAAAGTAATTTAAATTCCTCACAGCAGCCCACAATTTGTTGAGACTGCTGCATTCTTTGTAGCAGTAATGAAATATAAAAGGAAATTGTGTCTCAACAAGACCTTCCTTAAAGGGGTTATAACACGGACCTGGGGCTGAATTAAACCATATTTATTGAGCTTTAGTAAGTTTTACCCAAAAAACTTTCCTCAAGTTGTGCTCTCGCTAATTCCATCAATAGTGTAAGCACAATAGATGGTGACTTGTAAGCAAATTTCTCTCGAAACGCAACAACTTGTATAAGGTCATAAAGTGGAGCTACAAACACTTGGCTTGTTTGCATAAAACGAGGACATCCCAGTAATAATCTTTGTGCAGAAACTTGCAAGCGCATAGAAAATTAGGTTAGCAAGTATTTTCAGATTTTCTGGAGGTGTCTTAGTTCAGTCAGCATTTCAATTTATTATCGATAAGTTTGCTCTTACATACACACTGGCATTAACATGATAAATAACATGGCTAATATCTCCAAAACTAGAGCAATGCTACAGGTAAAAAATCAATTCTAAATCAGATGAAATTCAAACGATTCAAATTATCATTATTCCGAATTTATTGGTAAAGAAAAAAAACGCCAAATTTGCGTTTTTGGCGTCATTGTTGTAATTAGCAACAACAATAATTTTCAAATCTGAATTACACGTACTGGACTGAAAAAATTTAAACGATATAGACTATTAATAAATACTTATTTTTTAATACATTCTGGTTGAGATTACTTAGCAATTTTAGACACTAAAGTAAAGACAACTCCGACAAGTGAATTGCGTATGAAATCTGTGACATGCCACCTTTTAGCGAGATATGTTATGTATAAATGGCACAGATTGTAGATTATCAGTGGAAAGACAAATCTAGATATCAATTGTATCAGCTGATGTACCAAAGGTAAAGGTAAGCTGACCAGGTAATTGATTTATAATCCTTCTTACTCAGTGAGCAGACGTAGAACAATCAGCTGGTAGCACTGGAGGTCTTCCCTCCAGTCTCTAGGCGTCTGATGCTCCTCTCCAGATCTGTCAGCTCTTCACTTGCGGCCTGAGCCTCTGCCTTCCCTATCTTATAGTTGAGTATCTTTAACTCTTGCCTCAACTGCTCTGACTCAGCTATAGATGACGACCCTTCCATATCAGCACTGTCAAGAGTGAGAACTCAAGCTAACACACACTACATTAACATAATCCATAAGCTAATGCGGTGACTGATATACGAGTCAAATAACAGAGACTTGGTAGGAGTAATCTCTCTTTACCGACGCACCCAGAAATGATTTAGCCAATTATATAACTTATCATTAAAAATTGCAACTAGCTTAATTGTTTATTTGTTTCCACACATTCACAGCAAGTAACTCGGCAAAAATAATGTTTCTGGGAAAATAAAAAAGGCTGTGACAAAATATTGAGAAATAAAATAAACGATTTATGACTTATATATTTACTTTATAGAACAAATAATACTTTTTCGGTTTGAGGCTATAAAACATGTAGAAACGTAGTCGAGTTCGCCAATGCTACACTAGTAGCAGTAGTATCAACGATTGTATATACTACTATACCTAGCTCAATATAAAAAGCTCGCACACAAACCACACCCACTTTCAGAGTATCATGTGAGATGTGAGAATGACATGCTCACCTGCCACTATAACGAGATTGATTTGATGTAAGTATTGTATTGAGCTATGTATCAGAGTATTATACATGAGTGTTGGTAGTAGTACCAGCACAGTGTAGTAGTAAGTATCATTGGTTAATTATTGTAATTGTTTATTATTACCAATGATTTACTAATTGTTATTATTAATTATTGATAATCCTATTTATTGCTGGTGTAAACTTAGAATGTTACTGCTGTTGTTGTTTATTGTTCTGCAGTTGTTGAATGTTGTTGCAGTTATCAGGAAAAACATATCATCATCAATTTCTCGATCAACTCTCCTCTTGCTTAAATGCAGTTTTTTTTACACCTTCATCTGGGAACTTTGATTTCAACTCAAAAACGGTTATGCTTGCGTATTTAGACAAAAGTTGGTTTACAAATAAACAAACTTATTATATTATTATTATTTACCACTAAAAGTTGCTGATCGCTAGCGTTATAGCCTATGTTAAAAGCAGTAAAACTATATGAATGATAGTTTTGGCAGCATCAGGTTTTGGGAGACAACTCCTACAAGATCCTTATTGATAAATAACCTGATGAGACCAGAAAGCTTCAATTATCAACACTGCACCCATTTCCACATTTGTGAACCAGCAAAAAATAACCGTTGCCATGACTACAATAAAGTCGTATGAATAAAGAACACAACTTCAAACTAACAACTTTGCAGACCATTACTTGTCCAAAACTTCAATAATAGCGTTTTGACTTCAGTTGAATTTGGAAAAGCAGAAAAAAGATTTTGAATAGTAAAAAAGGTTTGTGTTGTGAGAAAGTGGAGGTGACGTACTTAAGCAGGCAGAGATTTCACCATCTTACAGAACAAAAGGACAACATTTGAGAGTCAAACGTAAACAAGCTCAGTTGGTGAGTTGGAGGTAAGAGACGTTAGATGAGTTGGAGCTAAGAGACGTTAGATCAAACGATATCAAGAGAGGACAACAACAATGAGCTCGAAGTATCAAAAAGGGTTTTATTCCAGCACTTTGGTAATATCACACCACAAGAGTACCAATTCATTTTCATTTCTATTCAATGACATACAACAATAGAGAGAGGAATGTGCTGCAGTGTTTGGTGATCAGCACTGGTACACTATCTACTAGTTGTACTATCTACTAGTTGTACCTATGTAGTAAGTATACTATCTACTAGTTGTACCTGTGTAGTAAGTATACTATCTACTAGTTGTACCTATGTAGTAAGTATACTACCTACTAGTTGTACCTGTGTAGTAAGTATACTATCTACTAGTTGTACCTATGTAGTAAGTATACTATCTACTAGTTGTACTATCTACTAGTTGTACCTATGTAGTAAGTATACTATCTACTAGTTGTACCTATGTAGTAAGTTTACTATCTAGTAGTTGTACTATCTACTAGTTGTACTATCTACTAGTTGTACCTATGTAGTAAGTATACTATCTACTAGTTGTACCTATGTAGTAAGTATACTATCTACTAGTTGTACCTATGTAGTAAGTATACTATCTACTAGTTGTACTATCTACTAGTTGTACCTATGTAGTAAGTATACTATCTACTAGTTGTACCTATGTAGTAAGTTTACTATCTAGTAGTTGTACTATCTACTAGTTGTACTATCTACTAGTTGTACCTATGTAGTAAGTATACTATCTACTAGTTGTACCTATGTAGTAAGTATACTATCTACTAGTTGTACCTATGTAGTAAGTATACTATCTACTAGTTGTACTATCTACTAGTTGTACTATCTACTAGTTGTACTATCTACTAGTTGTACCTATGTAGTAAGTATACTATCTACTAGTTGTACTATCTACTAGTTGTACCTATGTAGTAAGTTTACTATCTAGTAGTTGTACCTATGTAGTAAGTTTACTATCTACTAGTTGTACTTATGTAGTAAGTATACTATCTACTAGTTGTACCTATGTAGTAAGTATACCATCCACTAGTTGTACCTATGTAGTAAGTATACTATCTACTAGTTGTACTATCTACTAGTTGTACCTATGTAGTAAGTATACTATCTACAAGTTGTACTATCTACTAGTTGTACTATCTACTAGTTGTACTATCTACTAGTTGTACCTATGTAGTAAGTATACTATCTACTAGTTGTACTATCTACTAGTTGTACCTGTGTAGTAAGTATACTACCTACTAGTTGTACCTATGTAGTAAGTATACTATCTACTAGTTGTACCTATGTAGTAAGTATACTATCTACTAGTTGTACCTATGTAGTAAGTATACTATCTACTAGTTGTACCTATGTAGTAAATATACTATCTACTAGTTGCACTTACGCAGTGAGTGTGAATCCATGATGATTATCAGGTCTGGCAGTAAACTTGCTGTGAGCAAGACTGGGGGAAGGAATTGGCCTTTTCACAGGAGTTACAGCGGTCATTGTGAGAGTGTTCTACAAAATATACTTGACAGTGTGACCCGGTGACGAGTGACACTGAGGAGTGACACTCTGACACGTGTAAAGAATTCCTGATGCTTAATAAATTTTAAACGGTGTTCATCATGCCGACAACGCTGGCAAAAACAACAGAGTGCTGCATAAAGTGGGTTTAATTTTCAGAGGATTAAAATTTTGCTTAATATTGTCTGTGAATCGTTCTAATCTGGTTTTGATTTGGGAGTATGACGGCGTCGCCCGCCATTGCATCAGACAATTCCGAACATTTTGTATTCAAATACAGTACAAAAACTGCAGGAGGCAGAGGGAGTCATAGACCAGTGACAATACAACAGAAGGAACAGATACTTACACTGGCGCTGACTTGTATGGGCAGTTTGTCTTTAACATCTGTCTCCAGCTTGGCAGAGATGGGTGGTTGTGTTACAAGCCTAGCCTCTGCCCTACACATAGTAACAGTAACTAGTAACAGTGAACATAGTAACATAGTAACAGTGAAACTGAATACGTGTCCAAACTAGGGGCAGTGAGCTGAGATGGCATTTTGTGATGTGTATAAATCTATGATCTTCACTCTACGTCATTCAGAGCTCTGGGATTGCACTCCATGTTACAGATGATTCTATGAATATGTCACAACCGACTCACAGAATGATCTTGTTTCACTCACCTGGCTAGCTCCACTTTAGCACCACGAGAAATGGGACCAAACATGGAGATGAGCGGTCGGTCAGTCCAGGGAATGATTGGTTCGTTGCTACAGAAATAGTAACACACAAGTGACACTGAATAGTGCCAACTAACAAGTGACACTGAATAGTATCAGTTGACAGGTGTCACCAAATAGTATCAGCTGACAGGTGTCAACAAATAGTATCAGCTGACAGGTGTCACCAAATAGTATCATATGACAGGAATGACTAAACAAATAACAAAGAGTGATAGCAGCCGACATTTCACATGACAAGCGATGATCGATGCTGTAATTGTAATACATAACGCTTGGGGCAATACCTCTCTGGTGCAGAGTGTGACACAGATCTCGTCAACTTTGGAGAAAAATCAGATGACTCAGCAACGCTTTCTCTCTCTGACAAAGATCTTCTTAGACCTGTCCACTCTATCAAAAAGTATAAGTGACAGGTGTCAATCATAAGTGACAGCAGATGTCACTTTGAAACGACACTTGGTATCAGTCACATGACAAACAATGACTAGTAGTGTCACGGAAAAACCAGCTGGTGTCACATGTCACCAGCTAGGATAGCTGGTGTCACTTGCAACTGACAGTGTTAACCATCAGTGACAGTGAGATTTAGATAAAAAATGAGAGATCGCAAACCAATTAATGTTGCACTCACCTACAACAGAGGTAAGCCCACTTAAAGAGGTCCAGACAGGGTGGTTCTCATGAGCAGTTGAACTAAGTTGAGGCTGGTGTGCACCACCACCCACCCTACTCAAGGAGTTGTACAAAGTTCCTTGCTTGTAAGAAAACTCATCAGACTGCCTGCCAGCAGAGGATAATTTCCACCACTTGGACCTGCAGGACAAGACGGTTCATCAGATGCCATTACTGGGAAATGTAGAACATCTCAATCTCTCAATCAGATTCGACAAAATAATGCAAAAATAAGTGACATAAATTATTGATTTAAAATATTTTGTACCGTATTCTTAAGAGCAGACAAAAATTCAATTGAATTGATCGTTTAAAGAAGGAAATGGAAACTAAACAACAAACTTATATTGGGTTTTTTAATCTTCCTTGATCACCCGATAGCATTTTCTTGTGGTCATTAAATTATTATTTGAAACCTACACATGCTAATAACAATAGATATGAATGAGAAAAGACTTTACAAACACAACTATGCTTGTACTGGTACATAAACTTTTGCACCTTAGACAAAACAACTACTACCAGCACTACTCACAGTTTCTCCATTTCTTGATTGTCAGCCTCAGCAGGTGACATCCTGTCAGAGAGAGGGGCAAGGTTAGCTGCAACAACACAACACTCTTGCATACTGAAAAAAAACCTGTTGCAGGCTGTCAAAGCAAGCTAACAATCATGATCTAACTGGTGTTTGCATCATCAATCAAGTTTCAAAACGGTGAAATGAAAATACAATGTATAAGATGCTTGAAACAGAATAAAAATTAGATTAGCTATCACGACCTGTCCATTCCTTGTGATGTGAAATATAAGGTGTCAGGTTTAACAAAAGAATGAACATCAAAGCTGTATGGATGACAAAGTTGAGCAAGCCTATCTAATGTCACATTAACTCGCAAAGGCTTCTGCTGCTATTTGTAAATAGTTCTGCGTGCCGTCAATAGTTCAAGTGATTTAACGCGACTCTGCGAGGGGAAAGGGAGACTAACCTGCCGATAGCATGCTGTTAACAAATGTAGCATGTAGATCATCTTCCTGAGCACCGACATTCATTGAAACGGCTAAACTACGTGCCAGGTCTTCAATCCTAGCCCTTGAAATCTCAGTCTAGGAAGTATATAAAACATTTACTGATCGCGATTGAGTTAAAGCGCTAGTATAACTGTAAATGAAAGTCAAAAAAAGGTCAACTACCTTCACTGTATCGTCTTTCTCTGCTGGTTGTTGGTGAGACTGTATTTTATCCAGTAACTCCTCTCTCCTCCTCTTTAAGGTGACCAGATTGTGGTTGGAGCTACAACGGGTGTAATCATGGTAACAGGGATGGCCGGTGGGAGTGACCAATGACAGAAAACAGAGCATACAGTAGTCAAGGCAACGAGGATGGCTAGGTGGGATGGCCAATGACAGCCAACAAAGCATTCACGAGCCTTTCTCGAGCTAAAATGGTGGACCACAAGTGAAAACGGCTGGAACCGGTAACGGAACAGCAAACTACAGGAGTGAGTGATACAAACTGAATTATTAATAGGTCCGTTAGACAGTCAATCGCAGTAGAAGGCCTACCGGTAACACAAGCCGATGCAACTAGTCAGTAATTACTAGGAAAAGCATATTCTGTAGAGAGACAATTTCTATTTGACTAGTTGTATAACACAAACCGCTGCAGAAAAATGGAAATAGATGTTCACAAAGTCACAAACTAGTCTTAAGTAAAAAGTAACAGATTTGCTGCTAATGGGATTGCGACCAGGGTTATCCCCCCCTCTCCGTATAGAGGGTGGTGATGCTCATCCAACCAGAGGCCACCAAAAGCTTTATATGCAACACAATGGACAAACACGGAGATATGATAATTCAACTAGAAAAACTTGGCTATAACAATGCAATGAATATAAATTAACAACCCACATAGTTCACAGGGCTATTACAGATTACATTTATGGAAGGTTTCATCATATTAGTGTAGCGATAGAGGATAATTATTGAATAAACACAATGCGCCCAGCGATTATACACAATTGTTGACGCGGTATTGAATGCGATATATGTGACACCAACGATAATTAAAAAGTATGTAAACCGCTGATAACCTATAAAGCCTCAGCTACACACAATGGTTCTCACATCAACACACGCTTATGTGTAAATGGATTCTCCAATGTATGTGGGGGAAGGAAAGAAGTAGTAATCATTAAAGGATTGTCCGGTGTATGTGGGGTGGGGGGTTGGGGGGAGGAAGAAAAGAGGTAGTAATTATTAATTCAATAACTATACAATTATTATCATTATTATTATTATAAATGAAAATAAAAGTTAAATTTTGTATTGCTTTAGAATAATAAGTTATTATAAAAACAGTCCTAAATAATCATAACAATTATAAATAACAATAATATTATCAAGTATAACAATAAATAGAAATAATTATTATCGCAATATTAATTATAATAATAGCCATGAGTGGTTATAATAACAATCATAAACACTCAATTATAACGACAGAAAAAATAAATGATAATAAGAATAAAAATAAAAAATAGTGACAACGGCTATAAAGATGATAACTATACCAAATAACAATAATAGTTAGAGAAAACCCTAACAAATATAAAACTATTATTTTGCAGGAAAATTTGATGCTCTTATCCTTTAAGGCAATCTCAAGTCGCTATCAGAAATTTTTTTGCATGGGACTGCCTGAATTAATTATGCTTTTTACGATACTGAAAGCCGTTTCCAGTTGGATGTAGGATATTCAAAGAGAGATATCTCTCAATTACTAACTTTCCATGTAGCGCTACATTATGGTGTCATGGCTCAGTGCTTATCAATAGCGATAAACCATCACGCTTTTCCATGAGCCAGCAATTACAGAAAGCCCAAAGGTCATGAACCCTAATTAGCGAGTCAACAGCGACTTTGAGCTAATGAGTCAATGAGTGAAACTACTGTATGAAGGAAAATTGTTTCCACAAACAATTGGTTTTAAATGCTTTTCTTGTGTTTGTTTCATCTAATGCTACATACTCCATAGATAAAATTTTGAAGCAGCAGTGCTTGGCTAATGTGTAATTTATTTATCAAACTTACAATAATTATTTATTTTTATTATTATTTAACCACGGCCAACTGATTATTTATTATTATTTAATTTTTATTATTATCAATATTTAAAATAGGGAAAAAAACAAATTATATAAAATAAAACACATGAATATATTTGTGATCACTAATTCTGCATAATTTTTAATTAATATAAGTGGTCTTGAAAGGCAACTGTCTCATATCACTGAAATTTCTGTCCAAATTATTTAATTATATTGACTGCAGTGATGCTGGAAATACAATACACGCATGTGCAAACCAGTAGCGCTACGGCATTCCTATTTCCATAACGCTTCAGTGGTCTGGCGCTATTATAAGTCGCTACTTAGTAGCAACTTTCAATAGCGCCACGTCATCACGACTTCAGTAGCGATATACCCATTTCCAAAAGGGGAAAACCCGTGGCGTTACGGCGTAGCGCTACGGCATCGCGTCATGGAAAGTCACTAAATGTCACAACCCCATTAAACAATGGTAATGCATTGTATTGCATCACAGCACCGGAGTACAAAAGTAGACCAACCTGTCAGTGGCATGGCTATGGTACTCATACAGATTTTCCGAGTCTGCCCCCATTACGTCATCGACAGGAACAACTGTAGATGGTGACCCAGTAAAGGTGACAGCTGTAGGATGTGCCACTTGTATGGAGCTGGGTATGTCAAGGTCGTGGCTGGCTTGCCTCTCTAAATCTCCGTGTTCAGCAGGTGCTTGTTGGTGCATTTCAGCAAATGTCCGCAAATGTGCTCCGTTAGACGATCTGTGATTAGTCTCAGCAGGTGGTCTGTGATGTGCCTCAGCAGGTGGTCTGTGATGTGCCTCAGCAGGCGGTCTGTGACATTCCTCAGCAGGTTGTCTGTGATGTGCCCCAGCAGGTTGTCGATAATGTGCCTCAGCAGGTGGTCTGTGATGCCCCTCAGCAGGTGGCCTATGCTGTGCCTCAGTAGGTGGCCTGTGATGAACATCAGCATGTGGTCTGTGATGAACATCAGCATGTGGTCTATGGTGAGCTTCAGTGGGTAGCCTGGGATGTGCCTCACCAGGTCGTTGGCGATAGGTCTCAGCAGGTGGCCTGTGGTGTGCTTCAGTGGGTGGCCTGCGGTGTGCCTCAGTGGGTGGTCTGTGATCGGCTTCACCAAGTGGCCTACGATAGGCCTCTGCAAGTGCTCTTTGGTATGCTGTGGTATGTTCGGTAGGTACTCTTTGGAATTCTCCTCGGTAGTCGGCAGGTGCTCTTCTGACAGCAGGTTGATAATCAGCAGTGACATAGACATGATCAGGCAGTTGTATACCCTGCTCATGATACTGATCGTCGGGTAACTGTTGCGTTTGGATGTATGACCTGTGTACATTAAATATTGGTTCGTACAAAGCTTCGACATACTATACACTACAGGATGGCTGATATTAAACCTATACAGATAGTATACATATACCTGTAAGAACTCTATACACATAGTCTAATAGTAGTAATTTCATACAATCATATTTGGTTGATATGGTATCTACAGAGTCATTGATAAACATAAACCAAATAGCCTAAGTTATTCGCTCACCTAGGGGAGTTAGGTTGAGGGTATTGTTGATGGCACTCATAAAGATTGTAGTAGTTGGCTGGCTGTTGAGAGTAGTAAGGCTGGTAGGGATGGGTGGGTACTAAGGCTATATCTGCAGCGCCAGCCCCCATAGACATATAACCTACACAACGAGCACAATCAAGTTTAGTCCGGCCCTCAACAAATTTGTTTGAGTAAAACGAAGTTGAGCGAAGTGGTACAGAGGAACGCTTAATAGACATTTACACTCCAAATCCAAATACAACACGAGTCTAGCAATATAAAAAAGTCTATTTGTGAACAAAAATCAACATCTAGTCAAATAACCACCAAAAATATTGATCAGATGATTTGTAATCTCCTTAAATCAACAAAATCAAGAATATAAAGATAGATTCTAGTCTATCAAGTGCTAATTTTGGGTGTAAAAAATTTGAAAACATCATGTACTAGCACCAACAATATATAAACCACTCAAGCTCTGATACATAATATACTTTGTTTCCAATATGACGATCGATGGCGACACGGTGGCGACACTGGCAACAATCGATTCGGCAAGTCAAGCAAAATTGATGAATAATAATTAACAAATAAACAACGACTCAAAGCTAACTTTCTCAATCACTGATTAATATATAGACTGTAACAAATTAATATATAGACTGTAACAAGTTAATATATAGACTGTAACAAGTTAATATATAGACTATAACAAGTTAATATATAGACTGTAACAAGTTAATATATAGACTGTAACAAGTTAATATATAGACTATAACAAGTTAATATATAGACTGTAACAAGTTAATATATAGACTGTAACAAGTTAATATATAGACTGTAACAAATTAATATATAGACTATAACAAGTTAATATATAGACTGTAACAAGTTAATATATAGACTGTAACAAGTTAATATACAGACTGTAACAAGTTAATATATAGACTATAACAAGTTAATACATAGACTATAACAAGTTAATATATAGACTGTAACAAGTTAATATATAGACTGTAACAAGTTAATATATAGACTGTAACAAGTTAATATATAGACTATAACAAGTTAATATATAGACTGTAACAAGCTAATATATAGACTATAACAAGTTAATATATAGACTGTAACAAGTTAATATATAGACTGTAACAAGTTAATATATAGACTGTAACAAATTAATATATAGACTATAACAAGTTAATATATAGACTGTAACAAGTTAATATATAGACTGTAACAAGTTAATATATAGACTGTAACAAGTTAATATATAGACTGTAACAAATTAATATATAGACTGTAACAAGTTAATATATAGACTGTAACAAATTAATATATAGACTGTAACAAGTTAATATATAGACTATAACAAGTTAATATATAGACTGTAACAAGTTAATATATAGACTGTAACAAGTTAATATATAGACTATAACAAGTTAATATATAGACTATAACAAGTTAATATATAGACTGTAACAAATTAATATACAACATCAGCCTTCAACTATTGATTTACTCATTTTAAATAATTATTAAATTAAATTAAACTATAATTATTATTTAATCTTTTTGGACAATTTAAACCATACCAATCTGATTCAAAACAAAAACCATGATATATTTGGTTTTTCCAATTTTGATTGACGGTTATACGATCTAGTATATTATTTCATTTATTCAAAATAAATATTTAGAGCATTCTCCATTGGCCAAAATCTAAACATGGCAAAGCCACAACTGATGTGATTCGAACGACCAACTTGTCAACTGATCAAGCCCGATACCATTCACAAAACCTCGCTAGAAGTAATAGAATATGTATGTGCGTGAACCGAGCGTAGATTGAAATAAAAAAGGTAGACTAGGCCATTCAAATGTTTACATAATACTACTAACAGTTCCTACGCAATATATTTGGATGTTTAATGAGAGAATGCAACTCTCACTAGCTACAATCCGTCAAAAACAGATTTGAGCTGTGGAAGGTGCAATAGCTTACCTGAGGGGCTGAGAGGGGGGTGCGGCAGTACAGGTAAGGGTTGATGTGCAGCAAGTCTTGGCATGTTGCCAGGAGCGACAGGTAGCTGGTGATAAAACCCTGCAGCAGGCATGTTTGGCGGGGAGATGACAAGCTCCGCAGGCGACATTTCGTTGGCAGGTGAGTGCTGATAGTAGCCAGCTATAAGATATACATTACACTAGTATATAGTACAGTAGTATACAGTACAGTAGTATACAGTACAGTAGTATACAGTGTAGTAGTATACAGTACAGTAGTATACAGTACAGTAGTATACAGTACAGTAGTATACAGTACAGTAGTATACAGTACAGTAGTATACAGTACAGTAGTATATAGTACAGTAGTATACAGTGTAGTAGTATACAGTACAGTAGTATACAGTACAGTAGTATACAGTACAGTAGTATACAGTGTAGTAGTATACAGTACAGTAGTATACAGTACAGTAGTATACAGTACAGTAGTATACAGTACAGTAGTATACAGTACACTAGTATACAGTACAGTAGTATACAGTACAGTAGTATACAGTACAGTAGTATACAGTACAGTAGTATACAGTACAATAGTATACAGTACAGTAGTATACAGTACAGTAGTATACATTACAGTAGTATACAGTACAGTAGTATACAGTACAGTAGTATACAGTACAGTCGTATACAGTACAGTAGTATACAGTACAGTAGTATACAGTACACTAGTATACAGTACAGTAGTATACAGTACAGTAGTATACAGTACAGTAGTATACAGTACAGTAGTATACAGTACAGTAGTATACAGTACAGTAGTATACAGTACAGTAGTATACAGTACACTAGTATACAGTACAGTAGTATACAGTACAGTAGTATACAGTACAGTAGTATACAGTACAGTAGTATACAGTACAGTAGTATACAGTACAGTAGTATACAGTACACTAGTATACAGTACAGTAGTATACAGTACAGTAGTATACAGTACAGTAGTATACAGTACAGTAGTATACAGTACAGTAGTATACAGTACAGTAGTATACAGTAAAGTAGTATACAGTACAGTAGTATACTGTACAATAGTATACAGTACAGTAGTATACAGTACAGTAGTATACAGTACAGTAGTATACAGTGCTAAGGACTGACGGTGGGTGTGAAGCGAAGGGGGACGACTCTGCCATTGTATATCAGATGGAGTCTGTATTCTTGCTGTCGGACTGACCACTGCTCTCGGCTTGAGACTGACAGGAAGCTCTGGAGGCTCAATTTTTGGCACGACTGCAAGAAAAATTAATCAAATTGCTCAGGGTTATGTACGTCTACATAAAATGGCTGTGAAAGGTTTGGTTTAGGCGTGGGTGAGAACATCAAAAAGCCAAGACAACCATCAAATTCTCCAATGCCTTCTGTGTACCCATCACAAATGTTAACTGAACTCATCCATCACAAGTCATATGGTAGCTTGTTTTGTACATCCTTGTTTGATTACTGGCTGAAAAACATTAATATTTATGGGTAAATTTAATAGGTCACTACTACTTTGTTTTACTGCATTTTCTTTGAGTAACAAATGCGCGTTAGGCTACTGGGCTGTGATTGGTTATATTTTCGAAGAGCAGGGCAACAATGTCACTAGGACTAGTATTACTTGTGGAAGAAGTATAGCAAGATTGCCAGATACGCGAATCAGGTGTGTCTATTTCAAGTGGTGACGTTTATTTTGCAGCAAATCATTTAGATTTTGGATGAAAAAGAGGAAATAACTCCATATAAATTTCTTATTACCAGTCTATATTTATTGTATCTTTAGTATTAGGCAACTATCAAAGCAGTTGCAACAATATTATAGTATAGTATTTATTTGGCTACATATAATATAATATATAATAATATAATGATTTGCGTTGTTATGGAAAACATGTTATCTGTATGACATGACAATTCCACCATAATAATGGGGACAGTGACGGTCCTTGTCTATCGATTCAATTACCGGAAACAGTTTTTCGCTGGATGGATTTATACACAAGTGTATGTTTCAGATTTGTTATTTAATTTGTTCTTAAATCCTGTTTTATTTGTTTAAAAAATGCATGTAGAACAAAGAAAACATATTATTTCATTAGTAGAAATTAATAACATGACCTGTCAAAGGGATTAAATTGGCAATTTGAACTAACAAAAAAAGTGACAATAATTTCTGTGTTTTTAAATAAAAGAAACACAAGTATCCCTAGATATCATGACCACAGACTTTAAAGGTTTTCGATACTTGTATAATTGTAACGTAAAAGTCAAAGACGTAGATTATGAACACTCTCTGTCAAAGATGGGCTAAGAGATGATTTCCCTCGCACATAATTTGATAGTATTTGATTGGGGCGGCCGACTTGAGAATTACCAACGATCTTCAGCCTATTATTATTTTCAGCCAATAGAATCTATTACCTTGAAACTCTAGCGACGCCTGGCGTACATACTCTTATCATCACTATCAATAATTACCAATAATAATCATTATAATAACAAATATCATAATCATGTGCAATAGTAGTATTGTTATAAATAAACTAATCACTAGGGCAATATAAAAGCAGATTCATTATGTTAAATAATTAAAATACATAGTAATAATATAAATTAATTGATAATAGTTATCTGTATGGAGTTATCTCCTCTATTTCATGCAAGGCCTAAATGAACTGCTTGAAAATGAACGTCACCATTTCAACTCGCCTTATAAGTACCGGAAACTATGAGTCTTACAAATGGCTACATTTGACTCGTGATAAATATAACAGTAAACGTCTGCCATTGAACAGATATAAATATTATGGTTAAAAACGATGTTAAATTATGGCATTTGACTTAGTACCAATGATTACAGGTATATTATCGTTGACCTGGTACTATTTTAAGAATCAGAAATGGAATACACAAACAACTCTGTTTGAATTGCCATAAATAGTGAAGTTACGCCCGCAGTGGATGAAGGTTCTGAAACTTTTAAGAACACAATACTGAACTATGGGATATAATGGTACACATTTCCAGGAGCGGAAAACTGCGTGAAATGACGTAAACATGGCGACTCTCCCACGAACGGCTTTATTTGAATCGTGGACAAAGTTATGTCAAACGGTCACAGCTGGTAATCCTGTTACATTTCATCCACGGTATTACCAATGAGATATGTAATCTAATGAAACTAAAATTATAGATTGAGTTCGCTGAATTATATCAAACTATTAGGGCTTTATTTACCACCTCCAACCCTTCAATCATATCTATGAGGTAAAAATAGCTAATTATCTCAATTACACAACACTATGTTGACAATGCTCTTCAGAAATTTAGCCAATAACAACCCAGTTGCTTAACAGTAATTGGCTAGCCAACGAAAATGCAATGGAACGCAGTAATAGTGACGTATTATTTTTATCGCAATAAACAGGAACGTTTTTCCACCAGCAATCAAACAGGGTGTACAAAACAAGCTACTACATCGCTTGTGATGGATGAATTGACTTACACAAAAGACACAGGCCAATCTGATGGCTGAATTAGCCTTTAATGTTAACCTGTTCCCAAACCAAACCTTTAACGTTGCCGAGGTTATGCACTTCTGTATGAAAGAGAGAGACCAACCTTCCTCCAATAGAATATCGTCATTCTTATCCATGTCCTCCTCATCGTTGTGAGCAAACGTACAAGTTGGACCTCTGGGACACGCCCCTCTTGTCTTTATGTCTCGGCACATTGATGTCTACGCAGAACAATGTCTGGGCTATATTGATATCAGTTGCAGGCATAAAAATAAATTAAATTACAAAAAATAAACAAAAATAAAACAAACAAAAGCCACAACAAACAGATTAAAGCCTGTATTTAACAAAAAAAATCTCCCATTATGTTTCAGAGTAACAAAAAACGGGAGCGGTTTTGCCTATAAACCATAATACAAGAGTTGTCATACTTTTGTTGGGTTACACACATGAGATGACAACTCATACTTAGTAATCTCACCTTGTACTTTGTATGGGCAAGTGTGCCAAAGTTTAGCCTATCTTGGCAGTGATCTCTGACAAAAATAGTGAGGGCATCTACTACTGTATCCATAGCTTGTAGACATTCTAGAACCTGCGCTATGTCTGATGTACCTGCATCTACAAACGAATGAAGCTACAAAGTGAATCACACGCTATCTGTATAGTATGATCTACAGATATTACGAAACAACCGATTGGTAATATTCTGTTCCGAGAAAATGAGGTGACAAACGATAACATTTCTGGGAATGATTCAAATTTTGATTTTGCACTGGTAACCTATGTCTGAACTAACAGGATGATATCAGTAACTGAATTTTGGATAACAAAACTGGTGAATAAAATGAACAATAAACAACTCATTGATCTGTGTACTTTTCATGAGATTTTTATACTCATACAGAAAAAGTGAAATTTAAAATTGTGGTCATTACCGTTACAAGTCTATGTTCCATGTCTATGTTAGAAATATTTGTTTAACGTACATTCATGTACGAGCTACAACTCAGCCCTGAATGGTACATACCTCAATAACAAATAATTCCAATATCATCTGATAAGTTATCAATAAATAATCTATAAATAATGTAGACAATAGTTTACTGTCTTGTATAGGTATCGTATGCACCACCCACCAGTGATTGCACATATTTGTAGCAAGGGTTTCTCAAGAGAGCTGATGTTGGAGGGGTCATTGGTCCTCCCTAAGGCAATGAGGAACTCAGATATACTCTGTCTGAAGGATTGGGGAGTCTGCAGTCTGTCTATTATGGACTGCATCTTAGACTTATGGTACTGAAACAACACAATAAACAATATAATATAAAACAACTTAATGTGAGGGGGGTGGATGGAAGGGGGATGGGGAGGGGATGGATGAGGGGTGGATGGGAGAAGGAGGGGTGGAACAACAGAATAAGCAGGTGTATTTGAATATAAGAATGGTATTACTGCTGGTATGTAATATAAAACAACGTATTATATAATATATAACAGCAAACAATACATAACTGATCTTGTTAGCTGAACAACCACAACATCACAACCTGATTTAGTCCAAGCAGCCAAAAATTGATGTGTGTGCGTGGAGCAGTTTTTTGAAAAAAATAATTATTCTTAAACATTCTTTCAGCATAAAAACCAGATGCCATCATAAGAAAGTGCAGTTAAAAGACTCAAAATGCAATAGCACTTGGCTGATAAAACTGGCAGTAAAGAGGAATGGCTATCAATACATGGAGTTGTGTCCTCCACAAAGTGAGAGGATGACCTTAGCTCAAACACAATATGTAGCAAGGTATATCAGAATTTATGAGCTGCAGTTGACGGAGAAACACTGTTGGGATTAGCTGTTATGCAATGTAAAGTATAACAAACTGAAGAAACAGAGACCTGCACATATTAATATAGCCTGTGACCTACCATGTCTCCATAAAGGAGTGAACTCCATTGATCTGGGGCTATCCTCAGGCCAGCCTCATGAGCGATTTGTACTATCTGCTTGTCGTGTTCGTAGCGCAGATGCTCATATTTACAATATTCCTCTTTGAGCTGCATCAGTGACGACTCATTCTCTCGTTTCATCACCTGCGGCAACACAACAACAGGAAGTGAACAGGACCGATAGACGTGAGTTGACTGGATGCAATAAACTGTAGTAAATAAATAGGAATACCTTGAAACAGCTGGCTCTATACAACAGTTGTACAACATGGCCGATAGCAGTCTTACTGGCCTACAAAATATTACAATATATAACATGGATGAGTTGCTTCTCTCGTTGCTAGTAGCAAGTACTAGTAGGTACAATTGAACTGACTGGAGTGGATAGAGAATGCACATGTAGTGGAATAAGTTATGAGACTACTAAACAGTTAGTAACACTTGCAATGTGTGAATGGGGCTACAAATCTCTCAAATACTTTCACCTTAACACCTGATGACAACAAACTAGTGTAAATTCAGAGTTGTCTCCTCTAAAAAGTAAAGACGACTCCAGAAGTGACTCATAAAAAGCTCTCACATTCCTTTCAAACCGTCTTGCTGGCTAGGCATTATTGTGTGATAATTGGCAATTTAATTATCACTCAGAATTAAGTAACTAATTCCTGATTACTTTTATTACATTACCCTTGCAACTGTTGAAGCCGATAGTGCCAACACAGCGCATTCTATTGATAATGCACATAAAAATATTATTATCAATGATAATATATGTGTTCATCTTATATCACCCGAGCTTTTGGTTGGTTAAATTGGTAGTTCTCTCACCAGTAATAGCGAATAAATTACAAATAATAATAAACGATAAATATAATTTGCTGTCAATTAACAATAATTATTCTTAATATAGTTTACCAATTTACCACGGCGGTTTTAGGTCTTGTTATAATAACACGGAGGTTTACTTTAACACTTCACTAATTGGCATCAAAAAATTGTCAAACGAAATAAAGTTTTTGAAAAGATTGCGATGTAGTGTGAAGCAATCCATTACTGTCCAGCAGTCATAACCTGCCGAGGACTGTAACACCGTCATCTGCGCACTGCTTTGGGAGCCAACTTTAGGCTCCTCCCACTTGGATGACAACCGTAACGTGTAAACTGAAGTAAAGTAGAGAATGATGAAACGCATGCCAGCTCCGCAAATATGTTTCTGATCTACAAACCTGGGGGTATTTCTCCTGTAGCCTCTGAACCACAAACAGTACGAGTACTTTACGGGACAGTGCCGAGCCATCCTCTAGTGCCATTAGAATCAATCTGATCACTTCCTCTTGCATAGCTGCGGATAGAGCATATTCACCAGACAACCCAATATATACTGCGTGGATTTACTGACTAGCCTATACAGCATTTGGCCACTTGCACAAAGTAAAGTAACCATAAAACCAACACAGAAAAATGGATAAGTGAAAATGTTTGTAAGGCCATGAACGGCAGTGACGATTCAACAACAATATGGATAAAACAGTTTTGTGTCCGTGCAGGGACTTTAAAGGGGTGGCTACACGCATCTACATTTGTCAGTATGCAGCGGAAATGCGTTTTTTTTATTATTTAGCCGACGCTTTTTATTACAAAAAGACGGTCAATTTCGTAGACCAACATGTTGGTCTACGAAAACGTTTTTTTGCCTGACGCTTCGGTGATTGGACAACTACTATTAAATAACCACTCTCAATTGGATAAAATATAAGGGCAAAATTTGATGACTCCGGTGAACTTTTTTATAATTCAACCTTGACCTGGTCATTACTGATTGGCCAACAGACCATTTGTTACTTCTATCAAGGAGGGTAGTTTTTATTTATAAACAACTTATTATTATTTCAAAACGTCAATTATTTATTACGGATAATACGATTATTTATCTAGTATTATAAACAAACATCATAATTAATTATTATAATTCATATTTATGATAGTTATCATAATGACTATTTTCAATAATTATGTCCGCTTGCCTCACAGGGGGTGGTTTCAATTAGCGTCATAAAAGTGGTCTAAGGTTGTTTTGATCATTAATCTAGACCTAATTGGTCGCAGGCATTCAGGACCATTTCAATTACAAAATCTAACGACTGCTTTATGACTAGTTGAGGTCCGATCCTATAACCACACACTCATGGTTACAGAAAGGTCCTTAGCATTTATTTGCATGTAATAATGATCTCATATAAATTATAATAAAAAATTGTGCGAGATATTGACAAATAATGTCTGGTAAAATAATGATTGTGGTTAGAAAATAAAAATGAAAGAAATACGATGATTTGAAATAGTCATGAAAATCTAAACCAAATTTTACAGCCGCCATTTCTTCCAAAAACAATTATATTGTTTAGCTTACATTTGTATTAATACTCGTAAATCAAATTATCACAAAAGAACAACAATAACACTTATAGCAACAATATACATTGTTTAAAAATGATTAACTTTGATGAACTAATAAATGAACAGTTTTCAAAGGCGGCCATTTGATAGTTATTATAATAATCAAATCAAATTTCAGTGCGGCCGTTTCTAGGAAGATCTTAGTTATATCAGCAGTCTCGCCTTAGTACAACTACATGACCAAGCGATAGCAAGCATACTGTGTGCGATCGTTGATGCTTCGGTCTAATACACAATGGTCATCTGCAGTAATCATTTACTAGCTAATGACCACTTAATTGAAACAAGATTAGCTTGGGCCTAGGCTTGTCTTAAAACTGTCACTAATTGCTTATAGGATCAGTTAGGATCAACTTCTAATTGAAACCACCCCCAGGACACTTCATAGCGTTGTGGTGATCAATTATTTGCATGTGTAGCCACCAGAGCGACGCTACAAAACGTATCTCTCGCCATATTCCTAGGAAACGTAGGTGTGTGTAGCTTAAAGCTGATGTTTAGAGTATACGCGTACAACTAACTGCCCAGCATTGACTGCATACAGTATATAGGTCATCTCATGAAGCAGTGACAAGGATATATGAACTATGTACCTGGTCCAAGAAATTGACAGCCGCGAGATCTGACAGCTCCCCACAAGTTACCACTGAGTAGATGGGGATGTTGGTGTTGTAGTATCAGCTCTGTTATACATCGCTCTCCCAGAGATCTTACACATCTACCAGCCCTTTCTACAACATACAACACAGTATAACATATCTACCAGCCCTTTCTACAGCATACAACACAGTATAACATATCTACCAGCCCTTTCTACAGCATACAACACAGTATAACATATCTACCAGCCCTTTCTACAGCATACAACACAGTATAACATATCTACCAACCCTTTCTACAACATACAACACAGTATAACATATCTACCAGCCCTTTCTACAGCATACAACACAGTATAACAAATCTACCAGCCCTTTCTACAACATACAACACAGTATAACATATCTACCAGCCCTTTCTACAGCATACAGCACAGTATAACAAATCTACCAGCCCTTTCTACAATATACAACACAGTATAACACATCTACCGGCCCTTTCTACAACATACAACACAGTATAACATATCTACCAGCCCTTTCTACAGCATACAACACAGTATAACAAATCTACCAGCCCTTTCTACAATATACAACACAGTATAACACATCTACCGGCCCTTTCTACAACATACAACACAGTATAACATATCTACCAACCCTTTCTACAACATACAACACAGTATAACATATCTACCAGCCCTTTCTACAGCATACAACACAGTATAACAAATCTACCAGCCCTTTCTACAATATACAACACAGTATAACATATCTACCTGCCCTTTCTACAGCATACAACACAGTATAACAAATCTACTAGCCCAAGTCTTAGGCCCAACATTTGAGGTATTATGCGTATTTTGCTTGGAATATGCTGTGCGTTTTTCATTGGGAGTTGCATGCCCCATTGTTATCTGGGCAACTTTTAAATGGATTTCATTGGATGATTGGTTTAGTGGGAGGGGTCTTCTATGTTGGTCGGTTGGCTTAAGTTAAAAAGATTGCTTTGGCGACCAAATGGTCGCCAGTGCAAAGATTATAGCATACATTCACTACCCTCTTTGGCCCATAGCGTGATCAGCTGTTTTGCTTTGAACTTTTTATTGCACCTCAGTTTATTTTCGGCTCTTCTTATTATTGATATTTATTATTATCAGTTATTAATTATTTTGAAGACATCACCAACAGAGACAAGACTTGAAAAAATTATTAGTACTTATTATTATTTGTATAATATTATTTAATACATTATTGTTGTTATTATTTTCACCATAAATATTATTTTCAGGAGTTATTGTTAATCAGATTATCACATTACTATTATTATGTTACATTTTGTATTACCCATACAATAATACAAAGCACAGAATTTTTTTGTTGTTGTGATTCTTCATATCCATCACCAACAATAACTCCTGACAATAATAATTATGGTGAGAATAATAATAATAATAATAAATACCAATAATATTAATACTTTTTTAAATTTTTCGGTTGCATCGCTAAAGTGAAACTATTCGGCCGGGACCCCCGTTAGATTGAGACTATTTAGCACCCTTTGACGCTAAGAACAAAGACAACTCCGACGAACGAATTTATTGCATTTTTAAAGTGCGGAATTAAAATCACGATTAGCTAGGTAATCAGTAGTTGTTGAATAAACAAATAAATAATAAAAAACAGGATCGCTCAGGGGTAATAGACTCGGCTATTGGTCCTATCAAACCTGAACTTTGCATCTTTGACAAAAGGTTGCTAATAGCTTTATTCATTAGAGAAAACTGATTATAACCGCAGCAGCAAAAAAACATGTCCATAAAGCACTAAACTGAATGACAGCTGAACATCACTAGACTGTCGTACTTACCTATGCCAGCGCAAGTAGCAAGTTGACATGTGATAAGTGATAATAACTTCTTCTGCATGGGACGACTGAGGGTGACAGTACCAGATGTGTTGATGTATGCACAGCTACTCATCTCTAAAATGTTGTATGTACAGGTATGTATAGGTATGTATAACAGCATATATCTAAGGGTGTATGTACAGGTATGTATAACAGTATATATCTAAGGGTGTATGTACAGGTATGTATAACAGTATATATCTAAGGGTGTATGTACAGGTATGTATGTACAGGTATGTATGTACAGGTATGTATAACAGTATATATCTAAGGGTGTATGTACAGGTATGTATGTACAGGTATGTATGTACAGGTATGTATGTACAGGTATGTACAGGTATGTATGTACAGGTATGTATGTACAGGTATGTATGTACAGGTATGTATGTACAGGTATGTATGTACAGGTATGTATGTACAGGTATGTATGTACAGGTATGTACAGGTATGTACAGGTATGTATAACAGTATAACAGTGGTTCTTCAACCTGAAATATTTGCAGATTTAACAGGTTTACTCCATAACGTAGGGGGAGACGAGTCACACTCGGCCACTACAAGACGATGACTATGACTGAACTACTGTACTGAGAGAAACAAAAACTGCTGCAAATACAGTTTGTTGGACCAATTTGATGGATGGCAAGGGTTTGAATTTGTCATCTGTTTCCTGAATGGAGATATTTGTAGATTTATTAATTACATATTTTTTGATAATGTAGGGGAAGACGAAAATCAAAATCATGGAAGGAGTTGACTGTGGGAGGAGGTGCTCGTGGGGGGAAGTGACTGTGAGACAAGGTGACTGTTTGACGAAGTGACTGAGGGAGGAGGTGACTGAGGGAGGAGTTGCTGGTTGAAGATGAGGGCAGTAGAGATGAAGTAAAGAAGGGGAGAAGATTACAGAGAGTAAAAGTAAAACATAACATGTGGTGGTAAACAGAAAATTAGTATTCTATGTACGAATGTATGATATTATATATAGCTCCTTCATACGAGAGTACATTCGTACAAGCTAATCTAACAGATAAATACAACTTCAGACGAGATGGGGTATATAAGGTATCATACAGTGTACAAATCGAACCTTTAGTAAACTGGCTGGAGGTGTTGTTAGCTCCAGACTTAGAACACTTGAGGTGTTTAGACAGTTTCTCCAGGATGTGGGCGCACTCCAGAAAGGCCTGTTGCTCTGGTACCGTACTATACAACTGCACCACAGAATCTTCTAGAAACTTGTCTCTACAAAAGTGTCTTCAACTGTCATTTGACAGTAAGACTATCAACAACCTAGCATGCAACAATAAATATTGTGCAAGTAAAAAATACAGTAGCATTCAAGTATGTATGAATATATCTTGTGGTATAACCTAATCAGAAGTATATAGTACAGTATATAGTACAGAATATAGTACAGTATATAGTACAGTATATAGTACAGAATATAGTACAGTATATAGTACAGAATATAGTACAGTATATAGTACAGTATATAGTACAGTATATAGTACAGTATATAGTACAGTATATAGTACAGTATATAGTACAGTATATAGTACAGTAGATAGTACAGTAGATAGTACAGTATATAGTACAGTATATAGTACAGTATATAGTACAGTATATAGTACAGTAGATAGTACAGTAGATAGTACAGTATATAGTACAGTATATAGTACAGTATATAGTACAGTATATAGTACAGTATATAGTACAGTATATAGTACAGTATATAGTACAGTATATAGTACAGTATATAGTACAGAATATAGTACAGAATATAGTACAGTATATAGTACAGCATATAGTACAGCATATAGTACAGTATATAGTACAGTATATAGTACAGAATATAGTACAGTATATAGTACAGTATATAGCACAGTATATAGTACAGTAGATAGCACAGTATATAGTACAGTATATAGTATATTAGCACAGTATATAGTACAGTATATAGCACAGTACATCGCACAAAACCAGTTGAAAATACCCAAAAACTGGTGCAACAAAGTCAAAAATAAAACTATTTTCTAATATTGAGTTAAGCTGCTGAGACAAACTACTGCAAGAGACAACTGCAGGATTGTGAGCCACTTGGCTGTGTACACTCCGCGCAATGTCATGTTATAATATTCATCTCTACAGTCTCCAGTAATACTCACCGTTCCACCTGCGCCCCAATTGCAGCAGCCAACAGGGCTATATTTATCGGAAAATTTATCATAGCTTGAGTTATCTTATCTTTGGAGTCAAGAGGACACAATTTCTGCTCCCTGTTCAGTCTTTTCAGACATTCTTTACAAAACTAAAATATATAACTGTATTTAGATAGAGATACAAGGTTGTTTGTTGCATCATACATTGAAACATCTTCAACGTTATATAATATATACCTGCACTTACAATTTTGTATAACATATTGACATGTTTTATCACATACATCATACATGACTACATGTACGGAGTCTTATTAACATATACATTAAAGTACAAAGTGCATAATTCGTTGTTGATGGGCCCAAAAAGAACATTAAATTATATATAGTGTTGACATTCACCACCAAGTTTCAGAGTCTCTACTACATATAAATGAGGATTAAAGGTGGCGCGTCAACGATTGAAACGCAATTCACTAGTCGGAGTTGTCTTTACTTTAATGTCAAAGAGAGCTAAATCGTATCAAGCAAAATACTGAAAATAATAATAAATGAATTCTTATTCATTTTTTTAATTTATTTAAAATTCATTATTTATTTGCAACCCAAATTATCCAATTTTTTTCAGTGAAATAACGTGTAATTCAGATTTGAAAATTATTGTTGTTGTTAATTACAAAAACGACGACAAAAAGTCAATCTGTCAATCTTTTTTCAGAAATAATTTTTAAATAGCGACAATTGGACTTTTTCTGATTATTTGATTTAAAAATAATTTTTTCAACTGTAATATTGCTGCAGTTTTTGAGATCTTGGTCAGGTAATTTACTAGGTGAATGCTAGTGTGTACATGATACATAAAATCCAAAATATATAAAAATTCCGACTCCACTGAGACACCTAAAAAAATCTGAAAATAATGGCAAACGTAACTTATTATGATCTCGAAAGATCTGCTCTATGGCCTTATATCAGCTGTTGCACACCAAAAAAAAAATTGTGTACAAGTCAGCCTTTATTGCACATACTGTAGAGCGAATTAGCGAGAGCATAACTCCTGAAAAAAGGTGTTTGACAAAAATCACTAGAAGTTGATAAATTAAGTTTATTTCAGCCCGAAATCGATGACATAGCATATTTGATAATAAAAAATTAATTAGATAACAATAATATAAGCATATACACAATAAGTACCTTTTACTATGAACAATAATATATATAATGTACCAATGATGTGGTTCCAAATCAATTGTATATAGGAATCATTCAAAGGATTGACAATCATCAATTTACCGCTAGCAGGTGAATTATACTTAGTTTCGGATACAAATATGTTTGGAATATATTGACTAGGAATTGTAAGATTTGTGCTTTTCATGGCTGCTGTTTACATATTCAATATTTGATAATCGTGTCTATGCGATTTGATAATCGTGTCTATGCGATTTGATAACCGTGTCTATGCGATTTGATAACCGTGTCTATGCGATTTGATAATCGTGTCTATGCGATTTGATAATCGTGTCTATGCGATTTGATAATCGTGTCTATGCGATTTGATAATCGTGTCTATGCGATTTGATAATCGTGTCTATGCGATTTGATAATCGTGTCTATGCGATTTGATAATCGTGTCTATGCGATTTGATAATTGTGTCTATGCGATATGATAATCGTGTCTATGCGATTTGATAATCGTGTCTATACGATTTGATAATCGTGTCTATGCGATTTGATAAACTAGCCTTGGATCTGTTTTATTAATTGAAATGCCTTTCATTTCAGTTATTGGAAACTAAAACTAATAAACTTGGTGTCATAGCAGGCTGGATCGATGAACAGCTTCTATTATTTATATTTGGGGGCCACATCAGTGGGCAGTGAAAGCATTGATCCAGGCTTTTAACTTCTATTATATAATAATAACAAATCATACCAGTTTGTGAAGACATAAAATTCCCGTGTGTATTGTAGCAAGTATAATTATTTTCACATGCGTAAGCATTACATCATTACATCATGTCGTTGATTCCTTACCAGTACTCATAGCATGATGCTACAGAAAGTAGTAAATAGTGATAGCGAGTCAAAGAATAAACAACTTTGCACTTGCGTGATTGACAACGTTTATTTTGAAGCAATTTAATCTTGATTAACTAAAACAATAACATTTATCTTCATTGTTATAACAAAATGGCTCTGCTTTTTATTATGATGATCAATTTATTTATAACATAGTATTATGGTATATGATGATCATAAAAACTTACAATAATAAACAATATATATAACCTAAACTATTAATAATAAAATAACAATACGGTGAATGAACTGCTTGAAATAAACGCCACCCACATGGCTATATATTAAGTTTATGACATGGATCGGTATGTTGATGACTTATGAGAATGCCTGGCAATTCATTTTATTGAATTTTGGGGAGGTGCTATTTTGCGATCCATTTAAAATATTGCTACCGACCCGTTTGTATTAAATAACTAGCGAGAAACTTTAATTATTTAATTTATTGTACTGATCAATCCCACCAGTGAACACACTTAATGTGTACCAATAAAGCTGTAGCAAATTACAAAATCTATGATTAGTAATTGTATAAACACTAATGTCGTAATGCTAAATTACTAAACGTCACACGCACAAAGTGTCCTTGAACTACAGCTTTTAACAAATTCCATGTGTCGAGTATTTATCAATTATTAACAAACTGCAAGTCATTCTGTCGAACTAAAAATGATAATATTGAACTATGTAGAGCTATTATGAATGGCTGAGGCTTGGTACCTTAACCGTCACAATGGTTTACCTCAATTATCAATTTATATGGGTTGAAATTATGAAAGCTTAACTGTAATACACATTTTATATACTATATATATACCATACGCAAGGTTCGTGTAATTCTACTGCAATTGAAATACACAAAGCCTACTATAGATGCCTATGGATTACGCCATAAAATAAATTACTACCACCATTTACATGAAATATACAATATATATAAATTCACTGGTAACTACTACAGTACTGGGCAGCCTACATACCGTATGTCCACAATCCAAGCTTATAGGAAGACACGAGTCCATATCAAAGTCCTGTTTGCAATGCAAACAAGTGCCAAACTCTGTCCATAGAGCCGGTTTAGACATGTCATCTGATAATCTGTCGACAGAAAAAAAAATGCAACAAGAGGTTGCAACAGCAATATAAAAATTTCTGCAATAAATTTTACACAAAATCAATTTTTAAATCAAATATATTTTGGATATTGAAATGAGTGTAGAAAGACTCGGAACGAAATCAGACACCTTCGATAATGGACATCAACAGAATAGAAATAATGTGAAGTTTTTTCCATTCAGTAGCCGACATCCACACCAGGTCAATTTACATTTAACCACGTTTATTCCAATCCTTATCCATTTATAAAACACACGAAAGCTTATTAAAACTGAAAGCTCAACCAAGCCCATGAAATTATACACAATACTACCATTAACAAGCATTGGCAAAACTACAGAGAAAAATGTACAGAAAAATGAAACAAAAGTTTTTATTAACTGCGATTAATTTTGCAAATAACATAATATAACACATTATTACAACGATCTTTCAAGCAATAATCTATAACATAATTACAATGAAATCTAAAAATATTATTCATTAGCTACTGCAGCTAAATCGCAAAGATTCACACGATGCCTAAAAGGATTCATATATAAATACATTTATATGCATGTTACAGTTTTTTCAACACTCTTCAATCAATCCTAAATCACTAAGCGTTTTTGTTAAAAGATGGCCAGTCAAAGTTTGCCCCGGGTTGTGTGCCAACTGACTTCTGAAATGTACTCTTGCACTGGTGAATGGTAAGAGAAGTTATACACCTTCAGCGCGAATCTGTCAATTTCATTAACATTAGAGAGACTTTTGACATTTTTAGCTTCATAACTGAGCTCTTCACTGACATACTGTTTTGCTGATTTATTCTATAACTATTAGGGGGTTACCTGTCTTTAAGAAAAATGTTAACAAATAAGTTTTGAACTACATATAAATATGAAATGTTGTTGGTTTACAAGATGATTCGGAAGTTAGTGCAGGTGCCTAAGCGAGTCTTTAATGCGTGGTCAAATAGGTGAAGGCTTTACGCCATCACTTGCAATAGACTAACAGGAACATATTTTTTAATTACTCTATTTGCATAATAACAAATATGTATATAAAATGACCAACGGCGTAATAATAACAGCATTGATTGTTATTATTAAGTTGTGCCGTCATATAGTGTGAATAATGGCTTCAGGTAGTGGTGATTCACTCTATTAAAGCAGCAAACAATCAAACTTTGGTCGATACAAAAATATTTTCATAAGCTAATTTAATGGTACAAAACGACCAAGTAAAGCTTTACAATCTAGTACTAAATTAAATTACTAGGATAAAAGTTGAAAAATGAGTTGCAATGGAAATAATGGTGAATAATAACCTTTGATGAATATATGCTACGCTAAGGATAAAGCACTTTTCCACTAGACTGTACAATACTGTAACTGCATGGAGACACAATGGGGGATAGAGCCAATAAGCGTACATACCCCAGGAGTCGCAGGATTTATTAGCTAATTGATTCTATTAGCTGAAAAAATAAATGGGCCAAAAACTTTTTAAAGTTTTCAGGTACAATGCCCCAAACAAAAACATTCGAAATAAGTGCAAGAGATATCACCTCCGAATCCATTGATCAAGTTTATTTTTAAGATGACAGAGAGCGTAGTTTATATAAACTATCGTCTTTGTCGTTGATAGTACAGTCATACAGTTATAGATAATTTTAAAAGTCTATGGTCACAATATCTAAGGAAATGTTTTTTTTTAAATACAAAATTATTGCTAATTTTTTATTGATCAAGACTGCTATTTTGGGTATCCCAAAACCACCTACCCCCAACCCCTACCCTACTGTGAGAGGAGAAACAATTTACAACAAAAACTTGAGCTTAAAGCTCAGCCCACACACACACACATATAGAATATCAAGTAGAGTAAGGGGGAACAACTCAAAAGAAAATGCCAAAATGTTGTACAAACAGAATTGCAAATTGCTGACAAGCTTGGAAACTTGGAAATTTGGGAATCCAAGTTAATTTTAGATAAAAATGATGACAGACGACGACCATATATAAGGAGCAGCTCAGCTACATTGAAAGGCAGTTCAACTCAAGAGAGCATTAAGTGAGGAGCTTTTATAAGCGCTGGAATCTCAGGAGAGGAAGAGACTGCTGGATATTTCTCAATTGGACTTAAGAGAGCAACAGTGAAGGAGCCACAGATTGGACGGGATTTGAAGGAGAAACAGGAGCTACAGGATTACAAATAGAGGAACGGAACAATTTCGTGGTAAGCGAATTTTATTTTGACATTAGCTTTAGATAGCTGTAGCGCATAGACACACTAGTTGAATATTGCTGATAGCAAGCATTAGTTTGTGAAGGAAGTGGTAGACTTGTGAAACAAATTGATATAGGTATTTGGTACTTTGAAGCTGACAGTTGGATTGATTGTTTTGACTGCTTGCAGTGTATACGGGCGTTTAGATTGTACTGTAAGTTCTCGAAGAAAGTATTGTTTTTTTATTATAGGCGAATAAACCTTTGAATCAAAGGATGCGTTTACTTATTTTGGTTTACTTTGTAAGGCACGTAAGAGGTATTGTGTACACACGGTAGATAGCAACAGGCAGCTCACTCATAGCGATATATACCTATTACATAGAAAAGCTTGAATAGGGTAAAAATCAGCAATTACACGTAGGAGCGAGTTCTTGGGGTATATTTGCTAAAACATTGGGAGACATTAGCGCAACCGACTTTTCTTTTATTGTTTACATCTTGATTGTTATTTTAAATAGACATCGTACATCCCCAATTATTGATATACTATTTGTTTAGATACAGCCTTCACGGTCAAGCATTTATTTTCATAAAACAACAGTAACTGACACCAAAATCCTTTACGGTTTGGTGGGGTTGTGGTGGCAAATAGCTTTATTTTTGGTTTGGCTGGCTATTTGGGGTAAACTCACTTTTTTGAACGTGGGTTTGCTTGGGCTCAATTATAAATAATAATATTGATTTTTATCTTTGAATATTTGTATTGAACGAACTATAAATAGTAAAGTAACTAGAAAACCTTAAAAAAAAGATTTCATTTATTTATCACTTAAACTGGTTCGCATATTAACTTCATCGATATTATTGATATTGACTAGTCAGTCAGACAGGTTGTTTTGACAACCAAAAATCAATATTAGAGGACAAGCCAAGGGAATATTATTTTACTTTAGTATTCAGTTAAATTTTTGTTTACATATTAATCTCATTGGTATTGACTAGTCAATCAGACAGGTTGTTTTGACAACCATCTCCAGCTGATTGTCGTATAGCACTAGCAGTAACATTACAACTATCCACTTGTTAAGGATTTGTTTTTTTGTTTAGATATTTATAATTGTCAGGAGGGTAGGGACAGGCCACATACTCGTAACTCATTAGTCTCAGTCTCGGATTGTAACAAATGGTTACTGAGTGCCTGTAATAGTCTCGGATTGTTACAAACGGTTACTGAGTGCCTGTAATAAAGTGGAAATACAGTCCTCTGGCTTACGATCTCATCAGTTAGCAGTTTGACTTATAATTGTTTACCAAATTTTATTATTATTTAGTTTTTTATTAATTCTCGTTTCATCGTAGTTATTAATTTTACCCTATCTACCCCCTGGCACTATCCACGAAAATGCCTGGTTTGCTTAAAATGTTGCTGTTTGTGTGATGCTGCTACTGCTAAGCACGGGTATAATTTTATAATAATAACACTAGGTGAAAAAACATTGCCAAAATTATTTCAAATTCAAATTGTATTTCCTTCCGATGTTGTTTTTTTTACAACAACAATAATAATTAAATCTGAAATACCGGCTATCTTTCTAAGAAAAACATTAAAAAGCACTAAATAATAATAATTAAAATTTTTAGATATTATTTTTAAACTGAAAACGTAACAAAAATGGTACAAACTACTTGCTGAAACATACTATATAATATCACAATGAAGAAAGTTTCTTCTGTCGAAAGCGTTATCATGGACCTTCAAAGACCTGTACATACAAATTTCACTTTTGTTGCTGCAAGGGAGTTTTCTCAGTAGTTACTTTAGCGATGTCTATGTATGCTTTTAGACGGAAGCCGTTTACAACTAGATGAATGATGAGTTGAGAGATGACAAGAGCTGATGATCGCTAAAATATTAAAATTTGAATTTGTCATTTGCATTGTGCTTTAATTTGTATCTATTCACTGTATTAAAATGATTTATTCCTATTAACCTTAGTATTGTTATTAAAAAAGATTATTTTTAAATGTAAAAAGTATAAAAATATCGAATCAACCGGATATTAAAACTGTGAAAAGACAACTCCGTACATCACACAACAGCAACATTCTAAGCAAACCATGTATTTTCGTGGCCAGGGTAGGGTAGGTGGTTTCGGGATACCCTGCTATTTTAATTACTTTTGCAGGTTTTTTTTATTTCCACTTTGAAATTAATGTTTTCTTTCTTCTGAATACACCTAACACAAAAAATAAGGTTACAAAAACAAATTAAATAGCTAATCTGAAACATATCATTCTATATATTTTAATCTGGCAAAAAATTTTTTCCTGTAATTGCACTGATTGAGAAAGACAGTCACTATCCCCATTGATGATTAGAGCCTATTTAGTACATGTTATTTGTCTGATCTGAGCTCTCTGATGGTTTAAGGCAAAAAAGAGCGGAACAAACTGAGCATTGTTTGTTTACATGACTGGTATAAGTATCTACTCTCTGTCTGGTATAATTTCCATTGTCAAAATATATTGGAATTGATACTCCAGTGAATTAATCTATGCATTAAAAACAATCAAATTCAAGTAATCTGGCTGTCCTTTCTCTTTCTCTCCATGGGTGTTCTTCAAAAACTTGAGTAAAACAAAATTATTGAACTCTGATATTGATATTATTACAGCGCAGTACCTTTTTGTGACTTTCCTCCATTAATAAAATTCATTACTTATCACCAGAGCAACAACAGCAAAGATGGAAAAAAATTCTGTGAAAGACCGGTTCAACAGCAGCAGAACAAATATTAATAATAATAATAACTAATGATGAAGAGTTTTTCTGAGTCTGACAGTAAAATATTCATAACTGATAATAATAATTAATAATAAAATATAAACACTAAATAGATGAGCATCTAATCATCATAACATTATTATAATAATAATATAACCATAATAATTATAATAATATAATAATAATCAATCATAGATAATAATAATAATAATAATAACAATGTATGTATCACCACGAATTGACATGGTGATGATAATCTTCCTTATTATCGCAATGGTCGGTGATGATGATCATGATGAATAAAAAAATTATGATGCTGCCTGTGCCTGCAATCATCATCACCATCATGATCATCAACAACAACGAACAATCAATCGATCAAGGCATCGATCCAAATTCAAAAATCACGATTAATACATACTACTTACTACTACAAGTTCAACAACAACACACATGAATGAATGAAATTATTATTTTTTATTATAATCATGAATAAAAATCAAATAACAATAATAAATAATAAGAATTGATAATAATAATTATTATTATAATAATTATTAATTATAATAATAATAATAAAATAATAAATAAATTCTAAAACTCCCCCTCAAGTAAATTATTTTGGTAACTGCTGGGGGTGTATAAAACGAAATTGGTCAGTAAACAATGAAAAGTCATCACATCACGCCATCGGGAGCATAATCGATTGAAAATCTACATATTATGATGTATATTATTTATTAATTACAACAATAATAATAATTCACCAAAAAAACAATTTTTCCTCTTTCAACAACCTATGCGTCTTTTTTGTCGGAAACGGACGCTAGCCCACTCGGCCTCCGTCAACGAGACTATCAATCTCATAGCAAAAACAGCTTTCATTTACCAAGTTTTCCAGTCGTGAAAAGTGTGCAGTGCAATCCTAATTTTATGTCTGAAAGTTGTAATTCAAACCCTAAAAATGCAAAACTGAGCAACTGATCAAAATTACCGTTCATATTTTTCCTTGCTTTTTTAAAAATAGATTGGCTAAAGTTAATGAAAAAAGGGCGAGTGAAATATCTTAAATGTCGGCATAGTTTACCATTGCACAGCTTTCGTTACATTTGTAAGCGAAAACACAAAAACATAACTTTTGTGAACAACAATTGATCCATCTACGATTTAAATTGCATGAATCAGAATGAAGCAAAATCTTTATGTGGTGCAGAAAATTTTGTTATCATCGATAAAGGTGTTGGATTGAAATTATACTCCACTTGAAAATGTGTTTTTTGTGAATAGGCATCAATGCGGCAATAAAACAATGTTTCTAGGCGACAGACAAATCAAGTCCAAAGAGGGTACCCATACCCTCTTTGTCAAGTCCATGTGCTTCCGATTAAGGAAATTATCAGACAGATTGTGTCTGCTTTCTAGTTGCACAACAACCTGTTACTACCATCATTAAAAAATAATTTCAGCAATTTGAACGACAACATACATACTACGGCTGTTGCTGTTGTTGCTGTTTTTGTTATTGCTATCAATAAATTATCCATAGTTGATTCATAATTAATAATCAACTACAATCAATAATAATAATAATAATAATAAATAATCTAATTATTATTATATAATTATTATTATTATCATTCATCATCATGGATGTTGTTCTGTTCTTCAAGTTCTTAGTTAGTAGTAGTAGTTAGTTGTTGTTGACTTTTACAAACAACGTCGTCGTTGTAAAAGTTTTATTGTTTAATTTTTTCCATTTTGTTTGTCTTCTAGTTGTTGGAATATTTTTTCTACTGTTGTTTAGGCCTACTACATGCTACATTGCTTTCTACTACTTGTTTTTATTAATATCTTCTTTGCTACTTCTGCAACAATTTGTAACAGTGTATGGCATCATCATGGAAAGATGATAATAATGATGATAATAATTAGTTTAACCACCTCACTACTACTAAGTCAAGTTATAACTAGTACAGAGTACTGGTCTAGTCGCAGTAGTAGTACAAATACACCAGTATGGTGTAGCTGTACTACTGCTAGAGATAGGGAGCTAGTTTTTATACAATTACCATTTATTACGATGGATTATTATTAGATACATTATACTGTGGAGGAAATGCGCCAACGTCCCCACAGCAGGTCGACCACATTGACATTGTCACTTGCCGAACTGTACATACATTATTATTTTATCTACTGCCGAACTGTATATTCATTACTATCTTATCGACTTGCCGAATTGTACATTTATTCACACTTGTCTACTTGCACTTATTTTATATATTTTATTACTTGCATCAATTCTTATTTTTACATACATGTGCTTGTGCAGCCAGCCGTGGAGCCCAAGCCCACCCAGTTCTATGCTCACCCAGTTCTTTTAACTAACCAATCTCTTGTACAGGCGGGGCCTGCCTTTGTTTGCTAGCTGCCAATCTTGTTATATAACTTTTTGCGATATAAATATGCTTGTCTTGTCCAAATAAATCAGAGTTAGCCTACACTCTCACTTGCTTGTTGATTCACATGCATAAGCGCACTTATGCTAAAGCACAGGTAGCTTAGTAGAAAAGATACAAGTAAGCTCTTGCACTGATTGCGCTGGCAGAGAAACTTACTAAGTTCAAACACTTGCACAACAAACTTGGACAAGAGAAATTGCACTGAAACCAGTCGACTAGCAACTAGGATAATAGTCAGTAGAAAGTGGTCAGTCGATTCGACTCACACTGCACTTGACCTACGGGCAAGTGATACTGGAACGATTATTCGAACGGCTAGTTCGACCTAACACACCTATTCCTCTGGATTAGGCTGCGGGCGAGTTGGAAGGCGTACACTGCACTGTTGTACCTCACTTACTACTGTGGGCCGCTGTACAGGTGACAGCTACCACTTCACCCTAAATTCCTGTACAATACCATCAATAAATTATATTATTTGAAGTAAAATTATGCCAACTCTCTAACAGGACCGAAATCAGGCCCAGTTAGTAGTCTGTGAACAGACCGAAAACAGGCCCAGTTGATAGCCTGCGGGTGGACCAAAAACAGGCCTGGTAGATAGTCAATGGACCGAAAATAGGTCTAGTTGATAGTCTGCGGGTTGGCCAAAAAAAGGCCCGGTAGATAGTTGAGGGACCAAAAACAGGCCCGGTTGATAGTTGAGGGACTAATAAGACTAAACTCCTATTATAATTTAACTTGCAGTGTAATTAATCACCATCTCGAGTAGTAGTAGTATAGGCTGAGATTTACTTAACAACAGACTAATAGTCACTGTTAACTTGCAGTGTCAATAGACTTGCCCAGCTAAACTAGTGTTAGTGCAGTGACTACTGTGAGACGTAGATTTTTATAACTGCCACGTAGTAGAGTGGGTGCAGAGGCCTATTTAGCTACAAGCTCTATCTGTGATCAACTCCAGCGCAACTACTAACTTATAAACTTGCCCCGCTAAACTAGTGTTTATGCAGTTACTACTATGAGACGTAGGTTTTATAACTGCCACGTAGTAGAGTGGGTGCAGAGGCTTACAGTTAGATTTGAGAGAAGCAGAATTATTTAAAGTATGAGCACAACTTTATTCATTGCCAACTCTGGCACGAATAAAATAATTCAAGCTTATATAGTAGTAATACTCAAAATTGTGTCCCTGATTGGACAAGATTTTAATAGCTCAACTACATCCGTTTTTATACAACCTCTGACAATAAATATTTGCACCAGAACTGATTAAACAATACTTACAATAATTTTTAAACATCCACAACGCAAATTCGCAACTTATAGTAATAAAATGTTAATGTTTAATAATAAATAGTTGCAATGGAACATTATACAACAATGCAAAGAATTGATTACATTAAACGGAGTTTACACAGCGCTCGCTATTGATAACGTTTTTACCAGTCCGTTCACTTTGATGCTATATAACTGCTGACACAACTTGGCAGCATCAGTGCTGAGCATCTACCACTGGCAGCGACATGTTCTTTTGCTACGAGTGCAGCTTTTTGTGTAGAGTTCTTCGGGAGTTGGCAAAGCGTGAGTGAGTCCACCAAAGAAGAGGTCGTTGTGTAGCTTGTGATGTTTACTTCACCTCTAAAGAGAGGGAGGCTGAGCATAAGCACCTCTTCCATGCTTGAACTATCTCCACACAGACAGATCCACCGAAGGAGCCCAGGCCACTAAAATGACCAAGCCCTCAGGAGCGTCAGCTCTATTCTGACCCCAAGGATCGCTGTCAGCCTTCCATAAGGCAATGGGTGCGTCGCCCATCCAGCGCCACATTCCTCACGAGCTAGTCCAGCCCCAACAGTGTCATCGAAGATTGTGTTGGCCGCTTCTCTAGATGACATTGACTTGAATAATACCTGGGACATCTCCTTCTGAGCAGGCTGCTCTCTCCCACAACGGCCCTTTTCAGGGCCACCAACCATTACTAAAGAGTTGAATTGTTCCTGTCCTTGGCTTGTATCAACATTCCACAGCAGGTTTACTTCATATTATTTGTTATATATAAACACATTTATAAAACTGGTAAAATACAGATATAAAACTGATAATATTGAATAAATATATAAATTACTTATATGTCTATCGTTAATTACTTTTATTGCTGTACATTGTTGTCTTTATTATTTTTTTTTATTACTACTCGAGAAACAATTTACTTGGTTTTTGTAACATTTATCTGCACCATTAAATTCTGACATTCCAACTTTCATCTATCCGTTATACAAAAATAAATTAGTCTTACACGCACTCCTTAAACTGTCACTGGTAACATTTGACAATGCTACTGTTGCAGTGGCTACCATCATTTATAAGCATATTATTGATGTTTAAATAAATTACGTGTAGCAGTCATCTTTCTAAAAGTAAGGGGCGTACTGAAATCGGGATTAACATAATTAACGAACATAGCTCGGAAAAACTTTCGAAAAACCTTTCAAGTGCATGTAAGAACTACATCGGAAACAAAACACCAAAAAGACCTTGCTCAAACACCCAACAAAGAAGTTTATTTTCACTTTAGAAAACCAGATTGTTTTGGTATTCATTCCAGGAAATTTTAACATTGGTTGCTTGACATGAAGATAGGCCACTCCTGCAATGGATGTCAATGTACTTTCTACTTTGCTTGAAATCGATGCTAAAACTTGCTAGAAAACATGTAAATGTTGGTCTTTTTTGGTCAAATGAGACAATGAGACACTTGGAAGCTTTAGAATTTTCTCGATTTAATATGGTTGCCAAGATATACCTTTGGGACTAGCAAATATTTTAACCAAATGGCACATATAATCGGTGACATACACATGTGCTGTGGTATATATTATACAAATAATTGCTGTTAAAGGGGGATGCCAACTTCTGCTTTTCTCGGTATCTTGGTTGTCAACTTGCAATAGTTGTTTCATTCTCTACTTAGCATGATTTTACTCGAGGCCAATTTTGGTTGTGGTTCACAAATACTCCATGGTCTTTACTGCATGGTATATATTACTTTCAAGTTTGTCGGCATCTGTTCTTGCACTCGTTATCCTCATGTCAGGTGTTATCTGCCTTTCTATTGTGCTGTGTGATTGGTTTACCTACACATCAGCTAATAAAACTTCATTAGCAATGCTATAACCAATATACAGTAGTTAAACTTTGAGTATATATGGCTTGGGTGGTGCTTGGTCTGTTACATCCATTGAGAAATTGTTTGAGCATTTTTTAGGCATGTAGAAGCTGTACTGAACTTTGCGCACAAGTTCCAAACCTGTGTGGAGTTGCAGTACCAGTCTGTGAGTGTGTAAGGATTAATTAATGTTAGGGATATGGTTCATTGTGTATTAGAGATTAAAAACTTTTGTGTTAATTATATCAAGTGTTCTCCGTGTAGTTTTTTATTCTCATTTGTTTATTAATTTTTTACTGTTCTAAATTTTTGGCATTTCTATTTGTAGCTGTCATTTCTTGACGCTATTATTATTTCCAATTTTTCATAATTTCATCAGCTGCCTTGTAAAACATTTCTTTGATTAGGCAAGAAAATATAGATTTTGATGTAATTTGAATAATTGTTACTTTATAATGGCAATCCTAATTTTCAAGAAACCAAACTTTAAAGCCACATTTACCCATTGAAATATCCCAGAACAGCCGTGGCCTAGTGGTTAGAGCACATGGATTGTGACGGACAGTTCTATGTTCCGAGATCCAAAAAGGGTCATTGGTGGTGTCAAGTGCATCCGACCTTAAAGCTGATCTCCATACCTGTCATGGAAACTTGTATGACGTTCTGCCAGCACAATAGTGTTTAGAGTAACCCACACTTGGCGATCGCGAAAGATGGGTGCAAAGTTGAACGCTTGGCCATAAAGACCTGTGAATTACAAACGCAGTCACAGGACATGAATTGGTCCAAAGTTTCTTTCAAAAAAACTCGAAAAATGATGATAGTTGTTGAGCTTTTTTCATAAAGAACATTCGGATTTCGAGAGGTAAAAAATGATGAATTACTAAAATAACGCCACGATATGTATCATTATTGACCATAGTTATAAGTCGATTGCTACACCACATAAAACAAGAGGCATGAAAATGGCCGAAAGTCGAGAAAGAATTGATCATGGCTCAGATTTTCTTCGACACCGTGCATCGTCAAAGTTTCCAAAGTCAACCATCGCCAAATATTGGGCATTGTTAAAAGTCCTACGACATACTAAGACACCTACAAGCCTTCGACACATATGGAGATCGGCCTTTGAATCACTGCCGGTCTCTTTTAAAATTTTCTGTGTTGGAATTCATCTCTACTTGTGAAAAAATGATATATTTGCATCTATCATGCGGAGAAAAAATGGCAGTGTTGTAATCGAGATTTATTGATACCTTGTATGTTGTATACAAATTTTGTACATAATTAATTTTTAATTATTGATTGATAATTATTGTTGTGAATTAATCAGTAAATAAAATTGATTTAAGAATAAAAACAATGTTAGAGCATTTTTAATTAATGGCATTTGCTCAATGCACTTGTCTTTTTACGCACTGCCCCATAAGTACTTCGTTTTCGAAGCTACTTTTTAACAGTATCTATAAGATATGAAAATAATAATAAAATTTATACCAAATAGCATTATGATGAGTCATGATTTTACTGCTGCGTATTAGGGCAAGCAAGAGAAATTAATCTGTCGTTTTTTGGCCCAGTTGAGTAATTGTTTGACTTGTCCAGTTAAAAATCTAGAGTTCATGGTTTATCTTTGGTTTCCTTGATTTTTCTTACAAGAGTGTAGCGGCTATGTATGGTAACAAACTATTTGGTTTCCAGCTTTGAAATACACATAATCATTGACAAAAATGGCAGAATTGCCAGCCAAACAGGAGATAAGACAAGGTTTACTAATTTCTTGTCTCTCATTCAAAAAACTAACACAGTGTTTTGCTGAGACACCATGCAGTATTATGCAAATTGACGTAATAAACTGAATAGATGAAGTGAAAGAAAGTTATATTACAATAACTTTCACTTTTTTCACTATGAATTCGTAGACAACCCAAATGGGATTTTCCAAAAGGACCAGCATTCAACCTGTTGGTTTATAAGCCATTCTCATTTCATTCCCATTTCACAGTACAGAAACTTCTGGTATATTCACAGAACTTTGAGCTTGGCTCGCTTACATTAATGGTTACGTTTTTAGGTTGCAACCGAGTTTCAGGGTCATGGCTGGTGTCGCAGCTCCTTTGTTTGTGGAGTCAAAGGTCAAACAGCGACCAGTCGTATTATTTGGCAAGTCATACTGTCCAGACAGCAAAAAAGTTGGAGCTATACTCAAAGGTGGGTCTGATTGTTCTAAACTTAACAGTAGTTGTAATGGGTGACGTTTATTTTCAAGCAGTTCATTTATGTCTTGGATGAAATAGAGGAAATAACTCCTTATATAATTATTATCGGTTAATTTATATTTTGTTTTTTTGTTAATGAACAAAATGAATCCGCTTTTGTATTGTCAGTTTATTTATAATAATACTATTATTGCACATGATTATGATATTTATTATTATAATGATTATTATTGTTAATTCTATTTAATGTGGTGAAATTGTCTTGTCACACAAAAGCCATGCTTTCCATAACAATACATATCATTGTATTATGCGTAGCCAAATAAAATTATACTGTAGTAGTGTTGTGACTGCTTTGATAACTGGTTGATGGTAAAAATACATGATGTTATTACGAATGAACTGTTAATAATAAATTTATATGGAGTTATCTCCTCTTTTTCATAGGAGACCTAAATGAACTGATTTGAAATAAACGTCACCATAGCAATGAGTGTGAGCCATAGAATTATCTCCCCCTAGTTCTATGGTGTGGGCTTAGGGTTTTAATCAAATACTAATTAATCTGTCTATGAATGGCTAACCCTGGTAACCTGACGCTTTCGCCAGCCCACTCGATCTCTTGTCTATCAGATGTTGCTCATAAAGTCAGTTTGCCTGAAATCTATGTTGTTACTAAAATTCGCACTGCATGGACTACAAAATGTTGCCACAGAAAACGTGAGTTGCACAAAAATTGTTTTGTCATCAGAGTTGTCTTGTCTGCTTTAACTAATGCCCAATTCTTAGACAAAATTTGTGAGCGTGTTACACCAAGCACCACTTGTACCATGTTAAATGCAAGCAATTCAATAATTGTATGAGATGTCAATCAAAATAAATTTCATGCAAACGCTATGCATTTTATTGCGTTTTGGAGTTGTCTACTTTTTTTAGAAATGTCTTGGTGTGAAAGTGCTAAATAAATAGAGTCAATGCTAAATAATTTTAAAATTTTCAGCGGAATATGCACTGGTGATAGTGCAGCTTCAAGAAGTTGCTTGTACTTTCTATAGCAGCTGACATTAACCGGGTAGTTATCTCTCCAAAAAAAGACAACTCTAAATTCACATCAGAATTGATTCCTGTCAAACTCGAGCTTGCTAAAAATAATTGTTGCTGCCAAAATCATAATGTATTATTGTGACAAATAACAGATTTTTAAGAAATCGTAAGTCTGTAAAAGTCTATATTATGTTCCTATAGCTAAAAGTTCGGTTGTTAGCATTTTGAGATGATTATTTCCACTTTAGTTTTTATAATTGACTATGTTGGTTCATTCACAAATGTTACTATTTACTATAATAAAGTAAAATCAACTTTTTTAATTATCTTTGATAGTGCTACCATTGCTTGTGAGCAGTTTCCAGAGCCATTTTTGAAAAAGATAATCACAGTCGCTGTTAGCCTTTGATTATTTTTTAATCAATTTTAAAAATTATTAATTGTTTTACTTTTATGCAAACAGAAGTTTTCTTTCTTGTCAATAAAATTTTACCCCGGTTAACGTTTTATTGTTGTTGAGCACAACAATGCCGGCAAACTTTATTATGTCAGTAATTTTTTTTGTGCAAAATTCATTTTCATATTTATTTATTTTAATCTTCTGTCAATTTTGATCAATGAAATCGCTCTTTTAAATAAAAAATGGCTCAAGTTTTTTTAGACATTGACCTTTGCAGCATTATAAACATGAGTATTTGTGGCGGATCTATGTATGGAAGGGGTGTGAGTGGTGCCACCGAGTATATAGTGGATTCACTAATAACGAATAAAAATGTTGACTCTATAAAAACTCCTACAAAAAATCTGATACTGTCTTTGATTTTTATATTAGGTTGGATTCATAAGTTATTTAAAAAGCCCATTTTCCATCATCTCAGAGGGGCCTCTCTACTGTCCCTCCACTATCTCTCCTCTGCCCTTCTACCATGCCTCTACCGTCACACTCATTTTGGGCCACCATCTGAGACCACCCTCTAAAATACTTGGACCACCTACTTGAGCCACCTACTTCAGCCACCTACTTAGACCACCTGCTTGGACCACCTACTTGGACTAATTCCATCCCCACTCCGGACCACCCAGCTCTTACCAGTTGATTTTGTAGATGAATACCAACTGGATCACAAAAACTTTGAGCGGGTGAACATTGAGAGAAGACAAGATGTCAACCAGATAGAGGATTATTTTATGATGTTCTGTTTGTCAGAAAAGAGAGAGGTCCGTATCTGTCAACTTTTTTTTCACTTTGATACCAATGTGCACCTTGAAGGTAGTTGATAACATTTTGCACCCTGAAATATATATGATTTATTTTTTACCATTCTGTTTACTATTAATCCCTAAGCTATGACTTTCTAAGTGCTGGAAACACTTACATCACACTACTCTAGATTTCACAGTTTATTGTCACAGTGTCGCAGTGTCATAGTTTGTTTGCTTTTGTCTGCAAATATTATTAGCTGAATTGGAACCTACGTTGCTCCTGTGATGTATCATATTTAAAGGGCTTAGGACACCTAATTTTGAAAGGATTTGATCTAATTTAGACATTTCGAGGTTTCATTGTTTTTTCAAACAAATTATCTGGAGTTGCTCTCTCGCCAGTAAGGCGATTTCCATAGATGCAATTAATTCTGATGTAGATGCAATAATCAAGCAATAACATTAGTATAATTTCATATTATTATGAGATAGAAACAGCATTGCTGAAAGTATATTTCCAGCTTTGTTTTTTTCACAACAACAAAAATAATTAAATCTTAAATATTTGCTACTTTTTTGGAAAAAAGTTGAAGAGCTCTAAATAAAGATAATGAAGATTTCCAGAAGGTAGTTTTCAACTGAAAACTCAACGAAAACGCTTCAATTACTTGTTCAAATCTACTATATCATAATTGAACTGCCGCTTGCAGATAGCCCCTTCTGCAGACCACACAGTCATAGCCCTCCATAGACCTGAGTATATATATTGCATTTTTTGTTGCTGCAAGTTAATTTTCCAAATAGTTTTGCAATGCTCAATGAGAGAACAACTCCACACTCAAAATGCATATTGTAGAGTGAGTCCTGAGTCTATTAATGGTGCCTAGACACACAAAGCTGTATCCAAGTTAATAATGTAATAAATTGCTGGTGGAGTGCTTAAGAATTATGTAACTGATTTTATTTACTTATACCAACATTTCTAAATCATTTTGTTTATATAAAAAAATTATTTTATTAAAATTTCAAGCCTTTCAGTTTAATCAGAATTTTTAATTATTTAGATATTATTCTATGCCATTCACTCTTACTTGATACTGCTTGTAGCTGCCCCAGCTGTGGATTGCAGGTAAGTATGTAGGAAATGAGTTCAAGGTCAGCCACTTACACAAGGAAGGCTATCTGTCATCGATGCTCACAGATGCCGGGCTTTCTGTGCCTACAGTAAACGCCAGACCAACAGGTGAGTTTGTTGTATTTGTGTCACTGCTGCAAGGAGTTGTCCCACTTTGTGGAAATCCATTTGTATTTGTTAATAAATTGATTTGTTTATCCCTACTAACTTATTTACAACAGCTAAAAAGACAAACGTAAAACAGAGCTCCGATGCAAATATCGCTTCCGCAGAAGAACAGATAGATACTCTCAAACAAATGAATATTATTTGATTATTCGTTATTTTTTAATCAATTTTTTGTAACTTTTGGTTTGCATGAAATATTTTTATAAGATTGATGTGTTTTAAGACAGTGAAAGTTTCTACTATGCCACGAATTTTATTGAAGTGCAATTGTACATTGGCACAAAACCAGATGGTTGCTAGTGGCCTTGTGGTTGTTGGCATGTTTCATGTTTTTTATGTAGTTTAGATGTTCTAGATGGTTCCAATAATTTAATTGAATATGGCTTGTGCGGAGTAGTTCTTAGAAAACTGCTGCATCATCTTTCAGTGAATTATCAGAGTTGAATAAAATATTCCACTTTCCTGTCGCCAGTCCTCATATTATTTTTTCACTTTTAAACAACAAAAAATGAGTTCCATTTGATAATCTAAGTCTTCACTATCCACTTTACTCTGACTTGCAAAATTGAGTAAAAAGAGCGTACTTGTTTGTAACGTTGTTGAAGGATTGTTGAAAGAAACTAAATGAATTCACATCTATATCTTTAATGAACAGTCAATTATTGGTGTAAGCAAAGCGATCAATGGGTCCGGATACATTTTCATCTTCTGAAATGAAAGAAGGTGATACACCTGAGAAGAAGATTGCCATGAATCGGTAGGAATAGATGGAAGGAGGCATGACTTTAGGCTGATCATCATAAAACGAAAAGTACACTTTCATTACATACATGCTCGAATAATTAGTACCACATGATCTAGTTAGAGAAGTAAGCAGCAAGTTTGCATTTGCTCTTGAATTTATTTCAGTGGAAATTTTGCACTAGTGTAAAGGAGTTTGAGGTGATCGCACATGGTTAAACAGAGAATAAAGGACACATAAACACCATGAAATGAAAAACTGTTAATATTGTGTAAAACAACCTGACATTGACACATGACACACTTTAGAACTCCTAAAACATTGACAGGTTCACGGATTAGTGTTTTGTCTCAATGAAGATGTGGGTTGGAAAGGTCAAAGGGCTGAAACAAGTGCAAAAGTTGTTGGGTTAAACTTGGGTCTATAAAAAAAATAGCCGACTTTTGAAAAGATATTGACAAGTCAGACATGTTATGTGTAGGCCAAGCTCTAGCTTAGCACTTTAGACATTGAACACTCCCTGAACCGAATGTTACAAGCTTGAAAGTAGTTATTAGACAATGGGTTACCAGCAGAGTAGTTTCGCTTTAGCGATGCAACCACGAGTAGCATTAGACAGGAGTGGATTTAACTTGAGGGAAGGTGTATTATTAGAGAGGAGTGGATTTAACTAGGGGAAAGTGTAGTATTAGAGAGGAGTGGATTTAACTGGGGGAAAGTGTAGTATTAGAGAGGAGTGGATTTAACTGGGGGATAGTGTAGTATTAGATAGGAGTGGATTTAACAGGCGGAAAGTGTAGTGTTAGATAGGAGTGGATTTAACAGGGGGAAAGTATAGTATTAGAGAGAAGTGGATTTAACTAGTAGAGAAGGGGAGTATTAGAGAGAAGTGGATTTAACTAGTAGAGAAGGGGAGTATTAGAGAGAAGTGGATTTAACTAGTAGAGAAGGGGAGTATTAGAGAGAAGTGGATTTAACTAGTAGAGAAGGGGAGTATTAGAGAGAAGTGGATTTAACTAGTAGAGAAGGGGAGTATTAGAGAGAAGTGGATTTAACTAGTAGAGAAGGGGAGTATTAGAGAGGAGTGGATTTAACTAGTAGAGAAGGGGAGTATTAGAGAGAAGTGGATTTAACTAGTAGAGAAGGGGAGTATTAGAGAGAAGTGGATTTAACTAGTAGAGAAGGGGAGTATTAGAGAGAAGTGGATTTAACTAGTAGAGAAGGGGAGTATTAGAGAGAAGTGGATTTAACTAGTGGAGAAGGGGAGTATTAGAGAGAAGTGGATTTAACTAGTAGAGAAGGGGAGTATTAGAGAGAAGTGGATTTAACTAGTAGAGAAGGGGAGTATTAGAGAGAAGTGGATTTAACTAGGGGAAAGTGTAGTATTAGAGAGAAGTGGATTTAACTAGGGGAAAGTGTAGTATTAGAGAGAAGTGGATTTAACTAGTAGAGAAGGGGAGTATTAGAGAGGAGTGGATTTAACTAGTAGAGAAGGGGAGTATTAGAGAGGAGTGGATTTAACTAGTAGAGAAGGGGAGTATTAGAGAGGAATGGATTTAACTAGTAGATGTTGGTAGTATTAAAGAGAAGCAGCGTCAAAAAGTCAAAGAAATGTTGGAAACCGAGTGTGGATATAGGATCATGGAAGCAAGAGCATTGAAACGTTTCGTCTTCTAAGACTTTATTACAGAAGAACCTGTTAATGTATTTTGTGAGCATTTATTTTGATAACAGTGTGCAATCATTCACTTTAATAGCAATATACATGTAATTTCAACACACCTGCAAGTTATCAAAGCAGAATTACTTGTGTAGGATTAACGCATTACAAGTCAAGCAAATTGACAACATAAATGCTTAGCAAATGCTAATTGTTCATGAGTGAATGGCGTATACACAAAGCACATTTCTTATAGTTGGCTTTGAATCCCTCATTGGCTATCATTTAATTGATTTATTTCTTTTTCATAACAGTGAATAGATGCTTTGTATTAAAATGGTCATTATGTAAACACAGCCTAAATACAATGCACACAGGGGAACTACCTGCAAGGCTTCATTTTAACTTGAGATGATGGCTGCCGCACACAGTAACAGCAAGTGTGGGTATTGTTTAAGTGAGGAAGAAGACAGAGTGGATCCAAAAAGACTCAAATGTGGGCATGAGTTCTGTTTGGGTTGTCTGCAGGCAGCAAAAAGAGATTGCCAGAGATCTGGAGTGATGATGAAGTGTGTCTTTTGCTCGTAAGTATACAAGAACCAAATGCATTTCAGTAAGATATGGAAGCTGGATTTCTTAATGTGGATACAGCAATCCTTTCTAATTAGTTGAGAAAACCAGGTTTAATGGGACAAGCGGGTCCTCCTGGTTTCCAAAGAGCCTTGCTTGGTGCACCAGTTACTAGAAGAACCTATTAGGTACCTATTTAAGCGCACCGGTTAAAAAATTCTGGCTTGTAGATTGATATGTATTTATGGACTTACTGAGCGCAGTTGATGGTTTGAATATTCAGTTTGTTGTTTGATAAAAATTTATTTGTTATGGAGCGTTAACTATTTTGTTGAGTGCAGTATGGAACCCTAGGTGTTTCTTTTTTGTGCAGTGAGGTTAGGTTTATATCCACGAGTTTGTATCATGGCTTTAATTATTGCTTGGATACTATCATATGTTGGTACAAACCAGTCTGATAAATTACTATAAAAACAAATATTGTCAGTTATTTTTGCACTTAAACTGACTATATCCCCCACCTCTTTCCACCATTTGCCTCAAACCCCCCATACACTTCTTTTCCTATCCCCTAGTAACTTTTATATCAACCAGGGACCCCCCCCCCCCCCCCCCCCCCCACTGTTACATATGAGCTATCCCGGGTTAAGGGAGTCAACTATACCGGGTCATATACCGGGTCTATCCTAACCCTGTCTCAGTTATATAGATCATAGAGAGACCCCCGGCCAGTATCCTGGCCTAGTTAGCCAGAGGTATCCAGAAAGAAGAGCCCAAGGTCCAAGAAACTAACTACCAACTTATGAACGACTGAGAGTGAGTCTGGATTACCTGGGAACAGAGACTGATGAACCATACCTGCCTTATAACGCTCGTCAATTTCCACTCACCTGTGATTGGTCGTGGGAATTGTGGGAGCTCGTGGTGCTTGCTGTATGATTGGAAATTACTGTTTGTATGCATTATTTCTTTTGCTATGTATGGTTGGCTCGACCCTGATAAAGGGGTGAGAGTTCCTGGTTTCCCCTATAAAAGGTGGTGTGGTACATTTTTAAGACAGAAGTCTGATGGATCTTGAGTAGTACACATTTCACTTTGGTAAATGGAATTGTGAATTAAGGTATTTAACATCTGTGTATTGTGTCTGGGTTGCAGACTCCGTCGAGACGTTAGGGTCAACTTTTTGGGTAGACACCGGGTGTTTGAGTAGAGTGGAGTGTGTGCAAGGAGTGCACATGGTGTAGTAGCAGTTGTGTCCATAGTAGTGGAAGTAAATCTACTACATTGGGGCAGCGGTGGGATATCTGCAAAACAGAAGGACACAATGGAGTGGAGAGCAAGAAGAAGGAAGCTATACAGAGCCAGCAATTACTCTGTATCCTTTCCCCCTTTCCCAAAAGCTATACAGAGCCCTGTATATTATTTTTCCCCTCCCCCTAAAGTTATACCGTACCTGTATACTCCTGCATACTGACCCTCTCTGTCAGAACCATTGTTCTCAACTCCTTAGCTTTGCCATTGATTAAATAGGGCTACCCAAAGAGCTAGGTGTGCTGAAAGAAACCCCATTGGAGCCCAACCTACTGTCGGACTTGACTAATTTACAGAAGTGATTCAGAGGCTAGTACAACCCCCTTCGCAAGGCCCAGTGAAGACATCTTTCAGAGCCCTTGAGTATGACAGCACTAGCGACATTGAATATTTTATCACTTTCTTTGTGGAAGTAGCAAATGCTAATGAATGGGGCCAAGCCACTGCTCTGTTTCACCTGAGGGAAGCACTGAAAGATGATGCTCTTAAATTTGGCCGACCACCAGCGTAGAAGGTGTATTCACTTCACCGTGTGCATGTTTTGGGCTCACACTAAAAGATGTCCAAGCCAGGCTGACAGTTCTACGCCGTTCACCCAGAATCTCACTACAAGAGCACACAAATGAGGTAGAAAAATTAGTTTGCGTTGCTCACGATTACCTACCCCTTAGAAGGGTAGGTAATGTGTGTCCACACATTGGCAATGCTTACCTGCAGCGGCACTTATTATCAGTTCAACCCCACACTGTTGAAGATGCTGTCAGAGCTGGCAGTGAATTACTCTAGATAAAAGCGGACTTTAAAAATAAACCCTCCAGAGCAATAGGGGTAGACGAAGAAGAGGAGGACCAACAGCTAAGTGGCAGGCCTCCACATTTCCTCCCCTCAACCAGGTTTAACAGACGGCCACCTTACCTGGAGATACTTTAGTTGCTCAGATGAAAAATAAGCAGAAGCTGACAAAAGTCATCAAGCTCCAATCAGAAGAAATACGATGGCTAAAGCATCAACCGACTCCCCCACCCCCACTGATAGTCTACCAATCACCCCCCTTTCTCCCCTTATGCCTGCCCCTCTTCAGTGCTGGGGATGTGGTGCTATTGGACACTTACAGCTTACAGAGAATCTTTCTTGTGAATCAATGGCCACCCCATACAACTGCTTCCCATTTTACTTCAGAAAACGGGCACTGCCCACAGTAGGGCAACTGGTCTCCAACTGCTCCCAGACACCCCAAAATTATCAAAGAGAAATAGAGAGGTTAGAGCAGTAAAACCCATAGATCTAACCCACCTAAAAAAAGTGAGACGACATCCTATCCATCCCCAGAACTTTGGTAGCTGCCCTACAAGAATTTGAAGACCAACATAGAATAAAAAGCATTTTTACATGATGACTAAACAAAGAGTTTGCAAAGTACTTGAGTCTAATTCAAAAGAAAATTGAAACATTTATATATATTTATAAATAAACAAACAGACTTTGCTGTTTACTCATTAGAGTTTATTGTATCTGATTGACTACTATCCATAATCAAGTCTATTCATTTTTACACCAAGTTATACTATAATAAAGTTTATTATAAATATTGCCGTTAGCTTTATAGTAAATTATACCACCCGGTTGTATCAGCATATGATAGTATTTAAACAATAATCAAAGCCATTTATATACATTTATAAACAGCAAAATAACTTTGCTGTTTATAAATGTATATAAATGGCTTAATAACTTGCTTTTGAATTAGACTCAAGTACTTTGCAGAATCTTTGTTTAGTCATCATGTGAAAATGTTCTTTATTCTACTTGCGTCTTCAAATTCTTTTTCAAATACGAGGAAACATTTACTGTTTCTAACATGGGTGGCAACTCTGTAAAGTCAATATTGTTTGGATCTTATCTTTTTGATGAATTTGCATTCACTTCAGCATATTAATGGGAGTTGTGTCAGGCAGAGCCGTGTTGATTGATAAATCAATATCTTACACATTGAGTTTGGGATTAACAAGAGTTGGGTTATAAGTTTTATGTATGCTACTGGTAGGAAATTTTTGAGGCAACGCGTCGTTTTGGATATATTCATTATGATCTGAAATTAAAATGAGATGTGTTGAAATAACAATTTTTATTTACCAAACAAATGGAGATAATAGAAACAAATTATTAGAATTTAATTGACATTTTTTATAAATAGAGTCCAGTTACCTCTCTGATAAAATTTGATTTTATTAACGCTCAAAGACTTTGCAGTTTGAGAGGAAATCTGTGGGATTCTTGAACAACATCCTTTCTCCAGCGCGAATTACCCACCTAGGTACATTTACAAATAATAACAAGTAGCATCCAGTTACCTTTCTAATAAACTGATTTTGTGAACACCAAAAGCCTTTGCAATCTTGAGACGAACTCTCTCAGACTCTAGGAAACCAGCCTTCTCCAACGCAAATAGTGGAGTTCTTCAACTAGTGCGAAATAATTATTTGTGAATTCTTACTTATTGCTCTAGAGTCATAGTATTTCCATTAAATGCTACTCCTTAAAATCCTGATGCTCGAGTAAATGCTCTCTTTCTGAAAACAGTGGTACTTGTATAGCTCAAGTTGCACTGGGTAACCTACCTCTACACCCAACGAGATTCATCACGGAAAAGAGTTTATTGTATCTGATAAAGTATTTTCCATAATTAATTCTATTCTTTTTTACACCAAGTAATACTATAATAAAGCTTATAGATATCAGTTCAAAACGATTACTAGCTTTATAGTAAATTGTCTTACCGGGTTGTACCAGCATATGATAGTATTGAAACAATAATCAAAGCCATGATACAAACTTCGGGATTGAAACTTGACAATTGACTCTCTGCACAAAAAAATCTAGGGTTCCATACTGCACTTGAAAAAACAGTTGACTATGACAATCAAATTCTTATAAATCGAAATACTGCATATTCAAACAACCAACTGCTCTCAGTATATCCATAATATCTACCAATCTACTGTTCGAGATTCTACAACTGGTGCATTTCAAAAGGTACCTAACAGGTTCTCCTGGTACCTGGTGCACCAAAAAAGGCTCGTTCGGAGCCACGAGAACCCGGTTGTCCCATTTACTTCCTGGGAGATCTGCTCCTATTATACTACTGACAAGTTTGTGTATTTGTGTAGTACTAGTGAAGATAAAAGTTCGTGAACAAAGGTTCTTATTGTATCTAACAACGCATTTCATGAAGAAAACTTCGATTGTTGATTTAATTTAGAGAACTCTGCAAAAATTCGATGGCAGAGAGATGCAGGTGAGTTATTTAGAGAAACAAAAAACATTACCAGAAATGACAATTTTTGCTGCATTTAATTACAAAGAAATCGTGTCACTTAGTGAATGAGCAGACAATGTGTTCCAGTAATGATACCCTATTTTGTAGAGCTGCAATACAGATGTGTGATATTGCAGCACATCCTGCAGTGGGGCACATCTCCAATAAGGCACAGTTAAACTGTGATACATGCATACGAAGTAATGTACAACGTGAGGCTGATTTCTTCTGCACAGATTGTAAGAAGAAATACTGCACCAACCATAATCAGGTATTTAATTTTTATTGCGTCATTAGATGTGTAGTGTAAGTCAGTATGTTTGTTACTGTCAGGTAAAACTGTACTCGATTTTGTATGCCAGTTACTACATCTATGTAAACAGAGTAAACAAAAGTTTTGAGTGTGTAAAAACCTAACTATATTGCATAAAAACCTTCAGTGTCATAAAAACCTTCAGTGTCATAAAAACCTTCAGTGTCATAAAAATCAAACCACTAAGTTACCCCAGAGGCTTGCTGCGTCCAATGTCAAAATGAATATTAAGTCATCAAAGTATTCAGTTATATATTAAATTTGCAAAACAAATTAAACAAACAAATTAAAATAAAACTATACACATTTGGTCCTGAAATATTGATAGACATGATTTTGAGTCTATCCATATAATATCTATGGGTACATTAGACTAGAACATTTGTAGGTGCACAATGACCTAAATGAGTCTATTCATATAATATCTATGGGTACATTAGAGTAGAACATTTGTAGGTGCACAATGACCTAAATGAGTCTATTCATATAATATCTATGGGTACATTAGAGTAGAACATTTGTAGGTGCACAATGACCTAAATGAGTCTATTCATATAATATCTATGGGTACATTAGAGTAGAACATTTGTAGGTGCACAATGACCTAAATGAGTCTATTCATATAATATCTATGGGTACATTAGAGTAGAACATTTGCAGGTCCACAATGACCTAAATGAGTCTATTCATATAATATCTATGGGTACATTAGAGTAGAACATTTGTAGGTGCACAATGACCTAAATGAGTCTATTCATATAATATCTATGGGTACATTAGAGTAGAACATTTGTAGGTGCACAATGACCTAAATGAGTCTATTCATATAATATCTATGGGTACATTAGAGTAGAACATTTGTAGGTGCACAATGACCTAAATGAGTCTATTCATATAATATCTATGGGTACATTAGAGTAGAACATTTGTAGGTGCACAATGACCTAAATGAGTCTATTCATATAATATCTATGGGTACATTAGAGTAGAACATTTGTAGGTGCACAATGACCTAAATGGATGGGATCATACTGTACTTTCTATTGACGACTACCAGAAAAGTTCTGCTAAGCTTGAGACAAGATATTGCAAGGTTCATGTTTCCTCCCCGTTGACTATGGGATGTAAAGTGTGTAAGAATATATGTTGTAACATCTGTACAGCAAACTTCTCGCATGGGCATGTCTGTGTCTTTGGAAGAGGTACGTAAATTAATTGTAACTATGCAAAGTGCAATCAATTTAGCTAAAAAAAGACAACGTAGCAAATCGTTTTTTACCCAATTTACTGACCCTAAGTAGTGTAATATGAGCGGTTTAATACACCTGGGTTTTTATTGGGGGTGCAATGAGAAATGTTTTCTTGACATCAGTATTTATTGTATGACTTATTAGTATAAATGAATGAAGACAGCTGTGCTACTGTTGTTGTTAGTCACCCAAGCATAACCAAGAGCTTGCTAGCCAACTATGGCTACTGTTACATCTCTTTTGGCAATGAAATTTCCACTCTCCGGCGTTCTTTTAGTAATATAGGAGCAGATTTTTGTTATGGTGTCTATGGACAAGAAGGCTCACCTGGTTCCAAGTGCTTTTTTGTTGGCACCAGTTACTACGAGAACCTGAAAGAGTACTTTGTTTGTGCACCAGTTCATTGGTTTTAATATTTTTTGTAATTGTATGAATAACTAACTATTTATTGTGCAGGGGCTGTTTTTATTGTGGTTTGTAATATGTATGATGATTTACATTGGGGGGATTGAGTATTGTACAAAAATGAAATGCTGTATTATCGTATAACTTTATTATACAAAAAAACATCATGGATATGCATTGAATAGTTCTACCATCGTTTCAAAGGACTGTACAGAAGTATTTACCTCACAAATATACAAAATATATCAGACAATAACTTAATGTCGACTGCGTTATAGTTTGTCTTTTTTACCTTATGGACTTTTGAACCTTTGGGCGATTTGATGTTTTTTGGGTTCTTTTTTTTATACAAGTGTTGTTGATAGAAACAGGAACATTTAGCAGATGTTGTTGTCGTTGAAGAAGTAATTAACCGAGAACAATATTCTTAAATCTCTGTTGAGGTTTATTGTTAATAGTCTCATGTAGAAAACTTCTTAGCTGTTGTGACCAGTTTTCACTGATGGTACTAACATCGCTTGCAAATATCTGGAATGTATCTTCAATTTTTTTATCACATGATTTTTGCAGAAATACCAAGTGCTCTTCAGAAAGAGATTTAGGATTTTTTCTATTGTATTTACATGGATTGTTTTCGTTTCCGTGAGTAACTCTAAAACAAAAAAACAAAAAACTTATTAATGACTAAATAATGCACAGTGTGAAGATTTAGCATGAGACATTTCCATTCTTTTGGGAGCAAATATTATTTGAGTACAATAAATAATTAATTGTATTGTGTTTTACAACTAGTGCTAGTTAGTTGTTTATTGATTTTTACCTTATTGGTGAGAATCCTCCTAGTTGTTCCAGTAGATGCTGAATGACATGTTGCTCCTTCAGATGTTGATGCTGGAGTCAATGATTTCTATATCAAAACAGTGCTTCTTAAATAGTCAATGTTGCACTAATTGACCTAAACTTATCACCAAGAAATTGCTGGCTTGAAAATTTCTTTATAAAATATAAGCTTTTAGCGCGAACAAAAAATCTTCGCGTGCACATCCTTTTATAAGGTTTTTCGAGCAAATACAAGAATTTTCACTCGGAAGTCCCTTTACAATATTGTGATAGATTTACACAAAGCAGCCGTGAGCTGGGAGATGGACCATTCACTATTGTTATGAAAAAGATGACCGTGACCTTATGGATACTTAGCAACGAGTCAAGACCAGTTCCTACCTGATGAGAAGATGCCAGCTGTACGCAGGATCGTAGCTGTAAGAGAGCCAAGTTATGGTGGTTGAAAGTGGCCATCTTTGACATATATATTATCCTTATTAACTTTATTATTTAGCGATGTTCTAGTGGCGCCAGCTTATGTATTGCATGTATTTTATGTCTGCCGCTGTAGAGATATGATGGCTAATGCGGTTGCTTTATATTATCCAATCATTGCGTTCCACGTATTAGCTATTTCAACTGCTATGCTTCTTTATAAATAGAAGGGCAGATCGCCCATTGCTTCAGAGTTAGTTGAGAGTTTGTAATGGATACACCTTGTGCGTTTGGAGATTACGTAGTGTGTTCTGGGATTTACTTGGACTGAATTAGCGGGTTTCTAATTATCGTCAAGTTTATTATACACTTTGTGGGGTTTCTCTCGTTACAAGGTTTTGTATATCATCGATAATATATACTGTTGCTAAACCTGAAAAATCTTCTGATTAGTGTGATTGCTTGCCTGCAGCACCCAGTTGTCTATAACACGTTTCTTGGAAACTAGTTTGCGTACCTTGAATAAACAGGATCTGTTTTATAAATACAGATCTCCTGTCACAGAGAACTGACATTACCGTACTGCAACCGTTTACATTGGAGATTGCTACCCCCGTACCGGTAGCCTTGGATAATGGTAAACAACTGCCTTACACTGAGAAGCTCACGCTACCACTTGTTTGCTCTCAGCAATTACCATATGCTTTATTAAAACATTCGGGCTGCTGCCAACAGGTGTCGGTAAAACTTCCGTCAAATCACACAGAAATCCTTTACAATATAAAAGAGTTTTCGCCCAAATAAAAAAAAGATCTTTGCGAGAAAACCCTTTATAGCATATAAGGTTTTTGCAATTAAAAGAATTTTTCAAAAGTTCCTTTATAATACATAGGTTTTGTTGCGCGAATGAATAACTGTTCTTTGAGCAAAAATCCCTTTATGATATGTAAGGTTTTTCGCATGAATAAAAGATTTGTCTCTGCGTGAAAATCCCTTTATAATATATAAGTTTCTTGATGCAAATCAAAATATTTTCTTTTAGCGAAAATCCCTTTATAATATAAATTTTTGAAGTCTATCATGAGTATATAAAAGACAATATGTTTGTTCCAAAGAGTCAACCAAATTAGTAACACTTCAATCTCTGATATTCTACGACGCACAACGTATGTTGAATATGGAAAAGTTATACGATGAAACCTCTTCACATCAACACAATTGCAATATGTAACTTTATATGTAGATAATTTGATCATGAATATGGACATAGATATAGGAATGGACATGAATATGTACATGGGTATTAATATGGACATAGACATAGATGTGAATATGGATATAGTCATAAATGAACTTGGATATGGTTATGGACATGTACATAAATGGACATGAATATGGACATGGATGAAAACGAATAGCTTAAACTTTTTTTCTTGTAATGAAACTATATCAATAACTATACAATGTTAATCCAACTAGCTAATAATGCAACCCTCATATAAATCTACATACAATGTTTATAAACTAGCCAACTCATGATCTAAATCACCATAAAAATCACAATATTAACAAACTCAGCACAATAAATACTTAGTTCAAACATAAATTTAAAAACTGGATTATAACACCTGGTGCACACAAAAAGGTACCTCGCAGGTTTCCATGGTAACTGGTGCCAACTAAAAGACACTTGGAACCATGAGAACCTTGTCCTTAGACTCCAAGACAGAGATTTGCTCCTACATTACTACTTCTGAGTATGACCTACTTACAACTAGACTACTGCTAAGTATGAGTGTATCTGCTATTACAGCACATGAGTATGACCTACTTACAACTAGACTACTGCTAAGTATGAGTGTATCTACTATTACAGCACATGAGTATGACCTACTTACAACTAGACTACTGCTAAGTATGAGAGTCTCTACTATTACAGCACATGAGTATGACCTACTTACAACTAGACTACTGCTAAGTATGAGTGTATCTACTATTACAGCACATGAGTATGACCTACTTACAACTAGACTACTACTAAGTAAAGTGTATTTACTATTACAGCACATGAGTATGACCTACTTACAACTAGACTACCGCTAAGTATGAGAGTATCTACTATTACAGCACATGAGTATGACCTACTTACAACTAGACTACTAAGTAAAGTGTATCTACTATTACAGCACATGAGTATGACCTACTTACAACTAGACTACTACTAAGTAAAGTGTATCTCCTATTACAGCACATGAGTATGACCTACTTACAACTAGACTACTGCTAAGTATGAGTGTATCTACTATTACAGCACATGAGTATGACCTACTTACAACTAGACTACTACTAAGTAAAGTGTATCTACTATTACAGCACATGAGTATGACCTACTTACAACTAGACTACTATGTAAAGTGTATCTACTATTACAGCACATGAGTATGACCTACTTACAACTAGACTACTATGTAAAGTGTATCTACTATTACAGCACATGAGTATGACCTACTTACAACTAGACTACTATGTAAAGTGTATCTACTATTACAGCACATGAGTATGATACTCTACAAGCTCTGGAGAGCCTCTCACTTGATGGTATAAAGGAAACAACCAAGCAACTTGTGGCTAAGAGAAATACTTTGATAGAAGTTTTGGATAAAGTCATGACCGATGAGTCTAAAATACAGCCATATGTAAAAGACATCACCAAACAACTTGAGACACATATAAATGCTCAGGTTAGCATAAATATTTACAAAAATTTAATATGGATACGTCCAATTTCATCAACAGATTAGTGTTGTTTGAGCAGATATCAAAGATTAATGAAGAATACAAGAAACAGAAGGACATCGTAGATAGAACAGCCCAAGAACACAGACAAAAGTTAGAGAAGAAATCTGAAGACATTCAGAAGTCTATTGATAGAATCAATGACATCATCACCACGTACAAAACCGAAGTACCAAACCTTCACAGTGTAGATATAGTAGCAGAAGAACAAAAGTCCTTTGATATTATCTCAAGCTTTCCTACATTACAGGAGATTTTTCCTCTTCAGTTTCAGCTCGAACATAAAGGTACAAGAGATTTACTATGCAGGCTTGAAGTTTTACTGTAAAAATAAGATGTGGTAAACCCTTTTCGGCTTGCTTGTTCTTCTAAGGACTGTCCTCTTTTACTACTGGATATTTTCGGAAACTGTAACTATAACCAGTACCAACTATTTAACTCCTTTTGTAGCTTCTGATGTCAAGTACATTCAAGTTAAAGTCCAAGAAAAAACACAAGCTAATCACTTTAAGGGAAAAGTACTTCTTAGAAATAAGTTTGTGCCTGCTCCAAGTACAGATCCCCGGATTAATAGTCACTACCATCCAACGAATATTGGTAGGCAGCAAAACAAAGCTTGGTCACCACAGCAAAGAATGGATCCTGACTCTCATTTTTTTCAATAGAAATCCTTATTCCTAATACTCTGAAGAAGCCCTGACTGTTCTCACATGTCTTGTTACATGTCCAATTATGTTTAAAAAAGTGATGTTTGCTTTCTACTTTTCTGTTTTTTTTCATGGAAAAGGTTTTATAGTTACTGCCAATCCAATGTGACTATGATGGTCAGGTGATGTTGTGGCAACAACAGTTTTCATAGGAATTTGGATACATTTTATATTATTAGCTTACTTGAACTAGTTTACGGTATAACATGCTATAGTTTTGTGTAGCGAGCGACAATTTGGGTTATTTGTGTAGGGCATCGATACTGATAGAACATGCACTAGTCTTTTATGTTTCCCAATATGAGTATGCCAAACAATAAAAACATAACAATAGTTTTACATATAATATTTTGTGATTTACAAGGATAAATATACCATGCGCTGTCAGTCTAATGGGATCCCGGCAGAGTAGTTTCACTATAGCGATGCAACCGGAAGTAGCTCTGTCGATCGTTGAACTTATCATTAAAAATCACGATTTGCTTGTCTATTATTCTGATGTAAGGAAATTTGAACAACTACTAAGACAAAAAAAATGTTGTTGAGAAAGCTCATAGAATCAATAAAGCCTTTGGAAGTTATTTTTTTAAAAAAATTTGGTTTAAGCAAAAAATTAAATATCATATTCACGAGTAGAACCATAGTTTCGTATTTCGGGTTTAATTGAGCTTGCCAACGTAAACTAATGAAAGCGCGCCCTTGAACGATTACTGTGGTTTACTTTCACAGTGCCGTTGTAGTTTTACAATTTATGTTGATGGCGCATCGTCAGTATTTTATACCCCAAACTTATCAGCCACCGCGACTAAAAATGTGTTTCTTTAGCAATTGTTAAAATGAGGTGACTTTCGTTTTAATAGTTTTGTTGGTGGAAAGCGGGCTTCTGGTATTTCTAATAATAGCTCCGCACAAAAATCTGCTGGGACCCCATTGTGACCCTGGGACTTTTCTGTACAAAAAAACAACAATCTGTACAACTGACTTCCAACTTTCACTCAAAGTTGATTAGTGAAGATTAGCACTATCCTATCAGCCTAAGTGAAGAAATCACTTAGCTATCAACCTTTTTTTCAGTTTGCCAGTGAACAACGTATTGCAGTAGATTTTACTAGCCACCATAAGTGACCACTACTTTGCAAGGTCCCCCTGATGGTTGCTATCAACAGGCATGCCTCTTGAATAAATACAGTTTCTATTACAGTCACCCCATTGCTTTATATAAGTAATAAAGGCATATTTAACTATACCGGCAGAGGGTAATTGTTACCCCTGGAGGTGGAGGGGTAACTGGATCGCGTCATCAAATGGGATCCGGGAGCCATCTGCTATCAATCCATGTGCGTCACTCTCCTGCAGGCTGCTCTTGGTGGCTGGAGATAGTTTGTTACATGTATGTTGGGATAGCAAGTTGGTGGTGCACCCTGTATCTACCATTAAGGATACTGGCGCTCCCTCTAGTTTAGCAGGCAAGAAGTAGCTGGGTTTGTATGGGCGTTCCAGGGGATATGCCACTGTCTCTGCAGGGCAGATGTCTGGAACCGATGGTTGGTCTGGTCTTACCGTGGCTTCTGTCTGGATGATGGGTTTAGGAGCAGTGGTGGATCATTGGTCAGGGGCTGACATGACGGCCCTGGGTCTGTACTGTCTTCCTCTATCTGGTACAAAGTGTAGAAGCGGTTGGTTAGTGATAATTGTCAGGGTTTCGGATTGGGAGCGGTTTCGCGTCTCTGCTTTGGGTTCTTTGGATCAGGGTTATGGCGCTCTAACCTCTGTAATGTGTCCGTAACTATCCCAGTAGACGGAGTGTGACCAGGAGTTACTATGGTAGGTTCCTTTCGTGTCCCTGCTGTTTTACTTTGTTCATTTTAGGTATCCACGGGTGGGTGGGACAGCCCTTGCAGTAGTGGCCTTGGCCTCCACACCCCCAACAGCCAGGAGGGGCAGGCCCCCTGGGAATAAGATTAACTGCTTGCTGCATCTCTAGCTGCTTCACTTCTTCCACTAATGTTAGCAGGGTTTTTACCATCCCTACCAGTGGCTCCTCGTGAGTAGTTTCAGGCCCAACCTGGCTGGCAGGTAACTGGACCGTCTTGGCTGGTGACATAGACGGTTCATCTTCCTTCATCTCATCATCCACTACCATGACTATGGAGGGTCTCTTTTCTAGGAAGGGTTTGATCTGCAGGTACTCGCAACCTGCTCGAACAGCATCTTCAACTGTTACTGGTTGTACAGCCAGCCAGTGTCTCATGAGAACTGTATTGCCTAGCGTGCTGAAAAAGGTGTCCAACACCATCCATTCAATTCGACTAGGTGGCAAGTCATCATAGCCAACGTACACTCTTCGACTTCGCTTGCATGTTCTTACAGAGTAGTTTGGGGGGAGCGGTGCAGGTTTGATAGTTTTGCCTGTGCTTCCCTGGCAGTGAGACCAAACCTGGCTCGCAGGGTAGTAAATCTTCCCTGCACATGAGCTAACTTTCCACACTGCAGGGTGTCGCCTTTCAGTGCCTCTCTTAGGCGTAACAGTGCCGTGCCTTGTCCTAGTCATTTGCTTCAGCAACTTCGACAAACCAAGCTATGAAGTATTCAACATCTCCGTTGCCTTCAAATTTGGACGATTTAAACCGATTAGGCGCTGCAGCTGGTTGAGGAGGCACTACGCCCTGCAAAGCCTCGGTGAGCATCTCAATAGCATCCATAGCTGGCTGTGTTGCCGGCTTTCCTGCTCGACCAGCACTCTTTGCTCTTCTGGCCGCCATAGTTCAAATTGGTACCGGCTCTGGATGACCCTGTAACGGCCCTGTATGATTTAGCACTGGCCCTGTACAACTTAGTACCTGCCATGTTAAATTCTATAGGAAAAATCCAACGTAGACACTCAACTCCTCGGCTTTCTGTGGTTGTTTCAGATTGTCTGATTTTAGGTAAGGGCACACAACTGCTACCAATGCTCAAGGGCTGACAACTACCAAATTCCCCCACAAGAGGTTGATAACAATTGTTTATTTTAAGTATGACTCTCCGAACAAGAGAAATATTTCATTGAGAGCAAAGGTTTTCTATTTTTGGGCTTGGTGGTGCCACTTATCTCACAGCAATCAAAGTGGGTAGGTTTTTAAAATCTACCCTCTTTGGTAGTAATGTTACAGTTATGAAATTACCACTAAGTCTTAAAGTCTGTGGTTAAGGCTTGCTGGCAACTCACATTTCTACATTTCAGGAATTACAAAAAATCTTGCCATTTTTGTAAAATTCCGAAGTACTGAGTTAAAACTGCAAGTCACAAAATTTAAAGTTCATCAGCATTCACTTTCGTGTACACCAAGTTATAGCTACTTGTGTATCAGTAGTAGTGTTAAAGCGTACCAACTCGTCATGGGCTCTTTCGAGACTATTGGACCGGTTTGTGGTGGCAATGGCAGCAAAGTGAGATCATTCTCTCAGCCAACCACCGGAGTGAGCAACTGGGAGACAATACACCTCTTCCATCACCATGTGTCTGCTAAGTATAACCTATATCAGCCATGTGTACCACAATCTGCATCTAATAAGCCAGTAAAGATCTACCGTTGTATCAGATACAAGCATGGAGGGTTGACACGGCTCGATATAGAGTAGTAATTACATCTCCGTATCCATATCCAACATAAGATGGCATCTAGTTTATACTCTACAAATATAAGTACAAGAGAACTCTTCCCAGCTTCCTCAAAAGATTTCTGTAGTTTGGATTCAGAGTCTAAGGAGGAATGCACCCGTTACACTGGCCACAGCTTTAGCTATAAATGATTTTTTAGTAAGTGTAACAAACAACTACTTTGTAAAATAATCAGTTACTACATCAATGTTCGGTTTTCGTTTGCACCCCAAAAAATTTCATGCACTGATATATTGTAGGTAATTGACTGATTATAATATTGCCAATGTACTGGAAAAAGTATTGAAAGCAAATGGCCGACTTGAAAGCAAAAGCGAGTTGGACAATGAGTCACTTTTGTACATTTTCATTTTAGGCAGTTTTGGCGTTTGCATCGTTGCAGTTGAAACGTAATAAAAGTATCATTTTTCAATCGCCAGTTTTCTTCATGCCCCAGTTATACTACGTATGTATAACAGTGAATATATGCATAGACACATAACCATAGATGCGTAGTCACAAAGTACCGTTACACCTACCGTTATTTAAACAGTTGTTCCATTGTAGTTCCAAACACGGTGAAATAAAAGTTGGTTGAGTCTAAGACACGTCTGCAGAAAGAATGGATCACAACTCCTCGAAATGGTTTGAGTGTTTTTATCCTTAGAGGTTACACTCGCTTGTGTCTCTGTTGTTGCATGGTTTGTAACTACTGTTTGGGAAGACATACTTGTTCTTTACAGCTCTTTTCTTGACGTTTGAGTTCTCTCTAGAAGAGTGGGCAGCTGGCGTTGTGGCATTGGAAAGTGGAAAAGTTGAAAATAAAACAATAAGATTGCATGTTAAGTTTAGTTGTAGCAAACATTACACGCTCCGCAAAACTGATCATTCAACATAATAAGCCCTCGCAAGAGAGAATCATTAAAATAAGCAAACGATATTTACATATTAGTCAACTTACTGCCATTTTAACTGTTTCTTTATGAGCCTATCTCCATGACAAAAATTGTACCGATCTTTGTGCTTATGTCGATCTTTCACGTCTATGGAAGGGCGAGCCTTCAAAAGATCGATTTATTGTCGGTCAAAAGCGGACCGCTAGAATTGTCGCGATCTTTGCTCAAAGATCGATAAAGCAGTACTCGATCGACTCTTCTCTTTACCATGGAGGGACTTGCCCGATCTACTCTGCTCTACTCACGGAATAATAACGGCGGTTCATGATAATAACTAATATTATTTATTGACATATATCATTGAACTGAAGCTGTTAAGTGATAGAAATATCTATTAGCACAGTTTTCTGATAATATCTGCTAATGAATGCAGTCGAATGGTGGAGGTAAAATAATAATAATAATAATAATAATTAATATAACTGTTATCTTTGTCATATTTCCTTTTTATTATTTTGTGTAGATATCACAAACGACTTTTTGGTTAGTATACTGGTAGGTCAAGGTTGAAATAAATTTCACGCCAAAAGTACGTGAAATTTTCATGGCACATTTGAAACGTAGCATGGATGAATAGACCAATGTCGTAACTTTTCAAATGTCGACACATGTGATAGATCGTCCCTTTTGTGTCCGGTCATGGAGATAGGCTCTATGAAAGTGATTGCTTGAGTTCTCTCGCACCAACTTATAATTAATGTAAAAGCAAGGATTGCATGAAAGCTTTATGGTTGGTATTTATGTATTGAAATAAACCATAAAGTCATTGGAATGTCTCTCAAGGTAGCCAAACAAAAACGCGATACCAATTGCTCAACCATTTCATAGAGTTTTCTAAAAACCGCGATTGGGTGCCAATTAACCTCTTGTTCTTTGTTGTCAGCTCAGCTATGTAATCTAGCCTGTGTCCATATTCACAGGTTATTGTTCAGTTGAATTGGTTGTAAGTTACTCTTGATGTTTTCATGATACCCCACCAAAAATATCAATATTGGATGCATCATATTTTTCTTTCTTCTGAAAGTGAAATAAAGTCGATTTTGTACTCTGAGAATGGGAAATAATAGTTTTAAGTTCTGCATTGCTTAACCAAAAAATGTGATTTGTGAACAATAAACAAGTTAAGACCCATTAATACCAATTTTTGGTCTACGCTCAATAGAGATTTCTCACTGTCAGATGAGTGTCTGATGTAGATGACATATCCGTTTTGTTAGCTCTGAATTTGGAAATTTTATTTATACACGTAAATGGAACAGAAACAATGCTAGAAATTTTGTGCAGTTGGCAAAAACTGGTATGTCTATTGAAACAATAAATGTGCTTAGACTGGATGAACTAACGCAATACAAGTTAAGACGTTGTGCTCACCTTACATGGGAGTATCCTTACCTGCTACATTCAAGCCACTTGCAGACCAAAGAATCAATAAGTTTACCAATATGTAATGATGTCACTCACTAGTTACATAACAAGTTGTAGAGAGAAAACTTGTACACAATCGTTACTTCTGTTTTATTTTTTGCATTCTCTTCGCAGCTCAATGGTTTTTTGTACTAGTTTGCCCTTACCTATGGGAAGACAACTCTAACTTGACATTGAGGTTATCAGTCACTCGAAATTTATTTGCTTCAAAAAACAGAAAACATTGTGATAACATTCATCTAGTATTTTTAAAGTAATACTAAAAACCTCAAACGAAGCATGCCTGTGGTAGCCACCAACAGGGGGACCTCTGCGCAGTAGTGGTCACTGTATGTAGTCAGTAAAATCCACCACACTTCCAATAGTTAGTAGAGATTATAAAATCAATTTGATTGACAAGAACAACATTTAGAAGTCTGCGAAAAAAATACTGAACTTTTATTGGCTGAAGGTTGTAGGACCGTTTAATTCATCAAACTTGCCCCACAAATGTTTTACATTGCTGAGATCTGGCACGTGTAGACAGGTACTTTATTATACTTACCACATGAGTCTGTATTCCATACCTATAGTCATAGCTTATAGACAAATAACATGCCACACTGAGTTTGACTGACAACTGGTGCGACACACGTAGTGGTTGATTGGACAATTAAGGAGTAATAATATTTAGTGCGTTCCAACAAGACTTCCTGTTTTTGAATGTTTTTATAATATTTATTTTTATTACAGTTCTTTTTTTATTACCATGCTTATCGCTTCTGTTCAAGTTATTGGAAACCTTATATTTTTCTAATTATTCATTTATAATTTTTGTATCCATTCTCGTGTGTATTGCTGTATATACATGGTACATTCTAGGAGCTTACCTCCCTAGAACTCTGTACTCTGTATAAATGGTATTATCAAGTTTACACGGTGTATAGTTTGTCTAAGCTGAGGGATTCTTGCATGCTGACAGATTTGGCAGTAAACTGACCAATTTTTACTGTCAACACTGGCAGTGTCCCCCTCAGGAGATAATTATAATACTTCAGCTTGTTGGTAGTTTTTGGCCACGGAGACCAAAACCCACTACAATTTATCTCACATAGTTACTATTTTGCTACCTTTCAAGATGGTACAAGTAGTAATTTTTGAAACACGCTCACCAAATTTACCCAATATCAAGGCTAACACGCAGACAGCTTGATATAAAACAAAAGAGTTTCTTTGAAAACAGTGTATTCTACTGCGTCATCTGGTAGTCCACGAGTTGGTACGACTGAAACTCCAGATAAAACCTTCTACAACTTTATTGAATAGTTACTAATTGTACTAGTTGTTACAACTATATACTAACTAACGAGACCATTCTGTGTTTGTAGTAGAGTGGCCTGCACACATGTGGTTGTCTTACTAGGAGAGACTATTATAAAAAAAAAATACATATTATCATCGATGGGTAATATTCAACAAAAAGTCATTACATTGTGCACCAGATCTCACCAATTTGAACAAAAAACAATTTTTTTAAAATTTAAATGAAATGCCAAACTAACCGGCCCAATGGAACTTATGTGCAAAAACAGCAACTTCTCCACATCTACAGAATTCTGAGATCTGGATTGGGAGACCTCATTTCTTTGGTTTTGAGATTTTTTGCTAGCAATAGGTGGCTGGTGCAAGCTAGCAAGAAAGGGCTGAAGTGTCTTAAAAAGAAGCAAGTTGCAGAAAACCCGACTCTAAGAAGCTACACATTGACCATAAGAGTAGCGTAGTAGAAGCAGATCTCTGGAGAAATCACCAATGCTCAGAACCATAGACAATATATTCTAACACCCACAGAACAAAAGTAGAGAATTGTGGTTATTGGGCCAATCATTTATTTAATATTCATTGTAAGTCTTTCATAGGAAAGCAAATGACTGACACTGTTGTACAACACGAAAACTTGTTGAGCAAATCTGAACACTCAAATTCATTCCAATAACATCTTACCTTCAGTCAATTTTAAAGTCAAAACATTTAATTGTGATGTCATAAAAGAACCACCAACCATGTAACTCATGGAATTTAACAAATTACCTATACACAACCGAGAAAAATATCAGTTACTCATCTGTATTAGGAATAATAAAAATACTGAAAAGTTGTTGTCGGTAAAAATGATTTCATAATCATTTTATCTGTCAACATACACAATGTAATTTAGAAAAGGAAATTTGATTGCGATAAGTTTGAATTTTTCAATCAGCATAAGCTACAAAATTGATTTGCGGCGCGAGTTCTCTGAGAAAATAGTGCAGCGGAGTTTAGTGGTCTGCAACTTCTCCACTAATCGCTGTCATCGGGCAAACAGTCGTCTGCCGGCACAACATAACAGTCAACCTCTCAAGGCCTGACAATAAACAGTCAACCTCTCCCCAGATGTGACTGCGCTGAGATGGTACCTGCAACTAGTTGCAATGGAGCACCCTCGACTTTAAAAACTGTAATGAGCCCGCAGCTCAGACATATATTCAGTGCTTTTGAGTAGTGCGAGCATTTATTGTTATCCAGAATAAAAAGTGGCAACACAACAGTGACATGTAATGAGATGCAATGAACTAAAAGAAAGCTCTTTCTTTTATAGGCAAAATCACAGGAAGTGTTTGGCCTAGTTTGCCAAACACTCCAATCACACATAGGAAGTACAGAATTATACCAATGATAAAATGGATATAAATATTAGTTAATGATACATGAATAAATAGATTAATAGGAACTGGTGCACAGAAGTAAGGGGAGGAGTCTATGGGCATCTCAGCCAGTAGTAGCTGTACATTCCTTTCTCTTATAGAGTTTCCAGTTTTCTACGGGCTTGGATCTTGATATCACGACTTCTGAGGATAGTAATAACCTAGATATGGGTCCTAGAGGTCCTTAGGCTAAGTTTCCTTTCTCAGGCTATGGCAGCCATTGGTACCTGCCCGAAATAGCTACTCAAGGCGGTATAGTCAAATAATGATTATAATGCATTTATATTAGCAAACAGGCTAAGTTCAATCAATGCTGGTCTTGTTAGTTGCTTTCAGGAGGCATGCCTGATGCATACAGACTATCAGGGGACCTTACAGAGTAGTGCTCACTTATGGTGACTGGTAGAATCCACTACAAGACTATCAGGGAGTCACCAGGAAATATTTTGCAATGTTTGGGTGGTTATAAGTTTGTTCAAAAGAATTTTGTTCAACAAAAAACACATAAATTAATGGCAGACCAAGACCAAAGTGTATGCAAAGTTCATTGAAGCTTTTAAAGTATTTACCGATGTCTGGTGGGTTAGACTAAACCTGACCGAATAGCAGAAATTGAAAAGACGAAAAGAGGTTCCCAGCCAACAGAGGTAGTTTTAGCCAATAAGTAATAATTGATTATTCAATCTAAAACTGGAAAGTTAGATAAAGTCAAAGAGAACACCATTGTATCATTTGTATGCACATTAAACGTGATGGAGCTATATGGGGTAACGTTTGGTAATGAAAACAGTACAATATTTCCGGCTGAAAAAAACGAGTTTTTCAAATATGTCACATTTATTATTAAAGAAACCTGAAAAAGAAACACTTGAAATTTCATCAGAAACCGGAGGATACAAATAACTATTAGCAAAACTTGAGAGGTTAAATACAAGAAGGTTGTGTTAGCTGCGCTGTATTTACTGTAGAAGTGTGCACAAAATTGTTAAAAATAGTGAAACAAAAGGTTAATACCGAGTAACAACATCAGCATAGTTCAATAATTTTATATTTCGTTGAGGGACAAAGCTCTTATCATGTGGCGAAAGTCGTATTCGCTATTATAAATAGTTACGACTGTTTTGCGAGTGCCTATGGTACCATATTGTGAGATATTTGTATGATATGCAAGCCACATCGCGCATGTTTCTGCCACCTACCCTAGAAACCACCTGTGACCCTCCCCTTACCTGTAGTAATAGCATTGAAGTAGACCCGGAGCCTTTCCCTTCATCCCATACACCTATTCCTCAGATTTAAGGATACCGGCCATACCGGGCCAGTATCGACCCTGTATCCAGCCTATAGAATATATAAGAGCTTACCCCAAGACAGTATCCCGGCCTGTCAGAAAGATAGCTGATAAAGAAAGCCTGGAACCCTAGGAGTTAGAAAACTTTCACTTTACAGAGGCCGGGGCCATACAAATGCAAAGAACAGAGGTTAGGAAGTACAGATGCCTAATAAGGAGTGGAATATTTCCAGCACCATCAAAAGAGTGGGAAGAAAGCCCAGAGCCACTTCTCCATGTGCACACCTCTCTCATTGGCTTGCTTTGTTATGATAAACTGTATTACTTCTTCTGATTCATGAATGGTTTGTATCCTTATGTGTTATTGGCTCACTCTAATAAGGGGTGCTGGTTCCTGTCTCCTCCTATAAAAGGAATTGTTGCATATGAGGAGAGCAGAAGCTTGTGGATTTGTTATCATGACTTATTAAATTGCTAAATAGGCCGGAATAATAAGGTGATTATTTGCGTGAACTGGTGTAATTTGTCTGGGTCGTGGACCCCGAGTCTGTTACTAGTAGAGAGAAGGAGTGGATGCCTTTGTGTTGGTAAGAGAGACACAAATCTATTACAATATGCTTTCGCTCCGAAAATTTATTCTCATATAAACGCCATGGATGTCACTTTCACGCTTCCTATTGGCCTAAATTGGTTACACCCCATTCAGGTTTCTGACAATCCTTATATATTTCATCCATGTTTGTAGCACCTGATTTTGTAGAAGAAAATATGAAAAAAAACTAATCAAGTTTGCATTGGGAGTGGAATTTCTTTCAGTGGAGATTTTGCACTGGCGTAAAGGAATTTGAGGTGATTGCACATGGTTAAACAGAGAATAAAGAACACATAAACACCATGAAATGAAAAAACTGGTAATATTATGTAAAACAACCTGACATTGACACATGACATACTTTAGAACTCCTAAAACATTGACAGGTTTACGGATTAGTGTTTTGTCTCAAAGAAGATGTGGGTTGGATTTGTATCAGGAGTAGTAATATATGAGCAGATCTCCCTACCAAGTGTTTTTTGTGGGGTCATAAACTGGGGTGATGCAATGGGTTACGGCGTTGAATGGATTCGCCGAGTTTATATTGTATTTTATTTGAGGGGTATTTGAGTGGCATTTGAGTGGCATTTAAGTGGCATTTGAGTTTTGATTATTTTTTTACTTAATTTGAACTTATAGATTTTGAATGTATGGCATTCAAGTTTTGATAATTTTTTACATAATTATATACATAACTTTAACTCATAGAGCATCTAGATTTTGAATGTATGGCATTTAAGTTTTGATAATTTTTTGTAATTCGACTCATATGATATCTTGAGAGAGGAGAGAGAGGCGATATATCTACATTGAATAAATACAGTGATTAAAAATGAAACAATATGTGAATATATACATTTATTGTGTAATAAGTAAGGAAAATTTCATATAATATAGCTAGAGTCAGTAAATATTAAATAATACCAAACACTACAACTTGTAATGACAATCAATGCATAAGCTTTTACTAAAACTATCTTGAAAACCTTCAAAACATGATCCCAAGTGGAAAAAAATGGATAAAGTTAGATATTCATCTATTTGTTTACATCTACAAAAAAGAGGTATTTTGGTGAAATATATTTTCATTTTATTCAATTTTCATTAATTTTTTTCAAAAACAAATCATCCTATAAATGGTTAAATTTCATCTAATTGTACAAATTTACAAAAAAACAAGGTATTTGGTAAAATATTCTTTCATTTCATTAAATCTTCATTATTTTTTTTGCAAAAAAGAAATCATCCTTTAAATGGTTAAATTTTATCTGTTTGTATATCTTTACAAAAAAAACAGGCTATTTGGTAAAATATTTCCTTTATTTTATTCAATTTTCATTAATTTTTTCAATAATTGCTTAAATATAAGTTATTCATTATTTTCTTATTATTAGGTAAGCAACCTATCATACAAAATTAGTTTCTTGAGTGAGGGTTTTATCCTGCATTTTCCTTTTGAATTTTTTCAAAAACAATCATTTATATATACAATTTCCATTATTTTTTTAAACAGAACAATCTCTATCTCTGAGAGGTTGGAGATATTGGGGTAGAAAACTTAGACATGATGATGAGAAGGCTATGGATTTTCCCATTCAAGAACAAGCCATTTTCGATGGCAATTTCAATTCTGAGAACTAAATCAATGTAATTTGTTTTTCAAAATGCAATCATCAGAAAGCTTCTGTCATGATGAGGAGGAGGCTATGGATTTATTCATTCAAGAACAAATCATTTTCGATGGCGACTTCAATTCTAAAAGCGAATTAGAACTGAAGTATGTGGTATTACGTAATAATTTTTTCAAAAGAAAAAAAATTGTTTTTCAAAATGCAATCATCAGAAAACTTCTGTCATAATGATGAGGAGGTTATGGATTTACTCATTCAAGAACAAACCATTTTCGATAGCAACTTTAATTCTAAAAGCTAAATCAATGTAACTTTTTTATTCTTTGTCTCCCATGAAATTGTTCAAAACAAATTAGAACTGAAGTATGTGGTATTACATGATAATTTTTTAAAAGAAAAAAAACACATCAAAATCGACAAATTACTCCTCTAGATAGTTCAAGTTTACAATATTTGAGAATTAATCACAATAAAAACATTCAGCCTACTTGATAAAAAAAGAATTTGACTGTTAAATTTAATTAATTGATTCAATGTTATTAGGCGTGTTCGGTGTCTCAACGCGTTGGTTTGGGAAAGTTTGATCAACGCGTTTATCCCTCGAACAATAACTTATAAGAGTAGGCGAGTGCGTACAATTTACAAAATTTTGCAAGAGTTGTCCTCTTTTTTTGTGTCTTCAGTGATAAATATAGCCCCGAAATCATAAGTTTGTTAGCCTAAATTCTTGTGTTTAAAAGTAGCTGTTCATTGCGAGATTTTTGTTGTCAACAACTGCATCATCTGCTATTTATACAAAGTGTTATTAAAACTCAGCAAGCCACCAACTACAAATTGTATTGTTATTGATGGTGATAAGAATAATAATGACAATGATGAATAACAATGACAGCAACAAGCAAAACATGAATTATTAATTAATAACAATTAATAATGGTGTGCTGATTATTCACTGTTATAAAATAATATATTTTTTTATCAGATAAAGATAATAAAAAATGGAATGAATGAAAGTTATAATATTATTATTTTTATTGGCAATAGTGATAGAATTAATAATAATGACAGTACTAAAAATAATAATTTATGACATTAATCATAATGATAAGTAATAATACATACATCAATCAAAAACAAGAAAAAGATCTTAACTTTGATAGCACGTTGTTGTTATCATGCCGCAAAAGGGTACAGTGCCGTAATTAGTGAGAAGACGATTCCTTTAGAAAACCAACGCGTTGACTTTTATAGGTGTTCGCTGGCCAACGTGCACTGTAAACCCGTTGACAAACGCAAAAATTAGCGTTGATGTGTGCAGGATTTCACTGTGGGGGTGTGAGTGGTAGCTCGGCCTACCTGCACAACCTCCCGAACTGTAATGGCAACTGTGTCTTGTATGCTAGCGATACAACCCTTCCACAGGTCGACTTAGTATACTGGAGAATGGTGGTCGACCATCTCAGTAACTAGTGAGCTGCCGGTTGCGTTAGCTGTTGTTTTGTGCGTGCAATGAGTTCGAACTTTGAAGGGCGAACTAGTTGAACTAGATTCGGCCAGCAGAGGTTCGGCTGTCTTTTTGTAGTGCTGTGCAGAGGTCGAACATTGAAGGCGAAGTTAGTCAAAGCTAAGTTCGGCCAGCAGAGGTCCAGACTGATCTGCCTGTATATTACTACTCGAGTAATGGTGCGCAGTGAAGTTGATTGTATGTACAAAGAAACTTCTGAGAGTGTGCAAGCTGACTCTGACTTTATAAACAGATTACATCGGTATTTATGTACATGATTACATAATGGCAAAAGGCAATACAAAAGAGGCCACACCTGGCACAAATGATTGGCCAGCGTGTGCAAATAAAATACAAGAGGTGGTCCTTAACTGATTGCATGACTGGACTCACATGTTGAATATATAAATTATAATGTTTAAGGGAATAATTATTGATAAAACACATAGACTGATTTGCCCTAAAGCGCGGGCATAGAACAAGACAGGTTGACAATAGTTTAGAATAGAGCAGGACATGATGTAACACATAGAACGGCGTAAGTGTAATGTTTGTACGAGTACCATAGAGTTATTTGGGTAAGATGGCGTCGGTCCTCTACAGATGCACGTTGAAAAAAACTTGCTACAAAGGGGCTGATAATCCCTCGACAAAAAACTGCCGTTGAGGATTAAATGTAAACGCTGAGCACACCGAACACGCCTATTATATGGATCTTTTGAAAATAAACATTTCAATGAAAACATCATATTTAGTCTTTGACACACTTGAAACCATTTTCCAGTAAATTTCACCAACAATATTTTAGAAATGTTTACTATATATTTACAAGAAAAATGTGGTATTTTGGTAAAATATTCTTTTATTCCATTCAATTTTCAATATATTTACAAGAAAAATGCAGTATTTGGTAAAATATTCTTTCATTCCATTCGATTTTCATTAATTTTTGAGCGAAGGTTTTATCCTACAGCATCCTTTCTAATTTTTTTATGTTTTAAAACAGGATTTTATTACAAATTTCTTTTTTGCTTTTCAACTTTTTAAAAAAAATAATCATTATAATATATAGTTTTCGATATTTTTTTAAAAAATAAATATATATATATATAGAGATTTTCACTTTATATTCTTTTATTCCATTCAATTTTCAATAATTTTTTGAGTAAGGATTTTATCCTACACCTTCCTTTTAAATTTTTTATGTTTCGCAACAAGGTTTTATTATATGACTTTTTTTCTTTTTTTATTTTTTTAAAAAATAATCATTGAAATATATAGTTTTCGATATTAGTAGTAATATATGAGCAGATCTCCCTACCAAGTGTTTTTTTGTGGGGTTAAAATCTGGGGTGATGCAATGGGTTACGGCGTTGGATGGATTCGCCGAGTTTATATTGTATTTTACTTGAGGGGTACTTGAGTGGCATTTGAGTGGCATTTAAGTGGCATTCGAGTTTTGATTATTATTTTACTTAATTTGAACTTATATGGTATATACATTTTGAATGTATAGCATTTAAGTTTTGATAATTTCTTTTCATAACTCGAACTCATATAGCATCTTGAGAGAGAGGAGAGAGGAGATGTATCTACCTTGAATAAATTCATTGATTAAAAGCGAATCAATGTATGGCTATATACATTTATTACATAATAAGTAGGGGTAAAATCTCCTCATATAATATAGCTAGATACATAATTCGAACTCATATATACATTGAATGCTATAAAATATATCAGATGATAAAGTTAAATATTCATCTATTCTTTATCGATATTTATAAGGATGATGAAAGATTTTTTGTATTTTATATACATATATATATAGTTATAGTAACTGTGGTAAAAGAAGTCTATTATGAAGGTTTTTATTTAAGCCAAAGTAGGCTCGGTAGATACTCCATCAGAACACACTCGTCTTTTAGCATAAAAATATGTGAGACCTCGTTTTATTTGGTTGTATGTCAACATTTTTTGATCCTTTACTACAAATCCTCGATTTTTACCCATAAACGACTTTTTTGTGTTCAATACATTTAGATAACTGTCTTTGTTCAATTGATTAATTCGTTTGTTCAAACCTTTTGAGCTAAACTTGTTTCCTTTTTCTCCCCAGCAGTAATAGGATTTAGAGTTAAGTGCAACAATTCCATCTCCGGTAAATTCCTCTTTAAACAGCCCAGGTGTTCTTTTTCCGTGTTTTAGTACTTTTTCACAACAGTCTTGCGTGCTCCATTCTAAACCCATTGTTTTGGTTCTTAAAAACTCATCCCTATGTTTGTCACAGTATGGGCGTGGAAACCAATCACCATATTCATTGTAAAACTTTTTTTTCATACTTGGTTTTACCAGTGTTTCTAATGTTCCGCTCAACGCCATGTATGCGCTATCTGTATCCATTTCAACATATTGGAAATCACTTCTGTCAATATATCTATAAATAAAAAGTTTGTTTCGATTTCAATTATTTGGAAGTTTTACTTACTTACACATAATAATGGTAGGGAATTAGGTTTCACTTACTTATCCATAAAGTCGTAGTAAAACTGTAGCATTCTCAGTTTAGCATACTGTAGCACGGAGAAACCCAAGTGTACTGGAACATTCATAGTTAGCTGAAATGATGGTGATACTGATTAGCAAAGTAAACTTGTGGAATATAAATTTTGAATTGCAAAATAATTGTTTTAAAACTTACTAGCTGTTTACAGGTTACGATTTCATAAAAATCATCTGCTATCTCTTCCATGGCGATAAATTTGTTTCCTCTGATACGAAATGAAGCTTTTCTGGCGCCTTCGATGAACTTGATGGTGGTATGTTTTTCTTTATCAGTGATTGTTTTTCCATAAGCAGCATTTCCTACCAACTTGCTAGTAGTAGCGAGTAATTCTTGACTAGGGTCTGCATCTCCCATTCTCCTAGCGTCTGAAACCGATGTTCCAAAAGCTTCAAAAGCTTTTCTAGGAATATATTCTATTAGCTGATAAACTTTGGTGACTTTCAATCCTTGTTTCAAGTACCATTTCAACAAAGGACTCATTAGCAATATCTTATCTCCGTACATACTTCCAACTAATGAGCGTTGAGGAGTCTTTAAAAACCCTTCGGCTTCAGCAAAGACTTTCATTTCATCGCTCAAGTGTTCTCTGGTTAACATCGTATTTTTAAAAATCGGAGGCATTTCGGAGAACTTTTCTTCCTCTTCCTCAGGAACTTCGATGTCACATTCAACAAATCCGAAGAATTCTTCTGATTGAACTCTCTCCAACACTTCTTCTTGATTCAGCTTTTTTTCAAGTATTTTAGGGTAGAAAGAATTGTAAAACGTGTTGACAAATTTTTGTAAATTTGTATGAGTTTTTACACGCTTCATCCAGTCACACTCCCAAATCGAGATTACAGTGTAACCTAATGCTCGAAGATATTCTTCATTTTCCATCGTAGTTTTAAACAGATTTGCTTTTGATTTTCTTCCAGTAGCTTGAAGCTCTTGTTCTTTAGCGTTGTTATAAGAGCAGTCGTGTCCATGCCAAAAACATCCGTGGAATTGAAAGACATGACGATTTTCAACACAGAAACCATCAACTGGTAATCCTCGCTGTCCGAGAGTAACTTCTCCTCCATTGAGCTGATGTCTGATATTGATTTTTTTTGAGAACATTTGGAACTGTAACCAGCTATGAGCTATCTTGCTAAATTTTACTGGTTCAGCGACAAAGGAGTTTTCGATTTTTCTTCTTCGAGGATAGCCAGTAGGCATTGATTGCATCATACACCATAAATAGAGCGCATTTGCATCAACTCCATAGATTCTATCACAAATCTTTGCTTCTTTTCCCAACCAATGTTCTCTAATTTTAGTTATACCTTTTTCGTGATATCTATGCATCACTAGACTTGGTCCACCAACTATATTTTTCTTTATTAGAGGATAAAGTTCTGCATTGCAGTTGTCAAGCAGACAAATTGGGAGAGTCTGACGAAACGAGTTACCAAGTTCATCAAAATTCAAGTATGTAGAGAGGTATGGAGGGGGTGGTTGAGGTGCTTTGTTAAACATCCATCGAATCGCTAATCCTGGTAAAGATATACCATCTTTTAACATATCAATCCCATGCTCTCTGTAGATTGATCTTTGTCTTTCCAACGCTTGAACAAATGGTTTTACATCCAAGTTGTTGTACCATTTTAAAAAATCCCTCATTGTCTTCATGTCGTTATTTTTCCATGCTTCTTGACAAATTATGTACTCTTCTTCACTGATATTCTTTTGTTTTAAAGAACTGTAAAAAGCTTCTCTTGGAGGTAGATGTTCTTGATTAAGTTGTTCCAAGTCTTTCATCCATTCATAAGGAAAAAATCCTTTTCCGGCTTCACATTTGTATGCTTTGAGATACATTTCATAGCTATATCCAGGAGCGATGAAGTTTGTACAATCTAAAAACAAAAAAGATCCTATTCCGATAACAGGCATCTTGGTTCCTTTTTTTATAACAAAATCAAAATCTGTGTCGGAGACATCTTTCAATTTTTGAAGCAGTTTTCCTTTCATCACATTGACATCGTAAGTCTGTGAATTGAAACCTAGAATAGGGAGTTTTTTCATATAGCTGTATAAATCATCCAGAACTTTTTCAGCTCCTGTTCTACGTCTGAAACGATTTTTTTCAAAATCACTACGAAACTTTTCTTCAGCTTCTTCCAGTCGTTGTAATTCACCTTCTATCTGTTTTATGATTCGCGAAAATTGTTTTTCCAATCGGCTATATGATTCTTCACTAATATCATCCAAGTATTCAATGAACTTTCCAACGCATTCATCATCATCCCCATTATTGACAATACAACGCGGGTTGTTGAAGCCTGGTACATTTGAACAAATTGAAATACTTAAAAGTTTATGCTCATTCGTGTAAATGGTTGTGTCTGTATCTCGACCTTTTTCGTAATTAGGTAACAAACACTCTATGTCAAATGTTGCAAAAAATGGATAGTATCTCAAGGAATCATCTGACCCGATATCTATCCCGAATTGAACCTTCAGTTTGTCGAATATTGTAGCAGTAGGACTGTATTGTCCTCCAGAAAACTGCATAGTTGTTGCCTCTGAGATTGAACATCTGTGTCTTTTCAGATTCCCCAATCTATCATAACAAGTAGAACAGGTTGGACATCTGTAGGCTTTGACATACCCTTCCAAGTTTGTAATAAGACTGAAGTGATTGATATAAAGATCCAAATATAGATTCTCCTTATAACTGGAGTTTGAATTCCAAATAACTGTTGAAGTCATATCATCATTTAAAGAAAACACTGTTATCTTCAGTTGAAATGCTCGCTCCAAAAGCAATAAATCAGCTTCTGTCACTCCTTTCCCATCACACCTTTTACCACTATCACCATAGATGAAACTATGATATTGTTGTTGGTACTCCTTCACCTCCTTAATTATCGGATCTTTTGCAATTCCACCGTTTTTTTGTAGTTCTTTGTGTAATGCTAGACATCTAAAAAAACAAAGATTGTCGGTAATTCGTTTTCCTTTTGTGTTTTTTAACATGGTTCGTATGTGTCTGTTGTTAAGGAGGTGAGAGGGTAAATGCTCTGGTGGTGATCCAACTTTTCCCATTCCGAGTAGTTTGTAGAAATAAAACGAAATGTTTGTGATCAACATCAATCTCCAAGTCGTATTTGGTCTCCGTCTCAAGCTATTTGTACGATGATCAGTCTCCATAACATCAACAAAGAAGTCATCAAGATCTCCTTCAGTTTCAATCAGTTTAGCTTTTGGATATACAGTAGCATTGTTTGATGATGAGTGAAAGTATCGGAGTTCACCATCATTTTTATTTTCTAGTATACAACCTACGCTACAGTTGACTTTTGCTCTCGAGCTCAATTGTCTCCAAACCTTTTTTAGCAATTCTAACACTCTTGAATCATGATAGTCATTTTGGTAGGTATCAGCTTGGTCTCTTGGAATCCCATCCCAAAGTCTTACATTTAAAAGTTCTATGACTTTTCCAGCTCTATGTTTCGTTTTCATAGCTCCCCAATATCTAGCTATCAAATCATCCCATTCTTCATCTTGAAAAGTTGGAGCTGTGCTATCATCAACAATACCTAGGGTTGATGCTCGGGTAGGTCTTTCAAAATTTAAATCTTCCATTTCTTCTTCTTGTTCTTCCTCTTGTGCTTCTTCCTCTTCTTCTTCTTCTTCTTCTTCTTCTTCTTCTTCTTCTTCTTCTTCTTCTTCTTCATTTTCTATCATTGGATCATTCTCATTTTCTTCAACTATCTCCTCCACATCCGGCTCTATATCTTGAGCTATTATGCTAGTCTTTGGTGGTGAAGGCTCAGCACCAAATCCTATTTGATTGATTGTTTCATCGGGTAAACGAAAACAAATGAGATTTTCTTCTAACCATTTCCAATTGGGGGAAATTTCAGGGTTTTTTTCTTCTACATTCTCCTCCCGATAATTTAAACTTTGTCTACAATAGAAATGTTAACACATAATAGTTGTTCTATAAAACATTCACATACATTTTATATAAAATGTAACAGAAGAAAAAAATGACTTAAACACCATTATCAATTAATTTTTAAAATGGAATTAGGAAAAAAGACTCAAACATTATTATTAGTTAAGTTTTTAAAAACTTACTGTGTACTATGACATGAATTCCCAACTCCCTCTTTTACATTAATTCTCTGATATTCTGAGTCCTGTCTACAATAAAGAGATAACGCATTATTTTTGCTGATTCATGAGATGAGTATAAGAAAAAAGCAAAAAAATTACTCTACTAATGTTATTAATTTATGATTTTAAAAACTTACTGCTTATCAAAGGCTATTGTATTTTCAGTAGTTGCTGAAACTTGAAAAGTCGAAGGTTTGTCTTGAAAAGCATTTTCAAGTTCCATCTCCATTTCATTTTCATATTCAGCATTGCATTCATCATTCATGTATTCATTATCAGCGTTTGAAAAACCGATATCATTTTGATTTTTCATGTGCCATTCCCATTCCTTATGTATGTCTACATCAGTATCATCCTCTTCTGTTTCCATAGCACTATAATAACAATAAAATCATTACTTTTTAATAGAAGTGACAATAGCACATAAAAAGGTAAGTTAAATGTCTCAGCTAATAAATTTTACCTTGTGAATAAAACTCCTAGTAGTCAGTTGGTATATTATATAGTAGATGTTGAGGCTTCAGTTACTGTTGTTAGAACGAGTGATTTATTATGTGAAAGCATTACTTTTTAAGTAGACAAAAACTTAAGTGAGATAATTAAGGCGGATAATTAAGTCTTAGCTTCAATGAAAATTTTCAAATTCACACAGAAAAACTTTTAATAGTCAGTGGATGTAGTAGTAGATGTTGCTCCTCCGATCACTGTTGTAGAACTGGATGCTTTCTGTGTGAAAACAGTGGCTCTTAAATAGGTAAAGCTGCACTGGTTGAACTCTATGAATACCAACCTTCTTTATAATATAACTATGAATCAGAATTTTGTCCACGCGAAAACCAATGCTTTCGCGGGAATAAATAATTTATTTTCACGCGAATAGAAACTGTTGCTTTCGCGGGAATACAAATTTTATTTTCACGCGGATACAAACCAATGCTTTCGCGGGAATAAAAACTTTATTTTCACGCGAATGGAAACAATTGTTTTCGCGGGAATAAATACTTTATTTTCACGCGAATGGAAACTGTTGCTTTCGCGGGAACAAATCATTTATTTTCACGCGAATAGAAACTGTTGCTTTCGCGGGAATACAAATTTTATTTTCACGCGGATACAAACCAATGTTTTCGCGGGAATAAAGACTTTATTTTCACGCGAATGGAAATAGTTGTTTTCGCGGGAATAAATAATTTATTTTCACGCGAATAGAAACTGTTGCTTTCGCGGGAATACAAATTTTATTTTCACGCGGATACAAACCAATGCTTTCGCGGGAATAAATACTTTATTTTCACGCGAATGGAAACCGTTGTTTTCGCGGGAATAAATAATTTATTTTCACGCGAATACAAACTGTTGCTTTCGCGGGAATAAAAATTTTATTTTCACGCGGATACAAACCAATGTTTTCGCGGGAATAAATGATTTATTTTCACGCAAATGGAAACCGTTGTTTTCGCGGGAATAAATAATTTATTTTCACGCGAATACAAACTGTTGCTTTCGCGGGAATACAAATTTTATTTTCACGCGGATACAAACCAATGCTTTCGCGGGAATAAATACTTTATTTTCACGCGAATGGAAACTGTTGTTTTCGCGGGAATAAATACTTTCATGCAAAAGCATTGGTTTGTATCCGCGTGAAAATAAAATTTGTATTCCCGCGAAAGCAACAGTTTGTATTCGCGTGAAAATAAATTATTTATTCCCGCGAAAACAACTGTTTCCATTCGCGTGAAAATAAAGTCTTTATTCCCGCGAAAGCATTGGATTGTATCCGCGTGAAAATAAAATTTGTATTCCCGCGAAAGCAACAGTTTCTATTCGCGTGAAAATAAAGTCTTTATTCCCGCGAAAGCATTGGTTTGTATCCGCGTGAGAATAAAATTTGTATTCCCGCGAAAGCAACAGTTTCTATTCGCGTGAAAATAAATTATTTATTCCCGCGAAAACAACTATTTCCATTCGCGTGAAAATAAAGTCTTTATTCCCGCGAAAGCATTGGATTGTATCCGCGTGAAAATAAAATTTGTATTCCCGCGAAAGCAACAGTTTCTATTCGCGTGAAAATAAAGTCTTTATTCCCGCGAAAGCATTGGTTTGTATCCGCGTGAAAATAAAATTTGTATTCCCGCGAAAGCAACAGTTTCTATTCGCGTGAAAATAAATTATTTATTCCCGCGAAAACAACTATTTCCATTCGCGTGAAAATAAAGTCTTTATTCCCGCGAAAACATTGGTTTGTATCCGCGTGAAAATAAAATTTGTATTCCCGCGAAAGCAACAGTTTCTATTCGCGTGAAAATAAATGATTTATTCCCGCGAAAACAACTGTTTCCATTCGCGTGAAAATAAAGTTTTTATTCCCGCGAAAGCATTGGTTTGTATCCGCGTGAAAATAAAATTTGTATTCCCGCGAAAGCAACAGTTTCTATTCGCGTGAAAATAAATTATTTATTCCCGCGAAAGCATTGGTTTTCGCGTGGACAAAATTCTGATTCATAGTTATATTATAAAGAAGGTTGGTATTCATAGAGTTCAACCAGTGCAACTTTAGCTATTTAAGAGCCACTGTTTTCACACAGAAAGCATCCAGTTCTACAACAGTGATCAGAGGAGCAACATCTACTACACTTTCCATTGCAACTACTAGAAACTTTCTCTTTATAAAAGGTAAAATTTAAAACTTATTATTCCCTACCTAACAAAGATCAAAATTAGTTTAGCTATAATGTAAAGTATGAAATAAATAATCTTTTAGTTCCACATGAAAAGCTGAATTATATGTTATTTCTTTCTTTTTTAGAACACTATGGAGGATTTTTCTGCTTCTTACACGGATTTAAAGCCAATCGAAAACAAACTAAAAACGTTCAAAACACCCAAAAGAAAAAACTCTAACTCTGTCACAAAAGAAGCAGCGATAAAGAAACGAGCTCTTCCAAAACTGGTTTTACCCACAACATCAAACAATATGGAACAAAAAGAATTGCTCACTGATGCTGACAGAGCTCTCCAGATGGCCAAATCTCTCCAAAAATGGAAGACATGTGATTTGAAAAAGATTGGAGGGTTTCTTACACTAGCATCACTTCCTGTTCCATCAGTTTTGCAAATCGTTTCTATTGAGCAGAGTACTGGTGCATACGGAAACTACTACATTCTCACTTATCTTGATAATTCAACTGGAGCGAATTTTCAGAAAGTCGTTTGTCGAAGTAGAGTAGTTGAAAGCTTCAATGTTGATAACTACCCATTACCTTTCAACATTTTGTACTTGGGTGAGATGGAAAACTCAAAAAAACCAGAGACTACTTACTACAATGTCAAACGTATCAGTACAAAACGATTTACCACAATGGAAGCTACTGCTGAAGCTGAAAAACTGAGAAAAATGAGTGAAGAAGAACTCAAACTCGCTTACGACATCGAGTATCTCAGTAATTTCAAAGATTGTTCCATTTTTGCTTACATCGAAGTTGTAGAAAGATTCATTCCTTTCCGATTCAATGGAGAAGAATCCATTGTAAATTGCATTCGCTATGTCACTGAAAAGAATGGAAAAAGAGAGACGAGAACGCTTTTACTACCAATCAGATATAACGAGGAAGCTAAAAGATGTGCACCTGGTGTGATGATTTACAAAGGAAAAAAACAGAGTAAGAATGGAAATCCTATTCCATACCACAATGTTGTCTTCATTTCTTCAACCAACGCTAGTGATTGGGAGCAATATTGCACACAAACAAGTTCCAATGAGGTGCTAACAAAAACGAATAATGAGGATGAAGTTCTTAAGGAATTCCTAGAAAACGAATTACAAGATTTTGATGAACCACTTGGTGTTGATGGTATGTAAACTCAATATCAAATGCTGGCAACAGGTAGTCTCAAGCGGATAATGAATGAATAAAAAAAAAGCCTGTGTATTCATTGACATTACAAGTTGTACTGTTTTGTATTACTTACTATTTACCGACTCTAACTATATTATATGGAAAGATTTTCCCTACTTATTATACAATAAGTCTATATAATCATATAATAATTCATAGAAAAGTCTAAAGGTTCTCAGGTGATTAACTCACCAAAAGTTCCGGTTCTGCAAAACATTTGAAGATCTTCCTATCCTAAGCATTATACGAGTGACTGTACTTTTATATCCAGTTGAAATATCTAAAAACTTCAGTAACTTAGTATTTACTGACTCTAGCTATATTATATGAGATTTTCCCTACTTATTACACAATAAATGTATATATTCACATATTCTTTCATTTTTAATCACTTTATTTATTCAATGTAGATATATTTCCTCTCTCTCCTCTCTCTCAAGATATCGTATGACTCGGAATTACAAAAAATTATCAAACCTTAAATGCCACACATTCAAAATCTAGACATTCTATGAGTTATAATTATGTATACAATTATGTAAAAAATTATCATAACTTAAATGCCATACATTCAAAATCTATATACCATATAAGTTCAAATTAAGTAAAATAATAATCAAAACTCGAATGCCACTTAAATGCCACTCAAATGCCACTCAAGTACCCCTCAAGTAAAATACAATATAAACTCGGCGAATCCATCCAACGCCGTAACCCATTGCATCACCCCAGATTATGACCCCACAAAAAACACTTGGTAGGGAGATCTGCTCATATATTACTACTGATATTATTTTAAAAACAATATATATATATTGTGGCGGACGGCGCCGACAATAACACTCACCTACTAACATTATTACTCGTTCTATGTCTGTTCGTTCTATGCTCACACTCTAGGACTATTCAATCTATGCTTATTCTATTACCGTCGCAGCAATTCTAGTTTACACACAATTGTATATGTAGCACATGTGAGTGCATCCAGCCGTAGCTGTGAAGCCAGCCTATTTTTCTGTATACCTATTCCTATTTGTCTAAGCCTTTCTTAACAGGCGTGTCTTATAATATTCTTTTGTCATGTCTTGTTTACCTAATTATTATTATATAACCTTTTGTATAAATAGCCGTGTTAAGGCAGCAATAAAGCAGAGTCAGCTTGCCCCACTCTCAGAAGTTTCTTTGTTCTCTAACAATAATAACTTCACAGCGCTAGTACATGCTCGTACACCGAATGCTCTATTACTCGAGTAGTAATCTACAAGCAGATCAGCCTGGACCTCTGCTGGCCGAACCTAGCTCTGACTAGTTCGCCTTCAAAGTTCGGTCACTGAACTGCACTCTGCAGAATAGTGCGAACCTCTGCTGGCCGAACCTAGCTCTGACTAGTTCGCCTTCAAAGTTCGACCTCTGCCTTGCACATTGAAACAAGCTAACGCAGCCGGCAGTTAGACTAGTAAAATAGGAATGGTTACACACCATTCCCAAGGATACTAGTCGACCTGTGGAAGGGTTGTATTGCTCAGCGATAGACACAGTTGCCAACTCAGTTCGGGAAGTGTGCAGGTAGGCCGAGCTACCAACTCACACAGTGAAATCCTGCACAATATATAGAGATTTTTACTTTATATTTACAAAACTTTGGTATTTGGGAAAATATTCTTTTATTTCATTCAATTTTCAATAATTTTTTGAGTGAGAATTTTATCCTACACAATCCTTTTAAATTTTTTATGTTTCAAAACAGAGCTTTATTACATGTTTTTTTTTGTTTTTTTTTTGTTTTTTTCAACTTTTTAAAAAATAATCATTGAAATATATAGTTTTCGATATTTTTTTAATTTTTTTGTACTTTTAACTTTTTTAAAAACTGTCAAAAAATCACCAAATTACCTCTCTAGATGAATAAAATTTACAAGTAAATAATTGTAATAGAAAATACCATATCTAGTTTTTACATTCATAAAACTGTTTTATAGTAAATTTTCTGTAATACAAACTACTATAGCTTACGATATCAATGGTTACAAAGCGCTTTTCTTGAACAATATCTTCTTTGATGTTCCTCTGACATATTATTAGACCCAGAGAGGAATTCTTGTATTCCGTATTCTTTGTGATCCAATAATTGACTAAAATACAAAAGTTATTCATTATATAAATAAATTTTACCGAATTTAAATTTTACTCTTAGCTACATTAGGTAGTTTACATTATATATAACAGGAAAATAACTCACTGAGTTACATCATTCAGCTCATTATTTTTTAGGGAAAGTTCTTTACTCTGTTTTCTTTTTACAATATAATGGACTAAAATAAAAAGTGATGTATTAGTATAGCATGATTAAAATTAATGTAAAATAATTATAAACTTTTGTTATTTTTTCAACTTCTATGTAAAAGAAATACACTGATTACACACGAAAAAGTCCTTTTTTTCATCTGGATTCGGAATGTATAAATATAAATATATATATATATATATAATTTTAAAAATGTTTTACAACAAACATTCATGAATAATCCATTTATGTGATAAAACGTGTTATTTACGTGAGAAATTAAGCATTTTTGTAAAATAATTATAACCTTTTGTGATTTTTTTTCAACTTCTAGCTAAAATAATACACCGTTTACACAAAAAACCCTTTTTTTAATCCGAAATATATATAATTCAAAAATGTTTTACAAAAAATGTTTATCAATTGATCATTTATGTGAAAAACTGAACATTTTTGTAAAATAATTATAACCTTTTGTGATTTTTTTTCAACTTCTAGCTAAAAAAATACACTGATTACACAAAAAAGTCCTTTTTTTAATCCGAAATATATATAATTTAAAAATGTTTTACAAAAAATGTTTATGAATTGATCATTTATGTGAAAAACTAAACATTTTTGTAAAATAATTATAACCTTTTGCTATTTTTTAAGCTTTTATGTAAAAAAAAATACACTGATTGCACAAAAAAGTCCTTTTTTTAATCCGAAATGGATATAATTTAAAAATGTTTTACAAAAAATGTTTATGAATTGATCATTTATGTGAAAATCTAAACATTTTTGCAAAATAATTACAACCTTTTGTTATTTTTTAAACTTTTATGTAAAAAAAATACACTGATTACACAAAAAAGTCCTTTTTTAATCCGAAATATATATATAATTTAAAAATGTTTTACAAAAAATGTTTATCAATTGATCATTTATGTGAAAAACTGAACATTTTTGTAAAATAATTATAACCTTTTGTTATTTTTTAAACTTTTATGTAAAAAAAATACACTGATTACACAAAAAAGTCCTTTTTTTAATCCGAAATATATATAATTTAAAAATGTTTTACAAAAAATGTTTATGAATTGATCATTTATGTGAAAAACTAAACATTTTTGTAAAATAATTATAACCTTTTGCTATTTTTTAAGCTTTTATGTAAAAAAAAATACACTGATTACACAAAAAAGTCCTTTTTTTAATCCGAAATGGATATAATTTAAAAATGTTTTACAAAAAATGTTTATGAATTGATCATTTATGTGGAAATCTAAACATTTTTGCAAAATAATTACAACCTTTTGTTATTTTTTAAACTTTTATGTAAAAAAAATACACTGATTACACAAAAAAGTCCTTTTTTAATCCGAAATATATATATAATTTAAAAATGTTTTAAAAAAAATGTTTATGAGTTGATCATTTATGTGAAAATCTAAACATTTTTGCAAAATAATTACAACCTTTTGTTATTTTTTAAACTTTTATGTAAAAAAAATACACTGATTACACAAAAAAGTCCTTTTTTAATCCGAAATATATATATAATTTAAAAATGTTTTAAAAAAAATGTTTATGAGTTGATCATTTATGTGAAAAATTGAACATTTTTGTAAAACAATTATCACCTTTTGTTATTTTTCCAACTTTTATGTAAAAAAATACACTGATGACACAACAAAAATCCTTTTTTAATTCGGAATATATATATAATTTAAAAATGTTTTACAAAAATGTTCACAAATTTATCATTTTAAGTGTTTTTTCATTGTAAGAATACACAAAATTTTCACAAATCAACTTTTTTAAAATTATGGTAAAAATTAATAAAACTTACCTATAGTGATATGAATCCCTTGAGTTATAGATTAGCTTCTCGAGAGTTTGTTCTCCACAGTTTTCTTTTTCAGCATCATCGAAGTGGTTGAGAAAATCCTCAGATTTTGGATTATCAGCCAGTTCCGAGGCTTGGACGAAGGCTTGATGAGCTGAGTGTACACTGATGTTGTAGAAAATTGAATTGTCTGCGTTTCGACTCAGACCCTTGAACAGAATCACTCCAAATCTCTCCGATGTCACAGCAGAAGCTATTTGATGAGGAATGCGCATATCTCCGATCAGTAATTCTTCATCTACAACACTTCTGTATTGAACTAGAAGAGTCTCTTCATTTCCATTCCATCGCCTGTCAGATTTTGCTATAACTTCAGGGTTTTGGAAACATATGACACTATCTGTTGGGAAATCCTGAAGATTAGCTACCTCGAAATAAGCATTGATTTGTCGCATACTTTTTTCTGGTAATACATCAAACGCATTCTTATTTCTCAAAGTAGATCCTGTTTCTGTAGCAGCACGAAAAATTGCTTTTCCAGTCTTTTCAACACCCATATAGACCAAAACCAGTGGTCTTATTTGCGAAGCTTCATTAACAAGTAATCCTGCTGCTAATGGAATAGTGCTCTTCACTCTAACTACCTTTCCATCCTTTTTATAGTTGTAGATGATGATGCAGTTCGTTTCATCATGGAACTCAACGGTTAACACCTGCATAACTGTAGGTATTGGTAAATCTTCAACTTTGACTATGTTTTCAATGTTTCTTCTGGAAGCTGGAGATAGAGTACTTAACAGAGAGGCGCTTTTGATGATGAGAGTTGCCAGAGTATTTAGACTGGCGCTTTGAAAGGGAATCGTAGTGCGTTGAAGAAGTACATTGTCATCAATCACCTTATCTTGTGAAGGTTTTGGTTCTTTATTCTTCAGTTGTTTTGTATTGACTTGTGTCGACATTCTAAAAGATAAAGTAAAAATCCATGTTATGATTTTTTGATTTCTTTTTCAAACCAATTTGAAGATATATATATATACATATATATATATATATATATTTACTCAATATCATACCGCTGTTAGTATCTAAATCGATAAAAATTAAATTTATGCTCAATCAAGTTGACTTACCTCCAAACAGAAAAGTCCTTCTAGCAGTTGTAGTAGATGATGTTGTAGTAGATCTTGCTCCTTCAGTTGCTAATGTCGAAGTGACTGCTTTCTGTGTAAAAACAGTGCTTCTTATATAGCTGAAATCATGCCATTTATTATAAGGTTAAATTAATGAAACATTGTTTTTACGGAAGAACACCAATGCTTTCGCGGGAATAAATAATTTATTTTCACGCGAATGGAACCCACTGCTTTCGCAGGAATAAACATTTTATTTTCACGCGAATACCAACCAATGCTTTCGCGGGAATAAACATTTTATTTTCATGCGAATACCAACCAGTGTTTTCGCGGGAATAAATAATTTATTTTCACGCGAATACAAACCATTGCTTTCGCGGGAATAAACTTTTTATTTTCACGCGAATGGAAACTGTTGCTTTCGCGGGAATAAACATTTTATTTTCACGCGAATGGAAACTGTTGATTTCGCGGGAATAAAAAATTTATTTTCACGCGAATGGAAACGATTGCTTTCGCGGGAATGAATAATTTATTTTCACTCGAATACAAACCAGTGTTTTCGCGGGAATAAACATTTTATTTTCACGCGAATACCAACCAATGCTTTCGCGGGAATAAACATTTTATTTTCACGCGAATACCAACCAGTGTTTTCGCGGGAATAAACAGTTTATTTTCACGCGAATGGAAACTGTTGCTTTCGCGGGAATGAATAATTTATTTTCACGCGAATACAACTCAATGCTTTCGCGGGAATAAACATTTTATTTTCACACGAATGGAAACTGTTGCTTTCGCGGGAATAAATAATTTATTTTTTGCGGGAATAAAAAATTTATTTTCCGCGGGAATAAAAAATTTATTTTCACGCGAATGGAAACCATTGTTTTCGCGGGAATGAATAATTTATTTTCACGCGAATACAAATCAATGCTTTCGTGGGAATAAACATTTTATTTTCACGCGAATGGAAACTGATGCTTTCGCGGGAATGAATAATTTATTTTCACGCGAATACAAACCAATGCTTTCGCGGGAATAAACATTTTATTTTCACGTGAATGGAAACTGTTGCTTTCGCGGGAATAAACATTTTATTTTCACGCAAATACAAACCAATGCTTTCGCGGGAATAAATAATTTATTTTCACACGAATGGAAACCGTTGCTTTCGCGGGAATAAAAAAATTATTTTCACGCGAATAGAAACCAATGCTTTCGCGGGAATAAAACATTTATTTTCACACATTTGCCTGTATAAGAGACAACGGTTTCAGACAGAGAGCATCCAGTTCAACAACAGTGAGCAAAGGAGCAACATCTATCTACTACATCTTCCATTGCAACTACTAAGAGTTCTCTATTCATAAAGGTAAAACTTAAATTCAATTATTTCCGCTAGCTAACACAACTATCTGAAGGCTTTATGACATATCTATCTTTAAATTGATTATAAAGAATTGAACCAATTTTTTCTGTTTTTCAGAATGAATACTCAAGACGTAGGAAGTCAACCATTGTATCTAAAGTCGGAATCTCAGCCTGATGAAAAGGTAAGAATTAATAAAAAATACTATTTAACACCTGTTAAAAACCTTTAATTATTTTAGTTATCTAATAATTATCGCTTGTATTTTAGAACAATACAACAACAAATCCAATCTACTTAAAGGACTTCCTTCCAGAAATGTATCATAACTATGTGATAAATAATGATGTTGTTGAAGAAAAAGCTGTAGAACGTTTGACATTTCAAGTTATAATATTCTGTATATACTCAACACATGAGGAGTATGGGGATGTGTTGTAAGAAACATGATATAACTACAGAACGTTTTGATGACATTATAAAAAACGGTTTCGAAATCGTTTTGTCAATGGTGGAAGTTGTTAATATTAATAATTTTTTAAAAGAAATTGAAAGAAGTGCTTGGAATCAAATAGTTTTCAAAAAATTATATAACATGACGTGGAACAAAAAAACTTTTTATAAATTCAGAAAGCATATTTATAATTATGTCCAAATAGATAAAGCTCTATCCTCTTCTGTAGGTATTTTAGAACTAATGTTAGAAGCGTTTCATACATATTTATGAAAAATTTTTATTTGTTTTTTATTATTTTACAATATTTTGTTCAAACTATTATATTTTATTTCTTACCAATTGAGATGTTAAAAGCAGTATGATATTAAGTAAATACATATATATATTTGAATGCATCCTTTGTTGTCTGTCTCCACATCCCAATAGTTTAATAAGCACATTCTCAATCTACCATAACTCTATGATCTTAACTGCTTTTGGCATAAATACATATATATATATATATATATATATATATATATATATATATATATATATATATATATATATATATATATGTATATGTATATATATATATATATATATATATATATATATATATATATATATATATATATATATATATATATATATATATATATATACATATACATATATATATATATATATATATATATATATATATATATATATATATATATATATATATATATATATATATATATATATATATATATATATATATATATATATATATATATATATATATATATATATATATATATATATATATATATATATATATATATATATATATATATATATATATATATATATATATATATATATATATAAGACACTCTAAGTAATAAATACACTCTTAGCCACTCATGCAAATATTACCCTTTTATTTTTAGAATGTTATGGATGCTCTTTCTGAAGAGCTCCTTTGCACAGATCCATATCCAACAGAAAATAAAATGAAAAATGGCAAAACAACTCCTAAGAGAAGGAAAACTGCTCCAAAAAAGCGAATAGTAAGGAAACGAAAAAAAATAGTGAGAAAACAAACTACTTCCGTTGATAAGCAAACAATGGAGAGTGCAGCTATAGCTCATTTAACAGTTGAATGTCTCAACGAAAGGAGAGCTAGGGAATTAGAAAAGTCTAAAGGTTCTCAAGTGATTGACTCACCAAAAGTTCCGATTTGCAAAACATTTGAAGATCTTCCTATCCCAAGCATTATGCGAGTGACTGGTGTGATACATCCATCAAGTAAGGAGAAGTGTAGATATTCTCAAGTACACTACCATGATTCTTCAGATATAAATGAACTCGAACCCAAAATACTCCTCTATCCAGTTGAAATAGCTAAAAACTTCAACTGTGATAATTACCCTCCTCCGTTTAACGTTGCATATTTGGGTAGAAAGGGAAAACCAAAAAATAAAAGTGTTCCTTGGTATGATGTCAGACGTGTTACCAGACATCCTCTAAGCAAAAAGAAAGCTGAAGAGGAATCACTATATTTCAGTACATTGACTAAAGGTCAGCTCAAACGCTTCTTGAACATCAAGTCCCTCAATAGTTTTCAACCCGGTGCTATTTTTCCTTACCAAGATGTTGTTGATAGATTCGTTCCTCATCGATTTAAAGGAGGGCAGTCGAATGTAATTTGTATCCGTTATAGCATTGAACAATGTGGAGAAACACTGTTGAAGACGCTTGTCATACCAGACAAATATGCTTCAGAAGCAAACCGATATACTCCAGGTGTGATGATCTACAAAGGAAAAACAACCCACGGAAAATTTAAGACAGAATACGATCTTTCATTTTGCTCTCCATACAGTCTCAGTAAAATGTATTGGAGACAATATTGTGATCAAGCAAAGCACAACAAAGCAATATTAGAAATTGATGATGATGATGAACTTGAAGATTTTCTACGTGGAGATTTTGATGATTTTGAGACAGGATATGTTGCTGAAAAAAAATGATGAGATACATGATAAAACTCGGTGAGAGTTTTTTCTCTAATCATTGTAAATAATACTTCAACTCAATTTAGATGTAGTTGTAGTTATTTTTACCTCAAATAATTTTTTGTTTTAGCGATGGATAGTCTCTAATTCAAAAAAAACAAGTTGGATAATGTGACTTGGTGAGCTATTTCCCTTTTCTATATAATGTAAACTATCCAATGTAACTAAAGCTATAATTTAAATTCATGTAATTATTTTAAGTTTTTGTTTAATCATTCTATACTAATACATAACTTTTTATTTTAGTTTATTACGAATTCAAAAGCACATAAAACAGAAGTCTCCCTTCTTAAGATATAACATCACTACATCAAAGACATCATTGTAAAAAAAGACTATGTATTAATTGTTATTACTTAGCATTTACTGACTCTAGCTATATTATATGGAGAGATTTTCCCTACTTATTACACAATAAATGTATATATTCACATATTGTTTCATTTTTAATCACTGTATTTATTCAATGTAGATATATCTCCTCTCTCTCCTCTCTCTCAAGATATCATATGAGTCGGAATTACAGAAAATTATCAAACCTTAAATGCCTTACTTTCAAAATCTAGATACCCTATGAGTTATAATTATGTATACAGTTATGTAAAAAATTATCATAACCTAAATGCCATACATTCAAAATTTAGATGCCATATAAGTTCAAATTAAGTAAAAAAATAATCAAAACTCAGATGCCACTTAAATGCCACTCAAATGCCACTCAAATACCCCTCAAATGAAATACAATATAAACTCGGCGAATCCATCCAACGCCGTAACCCATTACCTCAACTCCAAGGCCTAATCCACAAAAAACACTTGGTAGGGAGATCTGCTCATATATTACTACTATCAGGTCAAAGGGCAAAGGGCTGAAACAAGTGCAAGAGTTGTTATGTTAAACTTGGGTCTATCAAAAAAATAGCCGACTTTTGAAAAGATATTGACAAGTCAGACATGTTATGTGTAGGCCAAGCTCTAGCTTAGCACTTTAGACATTGAACACTCCCTGAACCGAATGTTACAAGCTTGAAAGGAGTTATTAGACAATGGGTTATCAGCAGAGTAGTTTCGCTTTAGCGATGCAACCAAGAGTTGCATAGTCGATCGTATAACTTATCATTAGAAATAACGACTTGCTTGCCTATTATTTAAATTTTAGCCAGTTTAAGCAACTAATATGACAAAACTTATGTCATTGAGGAAGCTCAAGGAATCAATTTAGCCGCTGAATTTGTTTCTTTGAAAATATTTTGTTTTATTCACATGATAAAAATTGATTGAATATTATGCTCGTGTGTAAAGCCATGGCTTTGTATTTCGTGGCTCATTGAGCTTGCCAACGCAAACTAATGAAAGCACGCCCTTGAACTATTACCGTGGTTTGCTTTTACTGTGCCGTTGTAGTTTGAAAATTTATGGCGATGGCGCATCATCAGTATTTTATACCCCAAACTTATCAGCTGCCGTGAATGAAAAAATGTTTCTTAAGTAATTGTTAAAATGAAGTGACTTTAGTTTTAATAGTATTGTTGGTGGAAAGCGGGCTTCCGGTTCTTTAATAATAGCTCCGCACAAAACTCTGCCGGGACCCCATTCACAAAAAACAAGAAGTAGAGTGCAGAAAAGTGGTTTTCACAAAAAGTTGTGAGCTTTCAGTAGCTGAGGCTTGGATATACATTACTTAATTGGGAAAAATGATAAGTAACTGAGACAGACGAAGTGATACAGCAATTTAAGATCAAAAACATGAAAAAGACAGAAAAAGTAAAAAGGACAATTTTTATGTACCGATGGCAAACTTTGACATTTTAAGGATTTTTAAGAGTATTCAATATGTTGAGTTAACGTAGAACACAAACTCTACGTTTTAAATACTGATAGCTCCCTGAAATCAAGTGTTATAAGCTGAGTAAATCTTTTGTACAAAAACAAATAAAAACTTGACCTGTAGAGCAAAAAATCGGCTTACGAAAACAATTGAAAACCGCCAAAAGCTGGTGAAACAAAATGCATCAACTAATTGTGAAATAATGGGAGGTAACATGGAGAAATCAAGTGTTATAACAGTCCACGCTATAACAGAAAAAGGAAAAACAACTACCAATTTTAAAAGTTGGAGAGAGCAGGAGAGGACAACCACGACAGGGCATACTTGACTAGCTTGAATAAGTGACACATATGACAGGATTGCTAGAATAATTGTACAGCAATTTGAGATAGCCCAGGAGCAATCATTGGCTGATTTATCATCCTGTTCCGAAGCTAGATTTGCTGGAAGAGATATGTTAGGTGGTAACTTATGGAAAGTCAGCGGATACTAGTGTATGTGCACACAGCAATTTTGTGTAGTTAAACGGAAATTAATTGTGTTCACATGACCAATTTTTTTTAGACTGGTTTCCAACGCAAGATGTTACTTCAGCGTTGCAAGAAGCGGTAACAGTGGACAAAAAAGCATCTACTGAATAATCTCAATGAACTGGTCAAGACATTAGAATAGATCAAATGGGAGTTGTGCAACTTCAGCGCTCAATCTACCGCTATTAATGATGATCTGCCGGTTTGGTGGCGAGATAACTCTCACTAATTCCTAAGCTATCCAACTTTGCAAATCAACACTTAACTGTTAGCAGCACATCAGCTCCATCAGCAAGAATCTTCTCAAAAGCGGGACAATTAGTAAATGCCAGACAAGTTGTCTCTCATCAGAAAAAATGGGCAACATGACCTTTTATAACAAGAATTTGCCAAAGTTTTAATTTAAAGTTTTAATTTTGAACAGTTTTTGAATTCATTCAATAGTTACTTAGTGCTCCAGTTAATTGTAGCTGTAACTAGCAGCATACAACTTTTGTCAATGCAGCATATAGTGAGGTTTACTTGGATAAATTATAATGTACTTTTTTGTTCGTTTTACGGTAATAAAAATATCGAATCGAAAAAATTGAAAAAGTTGCTTGGCATGATCGGAAAAATTTGAAGCAGCATTTTGCGAGTAATTGCAAGCCTACTTGAAACACAATTTTATCACACTTCATATACGCTCAACTAGGAACTGCGCAGTTATTTATGCAGAGAAATGGGATACTTTAGGGGAGCGGTTTTACTAAAAAAGAGGTCAGTTCATTTGACATGGTTTTTGAAAAAAGGACCAGCCATGATGGGGTGAAAGAAGGCATCTTTGTAAAGCGTGGGAACACTTTCTCTCTAAGTAAGTGATATGGAGCAGATCTCAATGTTGTCATTGATTTATGACATCTGCTGGAGGCGTGTAAGCATACATTTTGTCTGCAGAATGAAGCTTTAGTATTCCAATAGCCAACGATGATTCTTTTCATTATTCTCAATGGCGGCTTTGCATGTTTGTGGTTGAATTATTTTCTCTAACAAGCCAGTGAGTGTTTGACACTGGCTTGTAAATCATCAGTAGGGGCTTAGGAGCAAAAGCCTTTACCATTGGAAGTAGAACATAGAAGATAAACAAATAATATAATCAGGTTTAGTGCTAATTGTGTAAAATGATGAATAACCATTTTAAACCAAATAGATAAGTGACTTATATTCATATCAAATTTTGCGGAATGCATTTAAAGAGAGTTTGGGAAAAGAAATAGTGGGCCACTTAAAAAGGTTTAAGTTGATCAGCGGATTTAACAGGAGGAAAGTGTAGTATTAGATAGGAGTGGATTTAACAGGGGGAAAGTGTAGTATTAGAGAGAAGTGGATTTAACAGGGGGTAAAGTGTAGTATTAGATAGGAGTGGATTTAACAGGGGGAAAGTGTAGTATTAGAGAGAAGTGGATTTAACTAGTAGAGAAGGGGAGTATTAGAGAGAAGTGGATTTAACTAGTAGAGAAGGGGAGTATTAGAGAGAAGTGGATTTAACTAGTAGAGAAGGGGAGTATTAGAGAGAAGTGGATTTAACTAGTAGAGAAGGGGAGTATTAGAGAGAAGTGGATTTAACTAGTAGAGAAGGGGAGTATTAGAGAGAAGTGGATTTAACTAGTAGAGAAGGGGAGTATTAGAGAGAAGTGGATTTAACTAGTAGAGAAGGGGAGTATTAGAGAGAAGTGGATTTAACTAGTAGAGAGAAGCGGCGTCAGAAAGTCAAAGAGGTGTTGGAAAACCGAGTGTGGATATAAGAACATTAGGGCATTGAAACATTTCATCTTCTAAGACTTTATTACAGAAGAACCTGTTAATGTATTTTGTGTGCATTTATTTTGATAACAGTGTGCAATCATTCACTTTAATAGCAATATACATGTAATTTCAACACACCTGCAAGTTATCAAAGCAGAATTACTTGTGTAGGATTAACGCATTACAAGTCAAGCAAATTGACAACATAAATGCTTAGCAAATGCTAATTGTTCATGAGTGAATGGCGTATACACAAATCACATTTCTTACAGTTAGCTTTGAATACCTCATTGGCTATTATTTAAGTGATTTGGTTTTTTTTGTTACCCGTGAATAGATGCTTTGTATTAAAATGGTCGTTAGAAGTATCATGTCGACACAGCCTAAACACAATGCATGCAAAGAACTACCAGCCAGGCTTCATTTTAACTTGCGGTGATGGCTGCGGCACACAGTAACAGCAAGTGTGGGTATTGTTTAAGTGAGGAAGAAGACAGAGTGGATCCAAAAAGACTCAAATGTGGGCATGAGTTCTGTTTGGGTTGTCTGCAGGCAGCAAAAAGAGATTGCCAGAGATCTGGAGTGATGATGAAGTGTGTCTTTTGCTCGTAAGTATACAAGAACCAAATGCATTTCAGTAAGATATGGAAGCTGGATTTCTTAATGTGGATACAGAATAATCTCTAAATAGTTGAGAAAACCAGGTTTAATGGGACAAGCGGGTCCTCCTGGTTCCCAAAGAGCCTTTCTTTGGTGCACCAGTTACTAGAAGAACCTATTAGGTACCTATTTAAGCGCACCAGTTAAAAAATTCTGGCTTGTAGATTGATATTTATTTATGGACTTACTGAGCGCAGTTGATGGTTTGAATATTCAGTTTGTTGTTTGATAAAAATTTATTTGTTATGGAGCGTTAACTATTTTGTTGAGTGCAGTATGGAACCCTAGGTGTTTCTTTTTTGTGCAGTGAGGTTAGGTTTATATCCACGAGTTTGTATCATGGTTTTAATTATTGCTTGGATACTATCATATGTTGGTACAAACCAGTCTGATAAATTACTATAAAAACAAATATTGTCGGTTATTTTTGCACTTAAACTGACTATATCCCCCACCTCTTTCCACCATTTGCCTCAAACCCCCCTTACACTCCTTTTCCTATCCCCTAGTAACTTTTATATCGACCAGGGACCCCCCCCCCCCCCCCCCCACTGTTACATATGAGCTATCCCGGGTTAAGGGAGTCAACTATACCGGGTCCTATACCGGGTCTATCCTAACCCTGTCTCAGTTATATAGATCATAGAGAGCCTACCCCCGGCCAGTATCCTGGCCTAGTTAGCCAGAGGTATCCAGAAAGAAGAGCCTAAGGTCCAAGAAACTATCTACCAACTTATGAACGACTGAGAGTGAGTCTGGAGTACCTGGGAACAGAGACTGACGAACCATACCTGCCTTATAACGCTCGTCAATTTCCACTCACCTGTGATTGGACGTAGGAATTGTGGGAGCTTGTGGTGCTTGCTGTATGATTGGAAATTACTGTTTGTATGCATTATTTCTTTTGCTATGTATGGTTGGCTCGACCCTGATAAAGGGGTGAGAGTTCCTGGTTTCCCCTATAAAGGGTGGTGTGGTACACTTTTAAGGCAGAAGTCTGATGGACCTTGAGTAGTACACATTTCACTTTGGTAAATGGAATTGTGAATTAAGGTATTTAACATCTGTGTATTGTGTCTGGGTCGCAGACTCCGTCGAGACGTTAGGGTCAACTTTTTGGGTAGACTCCGGGTGTTTGAGTAGAGTGGAGTGTGTGCGAGGAGTGCACATGGTGTAGTAGCAGTTGTGTCCATAGTAGTGGAAGTAAATCTACTACATTGGGGCAGCGGTGGGATATCTGCAAAACAGAAGGACACAATGGAGTGGAGAGCGAGAAGAAGGAAGCTATACAGAGCCAGCAATTACTCTGTATCCTTTCCCCCTTTCCCAAAAGCTATACAGAGCCCTGTATATTATTTTTCCCCTCCCCCTAAAGTTATACCGTACCCGTATACCCCTGCATACTGACCCTCTATGTCAGAACCATTGTTCTCAACTCCTTAGCTTTGCCATTAATTAAACAGGGCTACCCAAAGAGCTAGTAGAGCTGAAAGAAACCCCATTGGAGCCCAACCTACTGTTGGACTTGACCAATTTACAGAAGTGATTCAGAGGCTAGTACAACCCCCTCCGCAAGGCCCAGTGAAGACATCTTTCAGAGCCCTTGAGTATGACAGCACTAGCGACATTGAATATCTTATCAGTTTTTTTGTGGAAGTCGCAAATGGTAATGAATGGGGCCAAGCCACTGCTCTGTTTCACCAGAGGGAATCACTGAGAGATGATGCTCTTAAATTCGGCCAACCACCCACGTAGAAGGTGTGTTCACTGCACAGTGTGCATATTTTGGGCTCACACTAAAAGATGCCCAAGCCAGGCTGACAGTTCTACGCCGTTCACCCAGAGTCTCACTACAAGAGCACGCAAATGAGGTAGAAAAATTAGTTTGCGTTGCACACGATGACCTACCCCCTAGACGGAGATGAAAGTCCTGTGCCAAGTCGCTCGTCTCACACATCTCCTCCTTGGTATCATAGAAGGTACCCCTGACTCCCCACAACTGGCTGCTAGCTTCAACCCTACAGATACCAAACACCACTGGTTAGTGAGGTGTCTGAACCTAACCATCCAGCCGCTGGATGTGAAAGCCGGATAAACTATCAGTAAGTACACTCGTATACTCACCAGTGATGTTGAGCTACCAGTGAGAAAGAATGCCTCAACTCCCCTGCCCCCACCTCCCTGTCCCCCCCCCCCCCCCCGTACTTCCAGGAGCTATACGCCAAGACCCTGGACAACGGCTGTACCCCGCAAGAGGTGTTCTAGTGGGCCCAGCTCTTGCACGCTTACAGAAAAGTGTTCTGTAAAGGAGATCCCGATATGGGTCACATTGATCTCGTGGAGCACAGCATTCCCCTGTGCACCACGAGGGGAATGCCCCACAAAGAAAAGGAAGCAGAAGAACAGGTGTCCAAATTGCTCGAGAAGGGGCTCATCGAACCGGCAGTCAGAGTCTGGTGTTTACCGGTGGTATTGGTGAAAAAGGGTGGTCCATGGAGGTTTTGCATCAACTATTGATGCCTGAATGCAGTGCCCCAACAGGAAGCGTACTCCTCCTGAGACTAGACGAGAGTCTGGATACTCTGTCTAGTAGCCACTATTTTAGTACTCTTGACCTGGTCAGCTGATATTGGCAAGTGCCGCTGGACACTGACTCCAGTAACAAATCGCTTCCTCTACTTGGTCCTGCCTGTATAAGTGGAAAGTGCTCTTGTTTGGAGTAACATCTGCATCAGCCACCTTCCAGACGCTAATGGATTGGGTATTCTATGGCCTCCATTGGAAACTTCTCCTATTGCACCTGGATGATAAAATTTTCATCGACCTCGATTTCCACACCTACTTTCAGCAGCTGGCAGAAGTGCTCCAGAGGCTCCAGGCAGCCGAGCTCAAGTTAAACCCTAGAAAAAGTGAGCTTTTGCAGTACCAGGTTGCTACCTTGGTCACATTGTCAGTGAGGGTTGTGTCTCCACTGACTCCAAGAAGATAACCATAGTCAGAGATTGGCCAACCCCACCTGCCTCAAAGAGCTACAGTAACTTTTTCGGAGTGGTCAGGTACTAATGACAATGCCTTCCCAGGTTCGCTACAGTGGCTAATCCCCTGATGAAACTCACCAGTAAGAACATCCCCTGGGAATGAACACACCATCAAAGTGAAGTCTTTGACCAGTTTAAAGTCGATCTAGTCTTCACCCCATCCTCCACAAGCCCAATGCCAACATCCCTTATATACTAGACACAGAGGCCAGTGAAGATGGCGTTGGGCTACCTTGTCCTAACTCTAGAGTGGTGAAGAGCAAGTGGTTGGTTATTATAGCACGACTTCGAGCCTGCCAGAGTGTCGTTATTTTGTCACTTGTAAAGAGCTGCTAGATGTGATAAAGGCAATAACACATTTCAACCCCTACCTTTATGGACAACCCTTTTGAGTAAGAACTGACCATGCCTTCCTCATGTGGCTATGTAGGTGGAAGGATCCATCCAGCAAAGTAGCCAGAAGGCGAAAGACCCTGGCAGAGTTCCAGTTCACCATCGAACACCGAAGCGGCCACTGCATGGGAATGCTGATGGGCTGAGTAGAAGATGGCTCCTGGACTGTAGGCAATGCAGTCATATTGAGGCTAGAGATGGTGAACCCACCAAAGAGGAGATGACTTGTGATCTTCCCAACTCCCCTATTCCCCAGTATCCCGAGCCCCTACCTACTGAGTCCCTCTCCCAGAACCCCCAGGTGGATGCCATCACCAGTCCACTCCCCTCACTCCCCGACACAGACATACTGGAGGCACAGAGAACTAGTAGACACCCCTTGGCAATCGTATATGCTGCAGTCCAAAATAATTCCTCCATGGATCCTAAACAGCTGTAGCTTACCTTATTGCGGAGAGTCCACCTAGTAGTTGTAGTAGATGCTGTAGTAGATGTTCTTCATTCGGGCAATGTTGTTGGAGTGGATGTTTTCTGCTTAAAAGCAGTGACTCTCAAATAGCTAAAGTTGCACCCACTGACCTGATCTGAAAATCGATGAAAAATCTCATGCAAAAAACGCTTCATAATATATAAGAAATAGAATAATTATTTTCTCTTCGAGCAAAATTTCTTTTTTCCTTTGCACGAAAATCTTGTATACCATAAAGCAATTTTCGCACAAAGAAGAATTTTTTGACTGGTGTAAAATTTGTTATATACTATAAAGGAATTTTTGCACGAAAAAAAGCTTTTATTTGCTCAAAATTCCTATATATTATAAAGAGGTTTTGCGCAAAAAAATATTTTTCTCTTTCGCGCGAATTTTGTACATATTATAAAAAGACTTTTGTCCAAAGAAAGTTTCTTATTCACGAGGATTTGTATTTCATAAAAATATTTTTGCTCAAAGACAGAGTTTTTTAATTGAGCAAAACTTTTATAAATAATAAAGGAATTTTTGCGAGAAGAAAATTTTGTTTATTTCTGCGAAAATTCTTATATATCACAAAGGACTTCTCGCGCAAAGGAAACAACATTTTCTCAGTAAGCTATGATTTGCTGTATGTTGCAAAAGCATTTTCGCGTGAGCATTCTCATTGGTTCTGAGCTTGGGTCAATCGGTGCAACTTTGACTATTTAAGAAGCACTGTTTTAGATAAAAATCATTCACACCAGCAACATCGTCTGAAGGACCACCATCTACTACACTATCTAATACGACTACTAAAAAGACTCTCAGCAATAACGTAAGATTTTAATAAATAACAATTTAACACCGGTTGAAAAAAGCAAGAATGCCTTCTAATTATTATCATTCTTTTACTTTAATCTCTATAATCCTTTTTCTAATAGTTTTTTTTCTTTCCATTTTTGATCAACATCTCAGCCAAAAAAAATGTTTCATCTCAAAGAGTTCCTTCCCAAAGTATATCAAAAATATTTAAAAGATAATACGACTGTTCCAAAAAAGTCGATCCATCTAGTAACATTCTATATGATGATATTCTGCACTACTCAACATATGTTGAATGAGGGAGAACTGTACGAAGAAACCTCTTTGCTTCAATACAATCATACTATGTGTCAGCAAGACAATGCTGTAGAATTGTTAACAAAGACAATGAAAAACAATTTTAAAACCATTCTACGAAAAATACTGTACATGTAGATGTTCATATCTATTTAAAAAAAAATTAAAAAAGGCTGCATGGGAACCAAGACTTTTTCAAAAACCAACTCAACGTAATTCGACTGAACATTTTTTGGTGTACAATCCATTCTGAAGTAGGTAGATCCCTACAGATAGATTGTGGGGTAGGAGCTTCCATAACTTCGCTTGAATAGATGGTAGAAGAATTCAATGTATACTTATAATTTTTTTTCTTATGTAATAAAGCTATATAATAATTATACAACACTTCATTTTTATAAACTCAATCCAACAATCTAAATCATGATACAAACCCCAATATGAAACAAATCCTGCACAATAAGTAAATACAATTACAACAAAACTTAAAAAACAATAAAAAAATGGTGCAAACATCAAACTATACGACAATACAAACTGAAAATCAATACCTGGTGCACACAAAAAAGTCTTTTATGGGTTTTACCGGACACCTGGCGCTACCAAAAACACTTTGCCTAGGCAAACAATCTTGTTCTTAAACCCCAACATACAGCTCTGCTCATATTATACTACTGGTCTTGGTCATCCACCAGATAATGAGAGCATTCCGGGCTACTCATCACTTTACTACAGGTGAAACACCAATTTTTCGGATGATGCAAAGAAAATTGTGCTTCCCGGATCAACTTATCTACCAACCACCCGTTACTAACTGAATGTGTACCTGTACACGAACATGCCAACGCGCTGCAGTAGTGATGGCTTTCATTTTGCTAAAGTTGCACTGAGTAACCTACCTCTACATCCAATGAGATTCATCAAGCAAAAGATTGCAAAAAGAATTATATTTTTTGCGCCAAGATAAGGTACGTTTTGCCAATTGTTCACTCTAAATTTTAGCTATTTCAGTTAATTTTCTTTGCACGCTTTCACTTTTTCTACATGCAAAAATTTAGCTGTTTTCGTTTTTCTTCTTTTCGCAAAAGATTTCCTACTTTTGTCCTTTTTTTCAAGCAAAGAACTTGCAAAAGTTACATTTTGCCCAGTACAAAAATTTTACAAAGTTCAAAAATCTTTTTTGAGCAGAAATTTATTTACGTTTGCCCTTTTTTGCACAAAAGTTTATGTACTTTTGTCTTTTTTTGCACAAAGGCCTTACAAAAATTGTTTTTTTTTATCAAAAATTTTGCAACTTTTCGTTTTTTTGTGTGCAAAGCTTTACCTACTTTTGTTCTTTTTTCCTGCAAAAAAACTTGCAAAACTTACATTTTGTTTGTTGCGAAAAATTAGCAATGTTTAGCCGTTTTCTTTCGCAAACATTTAGCATTTAGCTACTTTTGTCATTTTTTGTGCAAAGAACTTGCCAAAATCACATTTTTTTGCCTAAAAATTTAGTTACTTTTGTCTTTTTTTGAGCTACAAAGTACCAATTTTTTCAATATTTTCCGTGATGAATTTCATTGGGTGTAGGGGTAAGTTACCCAGTACAACTTGAGCTATACAAGTACCACTGTTTTCAGAAAGAGAGCATTTACTCGAGCATCAGGATTTTAAGGAGTAGCATTTAATGGAAATACTATGACTCTACAGCAATAAGTAAGAATTCACAAATAATTATTTCGCACCAGTTGAAGAACTCCACTATTTGCGCTGGCGAAGGCTGTTTTCCTAGAGTCTGAGAGAGTTCGTCTCAAGATTGCAAAGGCTTTTGGTGTTCACAAAATCACTTTATTAGAAAGGTAACTGGATGCTACTTGTTATCATTCTTAAATGTACCTAGGTGGGTAATTCGCGCTGGAGAAAGGATGTTGTTCAAGAATCCCACAGATTTCCTCTCAAACTGCAAAGTCTTTGAGCGTTAATAAAATCAAATTTTATCAGAGAGGTAACTGGATTCTATTTATAAATAATGTCAATTAAACTCTAATAATTTGTTTTTATTATCTCCATTTGTTTGGTAGATAAAAATTATTATTTTAACGCATCTCATTTTCATTTCAGATCATTATGAATATATCCAAAACGACGCGTTGCCTCAAAAATTTCCTACCAATAGCATACATAAAACTTATAACCCAACTCTTCTTAATCCCAAACTCAATGTGTAAGATATTGATTTGTCAATCAACACGGCTCTGCCCGACACAACTCCCATTAATCTGCTGAAGTGAATGCGAATTCATCAAAAAGATAAGATCCAAACAATATTGACTTCACAGAGTTGCCACCCATGTTAGAAACAGTAAATGTTACCTCGTATTTGAAAAAGAATTTGAAGACGCACGTAGAACAAAGAACATTTTTACATGATGACTAAACAAAGATTCTGCAAATTACTTGAGTCTATATCAAAAGCAGGTTAAGCCATTTATATACATTGTAGTGGATTTTGGGGGGCCGACCAAACGTCCACCAACAACGCCTCACTCCAGAGGTCAACTTCCAACAGAGGAGTATGCCAACTCCACAACTGTTCTCGGAGCCCGCGGCTCAAACGTACAACTCAATGACTTGTTGAGTAAACCATACTTTATTACACAGCGTAACCAGCAATGTATAATAAGGGTAAATGTATCATGCTACTTGGCTTAAGCACAGGTAGAATCCCAATACAATACAAAGAGTCTAGTGAAATGTTCTGCCTTTTATAGGCAGAACATGATTGAAACATATGCCCAAACAAGGGGCAACAAATCAGCAATGGCAGGAAGTGTTTACACTAATCAGATCATGAGATATAAATATATGATACAGTCATTGGTTAATATAGAGTTAAATGTGCCAGGCGCCCAGAAGTAGGGGGCGGAGCTTCTTAGTCAATCTTGCTTACTCATGGTGGTGCAATGAGTAGCCCTGGTTCTTGGTCCTTGTGGCTTGTGGTCCTTGGCTTTGGTCTTGTTTGAGGACAGCTATGTTGCAAAGTCGGGCTCCTGCACCTTTGGTATTAATTTCGGTTCTCAGGCTATAGTAGTTCTTTTCTCACCGACCCGGTATAGGTATGGTAATGGCACTGCAGGGCCGGTAGTACATGCTGCAGGGCCGGCAGGGTGTGCTGCAGGGCCGGTGGTACCTCTGCAGGGCAGGCAGTGAATGCTGCAGGGCCGGCAGTGAATGCTGCAGGGCAGGCAGGGTGTGCTGCAGGGCAGGCAGTGAATGCTGCAGGGCCGGTAGGGTTTCTACCGGCTGACTTGCTTATGTTCTGGCTGTGCCAGGCTCTATTTAGGCTTGCCTGACACTCAACAGTTGTCAGGGGGACCTTGCGCAAAGTTAGTGGTCACAAAAATCCACCACAACATTTATAAACAGCAAAATAACTTTGCTGTTTACTCATTAGAGTTTATTGTATCTGATAAAGTATTATCCATAATTAATTCTATTCTTTTTTACACCAAGTAATACTATAATAAAGCTTATAGATATTAGTTCGAAACGATTACTAGCTTTATAGTAAAGCACCAGCACCACCAAAGTACCAGCATATGATAGTATTAAAACAATAATCAAAGCCATGATACAAACTTCGGGATTGAAACTTGACAATTGACTCTCTGCACAAAAAAATCTAGGGTTCCATACTGCACTCGAAAAAAACAGTTGACTATGACAATCAAATTCTTATAAATCGAAATACTGCATGTTCAAACAATCAACTGCTCTCAGTATATCCATAATATCTACCAATCTACAGTCCGAGATTCTACAACTGGTGCATTCAAAAAGGTACCTAACAGGTTCTCCTAGTACCTGGTGCACCAAAAAAGGCTCGTTGGGAGCCTTGAGAACCCGGTTGTCCCATTTACTTCCTGGGTGATCTGCTCCTATTATACTACTGACAAGTTTGTGTGTTTGTGTAGTACTAGTGAAGATAAAAGTTCGTGAACAAAGGTTTTTATTGTATCTAACAACGCACTCCATAAGGAAAACTTAGATTGTTGACTTAATTTAGAGAACTCTTCAAAAATTCGATGGCAGAGAGATGCAGGTGTATTATTTAGAGAAACCAAAAACATTAAGAGAAATGATAATGTTTGCTGCATTTAATTACAAAGAAATTGTTTAACTTAGTGAATGAGCAAACATTGTATTCAAGTGATAACATCTTATTTTGTAGAGCTGCAATACAGATGTGTGATATTGCAGCACTTCCTGCGGTGGGGGACATCTCCAATAAGGCACAGTTAAACTGTGATACATGCATACGAAGTAATGTACAACGTGAGGCTGATTTCTTCTGCACAGATTGTAAGAAGAAATACTGCACCAACCATAATCAGGTATTTAATTTTTATTGCGTCATTTGATGTGTAGTGTAGTAGGTCAGTATGTTTGTTACTGTCAGGTAAAACTGTACTCGATTTTGTTTGCCAGTTACTACATCTATGTAAACAGAGTAAACAAAAGTTTTCAGTGTGTGAAGCCTAACTATATTGCATAAAAACCTTCAGTGTCATGAAAACCTTCAGTGTCATAAAAATCAAACCACTAAGTTACCTCAGAGGCTTGTTGCGTCCAATGTCAAAATGAATATTAAGTCATCAAAATATTCAGTTATATATTAAAGTTGCAAAACAAATTAAGCAAACAAATGAAAATAAAACTATACACATTTGGTCGTGAAATATTGATAGACATGATTTTGAGTCTATCCATATAATATCTATGGGTACATTAGACTAGAACATTTGTAGGTGCACAATGACCTAAATGGATGGGATCATACTGTACTTTCTATTGACGACTACCAGAAAAGTTCTGCTAAGCTTGAGACAAGATATTGCAAGGTTCATGTTTCCTCCCCGTTGACTATGGGATGTAAAGTGTGTAAGAATATATGTTGTAACATCTGTACAGCAAACTTCTCGCATGGGCATGTCTGTGTCTTTGGAAGAGGTACGTAAATTAATTGTAACTATTCAAAGTGCAATAAATTTAGCTAAAAAAAGACAACGTAGCAAATCGTTTTTTACCCAATTTACTGACCTTAAGTAGTGTAATATGAGCCTGGGTTTTTATTGGGGGTGCAATGAGAAATGTTTTCTTGACATCAGTATTTATTGTATGACTTATTAGTATAAATGAATGAAGACAGCTGTGCTACTGTTGTTGTTAGTCACCCAAGCATAACCAAGAGCTTGCTAGCCAACTATGGCTACTGTTACATCTCTTTTGGCAATGAAATTTCCACTCTCCGGCGTTCTTTTAGTAATGTAGGAGCAGATTTTTGTCATGGTGTCTATGGACAAGAAGGTTCACTTGGTTCCAAGTGCTTTTTTGTTGGCACCAGTTACCATGAGAACCTGAAAGAGTACTTTGTTTGTGCACCAGTTCATTGGTTTTAATATTTTTTGTAATTGTATGAATAGCTAACTATTTATTGTGCAGGGGTTGTTTTTATTGGGGTTTGTAATATGTATGATGATTTACATTGAGGGGATAGAGTATTGTACAAAAAACAAGTGTTGTATTATTGTATAACTTTATTATACAAAAAAGCATCATGGATATGCATTGAATAGTTCTACCATCGTTTCAAAGGACTGTACAGAAGTATTTACCTCACAAATATACAAAATATATCAGACAAGAACTTAATGTCGACTGCGTTATAGTTTGTCTTTTTTATCTTATGGACTTTTGTACCTTTGGGCGATTTGATGCTTTTTGAGTTCTTTTTTTTATGCAAGTGTTGTTGATAGAAACAGGAACATTTAGCAGATGTTGTTGTTGTTGAAGAAGTAATTAACCGAGAACAATATTCTTAAATCTCTGTTGAGGTTTATTGTTAATAGAGTCTCATGTAGAAAACTTCTTAGCTGTTGTGACCAGTTTTCACTGATGGTACTAACATCGCTTGCAAATATCTGGAATGTATCTTCAATTTTTTTATTACATGATTTTTGCAGAAATACCAAGTGCTCTTCAGAAAGAGATTTAGGATTTTTTCTATTGTATTTACATGGATTGTTTTCGTTTCCGTGAGAAACTCTAAAACAAAAAAACAAAAAACTTATTAATGACTAAATAATACACAGTGTGAAGATTTAGCATGAGACATTTCCATTCTTTTGGGAGCAAATATTATTTGAGTACAATAAATAATTAATTGTATTGAGTTTTACAACTAGTGCTAGTTAGTTGTTTATTGATTTTTACCTTATTGGTGAAAATCCTCCTAGTTGTTCCAGTAGATGCTGAATGACATGTTGCTCTTTCAGATGTTGATGCCGGAGTCAATGATTTCTATATCAAAACAGTGCTTCTTAAATAGTCAATGTTGCACTAATTGACCTAAACTTATCACCAAGAAATTGCTGGCTTGAAAATTTCTTTATAAAATATAAGCTTTTAGCGCGAACAAAAAATCTTCGCGTGCACATCCTTTTATAAGGTTTTTCGAGGAAATACAAAAATTTTCACTCGGAAGTCCCTTTACAATATTGTGATAGATTTACACAAAGCAGCCGTGAGCTGGAAGATGGACCATTCACTATTGTTATGAAAAAGATGACCGTGACCTTATGGATACTTACCAACGAGTCAAGACCAGTTCTTACCTGATGAGAAGATGCCAGCTGTACGCAGGATTGTAGCTGTAAGAGAGCCAAGTTATGGTGGTTGAAAGTGGCCATCTTTGACATATATATTATCCTTATTAACTTTATCATTTAGCGATGTTCTAGTGGCGCCAGCTTATGTATTGCATGTATATATATTTTATGTTTGCCGCTGTAGAGATATGATTGCTAATGCGGTTGCTTTATATCATCCAATCATTGTGTTCCACATATTAGCTATTTCAACTGCTATGCTTCTTTATAAATAGAAGGGCAGATCGCCCATTGCTTCAGAGTTAGTTGAGAGTTTGTAATGGATACACATTGTGCGTTTGGAGATAACGTAGTGTGTTCTGGGATTTACTTGGACTGAATTAGCGGGTTTCTAATTATCGTCAAGCTTATTATACACTTTGTGGGGTTTCTCTCGTTACAAGGTTTTGTATATCATCGATAATATATACTGTTGTTAAACCTGAAACTCTTCTGATTAGTGTGATTGCTTGCCTGCAGCACTAAGCTGTCTATAACACGTTTCTTGGAAACTAGTTTGCGTACCTTGAATAAACAGGATCTGTTTTATAAATACAGATCTCCTGTCGCAGAGAACTGACATTACCGTACTGCAACCGTTTACATTGGAGATTGCTACCCCCGTACCGGTAGCCTTGAATAATGGTAAACAACTGCCTTACACTGAGAAGCTCACGCTACCACTTGTTCGCTCTCAGCAATTACCGTATGCTTTATTACAACATACAGGCTGCTGCCAACAGGTGTCGGTAAAACTTCTGTCAAATCACATAGAAATCCTTTACAATATAAAAGAGTTTTCGACCAAATGAAAAAAAGATCTTTGCGAGAAAACCCTTTATAGCATATAAAGTTTTTGCAATTAAAAGAATTTTTCAAAAGTTCCTTTATAATACGTAGGTTTTGTTGCGCGAATGAATAACTTTTCTTTGAGAAAAAACCCCTTTATGATATGTAAGGTTTTTCGCATGAATAAAAAATTTGTCTCTGCTTGAAAATCCCTTTATAATATATAAGTTTCTTTATGCAAATCAAAATATTTTCTTTTAGCGAAAATCCCTTTATAATATAAATTTCTGAAGTCTATCATGAGTATATAAAAGACAATATGTTTGTTCCAAAGAGTCAACCAAATTAATAACACTTCAATCTTTGATATTCTACGACGCAAAACGTATGTTGAATGTGGAAAAGTTATACGATGAAACCTCTTCGCATCAACACAATTGCAATATGTAACTTTATATGTAGATAATTTGATCATGAATATGGACATAGATATAGGAATGGGCATGAATATGTACATGGATATTAATATGGACATAGACATAGATGTGAATATGGATATAGTCATAAATGAACTTGGATATGGTTATAGACATGTGCATAATGTAAAGGATTTTGTCGCACCTTTACCAAACAGCTACTAGAGAAGTGTACTTGCTTAGCAATGTAACAGCAATTGCTAATGAGAGCTACTTGTTTACTAGTAGTGGCTCTATCTATAGAGGAGCTATGAGTCAATAAGCTCCGTGTTGTGCCGTGTGCAAGTATCCTAATACTATTTGGCCAACTGCCAACTGGACACACCGGGTTACAATGGGGTTGTGACTGGGGTTATCCCCCCTTATAGGGGGCGCTGGTGTAAGTCCAACTGGAAAATGCCGAAATTTTTATATACAGTACAATGCAGAAATACAGAGTTGAGATGTTAAACTACAATAAACAGGCTATTGCAATGCGATTGATATAATTGAACAAGTCACGGAGCTCACAGGTCTATAGCAGATTACACGTACATAAGTTTTTAATTACACAAGTGTAGCTATAGAGCGTAATAATCATTAAATAACCACGATGCGGTCCGCGATTATATACGATCGTTGGTACATTAGTTAATAAATACGATGAAACACCAACGATAATCAACTTATTTAACGCAACGTTTATTTGTAAATAAATTGTCTGGTATCTGTGCGGGAAATAATAATAATATTACAAGTAATTAATCATTAGCATGTATCTACACCTCTATGAAACTATTATTATAAATGACAATGAGAATTTAATGCGGTGACAATTTTTTATAATAATAAAATCAATTATTCATTTTTTTATCATAATTGATTCATTAAAATAATAATTATAAATAAAATAAGTTGTTACTTACTACTACTATAATTATTATTTATTATTATTATAAAATTATAAGAAGCATCATTTATAATAATTAATATTATCTAATAACAATTCAATAATAACCTTAATAATTACAATAGCAATCATAAACAGTAGAATCATAATTATAAATGATTATTATTATAATAAATAAAAAAGATTTCACTAATAACTATATAAAAAATAGTTAGAATAATGATAACACGGGCATCAGAGGCTTGCCGAAAAACAGAAAGAAGACGATGCGCCCGTTACTAAATGTGTTAGTAATAACTAATAACCTAGGTTTTACGCTCATTTTCAATGAATTGGGTTGATATTGAACTTTTTGCAAGCAACCGGATATTGCTACGAATAGTTTTTATTACAGGACGCATCGTCTCTGTTATTTTTTTTGGCAAGCCCCGGAGTTCCGTGGATAACAACTGTAATAAATAATAATTAAAAAAACTGTAAAAAAATATAAATCTTTGTTGCTGCAGGTAGATTTGATGCTGCTATCTTTAAAAATAGTCTAAAGTGTTTTTAGCGACATGTCATTATAGTATACAGTTGACAGCATGGAGGCTATCAGGGAAAAACTGTCACGAGTCTGCATGAAGTAACTATATTTTATACTACGAACAATGGTAACTTCCGGTTGGATGTAGAAAGTTCAAAGAGAGATAACTCTTAATGTCACAACCCCATAGCTAACACTTTATTACTTCAAGAGACAAAAGCTTACTCAGAGTACCTCTCTTTGTAAGCGCACAATCCAATCTGCCCACTGGGCCACATGTTGACAAGGTTATGCAGTTAGATATGCTAATGAATCAGTTGAAAAATATCATAAGATGATTGGTTCATAACAATAATATAGGTCAACAAAAATAACAGATAAACAGGCGCAATGCAAACATATACTCATCAATAGGTAGTAACAATAAAGCGCCAGTCCAGCTCTTCAGTAAGGCGGGAAATCCCCTGCTTGAATTCCTTACTCATCCATCCTTGCGGTAGGCACGCATACACCTCTGTACTGAGGGCAGTCAGGCGGAGCTGAGTCTAGTATGGCTAATGAGTGTTTACACACTGCATACTGGCTAGCTTAGCATCAATGAGAGAGGCCACCCATGCTAAATTCCATTACAATAAATGGACATGAATATGGACATGTATGAAAACGAATAGCTTAAACTTTTTTTCTTGTAATGAAACTATGTCAATAACTATACAATGTTAATCCAACGAGCTAATAATGCAACCCTCATATAAATCTACATACAATGTTTATAAACTAGCCAACTCCATGATCTAAATAGCCATACACATCCCAATATAAACCTTCTGCACACTAAATACTTAATTTAGATAATTACACAAAAAAACAAACACCTATAACACCTGGTGCAACGAAAAGGTACATTTCAGGTTCTCATGGTACCTGGTGCAAATAAAAAGGCATAACACTTCATTTTTATACAATACTCAAGCCTCCCAATCTAAATCATCATACAAACCCTAATACAACAACCCCTGCACAATAAATACCTAGTTAATCATACAATTACAAACTAAGTTGGTAACAATCAAAACTGGTGCACAAAAAAGTACCCTTAAGGTTCTCATACCATGTTTATAAAGTACTCAAACCCGTGATCTAAATCACCATAAAAATCACAATATTAACAAACTCAGCTCAATAAATACTTAGTTCAAACATAAAGTTAAGAATTAAATTATAACACCTGGTGCACACAAAAAGGTACCTCGCAGGTTTCCATGGTAACTGGTGCCAACTAAAAGGCACTTGGAACCAGGAGAACCTTGTCCTTAGACTCCAAGACAGAGATTTGCTCCTACATTACTACTTCTGAGTATGACCTACTTACACCTAGGCTACTGCTAAGTATGAGTGTATCTACTATTACAGCACATGAGTATGACCTACTTACACCTAGACTAATACTAAGTATGAGTGTATCTACTATTACAGCACATGAGTATGACCTTCTTACAACTAGACTACTAAGTAAAGTGTATCTACTATTACAGCACATGAGTATGACCTACTTACAACGGGCTTACAACTAGACTACTACTAAGTAAAGTGTATCTACTATTACAGCACATGAGTATGACCTTCTTACAACTAGACTACTAAGTAAAGTGTATCTACTATTACAGCACATGAGTATGACCTACTTACAACTAGACTACTAAGTAAAGTGTATCTACTATTACATCACATGAGTATGACCTACTTACAACTAGACTACTACTAAGTAAAGTGTATCTACTATTACAGCACATGAGTATGACCTACTTACAACTAGACTACTACTAAGTAAAGTGTATCTACTATTACAGCACATGAGTATGACCTACTTACAACTATACTACTACTAAGTATGAGTGTATCTACTATTACAGCACATGAGTGTGACCTACTTACAACTAGACTACTACTAAGTATGAGTGTATCTACTATTACAGCACATGAGTATGACCTACTTACAACTAGACTAGTACTAAGTACAAGTGTATCTGCTACTACAGCACATGAGTATGACCTACTTATAACTAGACTACTACTAAGTATGAGTGTATCTACTATTACATCACATGAGTTTGACCTACTTACAACTAGACTGGTACTAAGTAAAGTGTGTCTATTATTACAGCACATGAGTATGACCTACTTACAACTAGACTACTACTAAGTAAAGTGTATCTACTATTACAGCACATGAGTATGACCTACTTACAACTGGACTACTACTAAGTATGAGAATATCTACTATTACATCACATGAGTTTGACCTACTTACAACTAGACTAGTACTAAGTAAAGTGTGTCTATTATTACAGCACATGAGTATGACCTTCTTACAACTAGACTACTGTACAGGAATTTACCGTCAGGAGTGGTAGCGACCACCTGTACAACGGCCCACAGTAATGAGTAAGCACAACAGTGCAGTGTACGCCTTTCTAACTCGCTCTCCACCTATCCCGAGGAGTAGGTGTAGCAGGTCGACCTAGCCGTTCGAATAACTGTTCCAATATCACTTGCCCGTAGGTCAAGTGCAGTGTGAGTCGAGATCGACTGACCACTTTCTATTAACTGTTTATTCTAGTTGCTAGTCGACTGATTTCAGTGCAATTCCTCTGTCCACTAATTTGTACAAGTGCTGAACTTAGCAAGTTCCTTCGCCAGTGTAATTAGTGCAAGTGCTTACTTGTATTGTCTCTGTCAAGCTACCTGTGCTGTAGCATAAGTGCGCTTATGCTAGTAGACCAAACAAGCAAGTGAGAGTGTAGGCAGTAACTCTGATTTATTTGATACACGACACGACTATTTAAGCACAAAAAGTTATATAATATTGGTTGACATACCGTAGACAAAAGCAGGCCACGCCTGGTACACGTAATTGGTTATTTAGTAGCCAATAGAACAACTAGACATAGAACAGGGTGGTGCTTGACAGTATGGTTGGCTGCACAAGCACATGTGTGAAAAGTAAGGGCTCGTGCAAATGATACAAATATATAAGAATAGGTATAAAATAGACATAAGTATAATTCGGCAAGTTAAATAGCAAGCATAGACAGTTCGGTAGTTAAATAATAAGCAAGCATAGACAGTTCGGTGTGTCACTACAGTTCGGCAGTTCACATAGTGTTTATGGGGTCGACCTGTTGTTCGGTCGTGGCACATTTCCTCCACACACGCCCCCCCCCCCCCCCCCATTGGCGCTCGTAGGGCCAATACAAAAGTACCTTGAGGAAATGTTCGGGCTCATCCTCCTTCTTGGTTGGCATGCTATTCTTCGGGACGTTGTTGTCTTTGTTGGGCGATCTGTTCCACCTGACCGTATCTAACTTTTATGTACTTTCTGTAGTAGTTGAGCACTCCCGCTATCGTGTTTCTTTGTAGTAGTAGGCTGGACCGCATGTGTTGTTGTCTGTCCGTGTGCTGTGCCCTTTCTAATCTCGCAGTGACGTGTCTCAACCTTTCTTCAACCAGCTCGTGTTGTTTAAGGGCGGCGATTAGTTCTTCGTCATACTCTAATTCGATGTCTGCCAATAGTTGGTTATTAAACTCTTGTACAGAGTAGGCCATGGTATAGGCTTGTTGCGTGTTTACTACCTCTTTGTTGCTCGCTGGCGGTGTGAATGATTTTCGCCTCCGAGCTTTCGTCCTTCCCGCTCTCTCTTCTCTTTCTTTGTTTCAGGCAACACGTGGTCTCACGTGTTGTCTTTAGGCCACTCCTTTTGTTGATCGCTGACAATTGCATTACTTCGAGGGCCGTTTCCGCGGGCGTCATTTCCTCCTTGTTTCGGTTTTCCCTTCGAGGTTTCCATAGGTGAGTTGTCTCCTCATACTTCTCGTACTCCGTCGTAGTCTCGCTGGTGGGAGTTATCCACTCCGCACCGTACTTGGGAGTTGCTTGTCCCACGTTTCCTTCTGCTAGCATCTCTCTTCGTCTACCTCCATCGCGCTTTTCTGTTGTTGTTTCTCGTTTGTTCAAACCCAATTTTCGCCGGGTTTCTGCTATATCTGTCCAAGGAATATAGACCATATTCTCCACCCTTCCACGTGACTCAGGTGGCCTGTCGTTTACCTGCAGGCTTGGATCTGTGGCCTCCTCTTTATCTTTAGTGCGGTAGCATTGATAATCTGTAAAGCGGACAGGTGGCTTTCGGATTCTGGTGGGCCGTCCCTCTGCATTGGCACTGAGTGGCGGCCATTCTGGGTCTTCCAGAGGGGGTGTCTCAGCTACTGGTGTCTCTGCTGGCACTGCGGGTGGTGCAGCTACGGGTTCGGGTGGGTCGATGGCCGGTTCGGCGAGTAGTGGTATAGGGGGCGCATCCTCTGGGGGTGCTTCAGGCATAGGGGGTCCTCTTGGCTCCCTTTCTCTTGGTTCCACCGGGGGTGGTTCTAGGTGCTCTACTGGTGGGTGGGGTGCCCTCCTTTGGTATGCTCCCCGCATATTTGGTCGGACGGCCTGTTCTCGGCTGGGCGGTGCCCTCCCCACAGTCTCTCTACATGTCCTGTATGCTTTTAGCCGCCGTCCGTTCTGAGTGAAGCCCTGCCCATTCCTTTCCAGGCGATAGGTGTGGTTTGGGTAGGTCTCAGTGACTGTATATGGCCCAACGTAACTTGGCTGGAGCTTGGGATTGCTCCCCTTCGTCCGTCGCTTATTCTCCATTACTACTAGCTCGTCTTTACTGAACCGGGGGGGTTCTCCCGTCTCCTCTTGGCGGAGCTTTGCTTGCTGACTTCGCACATAGTCGTGTGCTATGGCGAGGCTCTCCTGGACACGCAGGGTGTGTTCGGTGATGCTGTGGGGCTCCAGCGAGGGCGGGGATCCGGTCAGCTGATCGGGTAATCGTACCTCTCGTCCCAACATCATAAGGTTGGGTGTCTCTCCGGTAGTGGTGTTGGGGGTGGCTCTACAAGCTCGCATGATCTGGGGTAACAAACCATCCCATTCATCTTGTCCCTTGCTCAATATCAATGTTCGTAGGGCGTCCCCTAGCGTCCTATTTTGTCTCTCCACCATGCCATTGCCTTGGGGGTGGTACGGAGTGGTGCGCGTCTTGCGTACTCCCCACAGCGAGCAGAGTTCTTCCAGTATGGTCGACTCGAACTGCGCTCCTTGGTCGGAGTGTAGTTGTTCTGGGAGCCCCCAATAACTGAACACTCTCTCGTCCAGTGTCGCTGCTACAGTGGGTGCGGTAGCATCCGGCAGTGCTATCGCGTCTTGCCAACGAGTGAAGTGGTCGGTGAGAACCAATATCCACTTATTCTTTCGTCGGGTGACGGGTAGTGGCCCTACCAGATCTACGGCCAGTTTCTGAAACGGCCGTCCAGCGAAGAGCCGTTGGCCTTCGGGGGCGGTGGGTCGATTGCTGCGTTTCGCCACCTGGCACACTTCACAGCTCTTGACGAGTCTGCGTGTTAATCCCGTTAGGCCTGGCCAGTACCAATCTAGTTGCAGTCGGTGGCGCGTCCGATTAATTCCTGCAAGTGCTAGTAGGTGCGTGTTCCACACGACTTTGTGGCGCCATGCTGGCGGGCATACTGCACAGGTTCGGGTCCGTCCCTGGTGCTCAGAGGTAATGACCAGCGTGTCTGGTCAGAGACTCATAGCGTCGATCCTATCGTGCAGGATGCGGAGCTCTGTCTCTCCCTCTTCTAGCTCTCTATTGGACAAGTGTCTCTTGGCTTTGACGGCAGCATATACCTTCGCTACAGGGTGTCGTCCTTCCTGCTGTGCCTGTACCAGCTCTTGCGCACTCCTTGCCGGGTCGGTGATCGTCACATTCACTTGTCCCTTTTGCTCTCTTGACCCCCTTGGGGGGCGCTCGGCACGGGTGGGTCCCCCGTCAGTCCATTCCCTTCGCTCTGCTGGTCCCCTTGGGGAGAGCTCGGCACGGGTGGGTCCCCCGTTTGTCCATTCCCTTCGCTCCGCTGGTCCCCTTGGGGAGAGCTCGGCACCGGTGGGTCCCCCGTTTGTCCATTCCCTTCGCTCCGCTGGTCCCCTTGGGGAGAGCTCGGCACGGGTGGGTCCCCCGTCAGTCCATTCCCTTCGCTCCGCTGGTCCCCTCGGGGAGAGCTCGGCACGGGTGGTCCCCCGTCTATCCATTCCCTTTGCCCCTCTAGTTCTCCTAGGCTGAGTTTAGCATGGGTGGGTCCCCCATCTCTCTGCTCAATCGAGCGGCATTGCCTACAGTCGAGACAGGGCTCCTGTCGACTGAGTTCGTCGGCGTTGCCGTGCTGTGGCCCTGGTCGGTGCTCGAGTTTGAACCTGAACTCTGCTAGGATCTCCAGCCATCTAGCGATCTGGTTGGAAGGTTCCTTTCTCCTGCACAACCACCTGAGGGAGGCGTGGTCCGACTGCAGTTTGAACTCCTTGCCATATAGATAGGGTCGAAAGTGCTTGGCCGCCTTGATTACCGTCAGCAGTTCTCTTCTCGTCACACAGTAGTTCCTTTCTGCCGGCGACAGGGTCTTACTGTAATATGCGATCACTCTTTCGCGCCCTTCCTGTATCTGCGACAGCACTCCGACTACTCCGACTGCGCTGGCATCCGTGTCCAGGATGTAGGGAAGCGTTGGGTCGGGATATCCTAGTACGGGTGCTTGACTCAATCCCATCTTTAATTGTTCGAAGGCTTGTTGTTCGTTTGTACCCCATTCCCAGGGGACGTCTTTCCCATTGAGCACCGTGAGCGGTTTAGCTGTAGTAGCATAGTCGGGTAAGTACTGCCTATAGTAGCCAGCCGTTCCCAAAAATGCTTGCAGCGCCTTCATATCCTGGGGTGTCTGCCACTTCCTCACTGCCTCGACCTTGTCGGGGTCCGTGGCTACGCCTTTAGCACTTACAATGTGCCCCAAGTATCGCACTTGGGGGCTTAGTAGCTCACACTTCGAGGGTTTAATCTTTAGGTGTGCGCTCTGGAGTCGTTGCAGGACCTCTTCCAATCTTTGCAGGTGGGACGGGAAGTCCGGGGCTATGACGATTACGTCATCGAGATATAACAGCAGCGTCTTCCAGTGTAGACCCTTGAGTACGCGCTCCATGAGCCGCTGGAACGTGGCTGGGGCGGAGGTGAGCCCGAAGGGTAGTACCTTCCAGCGCCACAGACCACTACGCGTGATGAATGCTGACTTATCTATTGCGTCCTCATCTAGTGGGACCTGCCAGTATCCACTGGTCAAGTCTAGAGTGCTGAAATATTTGCTGCCGGCAAGGGCGTTCAGGGAGTCATCGATCCTGGGGATGGGATAGGCATCTTGTTGTGTGACGTCATTGAGTTTGCGGTAGTCCACACAGAACCGCCAGGAGTCATCTTTCTTGCGCACCAGGACGACTGGGGAGCTCCAAGCTCCGTCGGCTGGTTCGATGAGATCCTTTGCCAATAGCTCTTTGACCTGTCTCTCTGCTTCGGCCTCTTTCTCGGCTCCTAGCCGATGTGGGGGTAGTCGTATGGGTCGGGTACCAGGTATCACAGGGATGGAGTGTTCGACTAGTGGGGTGCGGCCGATATCTCCATCGTCTTTACTGAAAACGTCCTGGTAGCGGCTGAGGAGGTTCCTAAGTTGGTACTCTTCCCCTGTATTCTGACATCCCTTCTTTGCCTGGTCGAACAGTGGTCCTAGGTGTGGGGGCAGTTCCTTACCCTGTATGTGGGGTTCCTGCTGGGAGCCATGTAGTGCCCGTACCTCGCTGTGTTCTACTCCGGTAAAGGTTCCTATGACCTCTCCTGCTGGAACCTTGATGCTATCCTGTGAGGGGTTCAGACAGCGAACTAGCACTCTTCCATGCTCGTCTGGAGCATTAATACTAGTGGCCACTAGTAGTCCTCCTTCCCTACTCTCTATTATTCCTTGTGCACAGGGGGTCCGGCTGGTTAGGTGGCAAGGCACCGTTGCTTCTGCCTGGGGTGGAACATGGGTGTCCCTCTGGACCTGCACTTTTGACACCAGATCTCTGCCATGTCGGTCCGTACAGGTCAGTTCCTTTCCTTGTACGCACAAGGTGGGTCGGTTGAACCCCATCTGGCAGTTCTGCTTTGCTAAGAATGGCATGCCCAGGATTACATCCTCATTGATTTGGCTTACGACAAACGTTTCCTCGTACTTCACGTGTCGTATCCTCCCGGTCAGCGTGATTAATCCGTAGAAGGGCAGTCGGGTGCCATCTGCCATCAAGCCATGCGAGTCATAGTCTGGCAGGTGGTGTTGTTGTTGGGGTGGGAGTAGGTCGAACACCCTTTTCGACAGTAGGTTCGTGTTACACCCCGTATCTATCAGGTAGGAGACTGAGCGCCCTTCCACCTTGCCTGGTAGGTAATAGCTAGACTTGTAGGGTCTCTCTACCTGGTTGAGGTGAACAGTGAGGGGCTTTCGGGTAGTCTCTGGGGTCGGTTTTGGCCTCTGGCTCCTTTTTCGTTTTGAGGGGGGTTCTTCTGGATGACTTATCCTAGTCTCCTCCTCCTCCTCTTCTTCTTCTTCGTCCTCCGATGTCTCATCGGTCAGCGGGCTGAACCTGTTGTTCAGTTGAAGCGGCATGGGTCCGTTTGGAATGAATCTGTCTCTTTCTTCCCAAGGTCGACGGGGGGGGGGGGGGGGGCCCTGTTGCAGCCAGTAGGAGTTCCTACTGCTGCGGGCCGTACCCGTTTCCCTGATGTGGGTGCCACGGTGTAGTTGGACATCGGCTCCTGATGTGCCCGGTACGCTGACATCCCCAGCAACGCGTTGGTGGGGGCTTGTCGGTTCCTTCCTTGATGCGGGCCACTTCCTGACTCAATTGTTCCACCACCTTGAGGAGCTTGGCTAGGGGGTCTCCTACCTCCTGACACTTGAGGGTGGTTTCAGGAGGGGTTGGAGTATCTTCTAGCTCTCCCTCTTGTACGATTCGTACGTTGGACTGCATGGGGTTTTGGTGCTGAACCTGCAGGAACTCATTTCCTGCTTGGACGGCCTCTTCCAAGGTTGTTGGCCGAATGGCCAACAGATGTCGTTGGAGATACATGTGTCCCAGTGTATTCTGGAAGGTCTGCAGGGTGAGGTCCTCTCTGTTCTGGAGCGGTAGGTCTCCGTAGGCCGCTTCCACCAGTCGCTTGATTTGGAGCGCATGCTCCCTCAGTGTCTCCTTGTGGGCTTTTCGGTAAGTGGTCAGCCTGGTCTGTGCCTCCGTGCGAGTCAGGCCAAAGCTTGCCCTCAATGCTCGTGTGATGGCCGTGGTATCGACCCCTCTTCCACATTGTTCGGCCTTCCCCGTGAGCGCCTGTCGTAGGTGTATGGTCGCTTCCTCTGGTAACCACCTGTTGGCTCTAGCCACTTCCTCAAATCGTTGGATGAAGTACCCAACGTCTCCTTCTCCGCTGAACTGGGGCACTCTGAAGCGGTCCCTACCATTGCTTGTTGACATTCGATCCAGAATGTCTGCTAACGTGCCCATGATCTGTAACGGTGACCCATCACGATCTGAGCTGAGCGCTCGTCGCCTGTTTGCCATCTCCGCGCCTGCTGCCTCCTGTTTGTACTCACTGTTCCTGTGGGTCGTTCGTTTGGATTCCTCTCGATCCCACTGCTGCCACCAATGTACAGGAATTTACCGTCAGGAGTGGTAGCGACCACCTGTACAACGGCCCACAGTAATGAGTAAGCACAACAGTGCAGTGTACGCCTTTCTAACTCGCTCTCCACCTATCCCGAGGAGTAGGTGTAGCAGGTCGACCTAGCCGTTCGAATAACTGTTCCAATATCACTTGCCCGTAGGTCAAGTGCAGTGTGAGTCGAGATCGACCGACCACTTTCTATTGACTGTTTATTCTAGTTGCTAGTCGACTGATTTCAGTGCAATTCCTCTGTCCACTAATTTGTACAAGTGCTGAACTTAGCAAGTTCCTTCGCCAGTGTAATTAGTGCAAGTGCTTACTTGTATTGTCTCTGTCAAGCTACCTGTGCTGTAGCATAAGTGCGCTTATGCTAGTAGACCAAACAAGCAAGTGAGAGTGTAGGCAGTAACTCTGATTTATTTGATACACGACACGACTATTTAAGCACAAAAAGTTATATAATATTGGTTGACATACCGTAGACAAAAGCAGGCCACGCCTGGTACACGTAATTGGTTATTTAGTAGCCAATAGAACAACTAGACATAGAACAGGGTGGTGCTTGACAGTATGGTTGGCTGCACAAGCACATGTGTGAAAAGTAAGGGCTCGTGCAAATGATACAAACATATAAGAATAGGTATAAAATAGACATAAGTATAATTCGGCAAGTTAAATAGCAAGCATAGACAGTTCGGTAGTTAAATAATAAGCAAGCATAGACAGTTCGGTGTGTCACTACAGTTCGGCAGTTCACATAGTGTTTATGGGGTCGACCTGTTGTTCGGTCGTGGCACATTTCCTCCACACTACTACTAAGTATGAGTGTATCTACTATTACAGCACATGAGTATGACCTACTTACAACTAGACTACTACTAAGTATGAGTGTATCTTCTATTACAGCACATGAGTATGACCTACTTACAACTAGACTACTACTAAGTAAAGTGTATCTACTATTACAGCACATGAGTATGACCTACTTACAACTAGACTACTACTAAGTAAAGTGTATCTCCTATTACAGCACATGAGTATGACCTACTTACAACTAGACTACTACTAAGTAAAGTGTATCTACTAATACAGCACATGAATATGACCTACTTACAACTAGATTACTACTAAGTATGAGTGTATCTACTATTACAGCACATGAGTATGATACTCTACAAGCTCTGGAGAGCCTCTCACTTGATGGTATAAAGGAAACAACCAAGCAACTTGTGGCTAAGAGAAATACTTTGATAGAAGTTTTGGATAAAGTCATGACCGATGAGTCTAAAATACAGCCATATGTAAAAGACATCACCAAACAACTTGAGACACATAGAAATGCTCAGGTTAGCATAAATATTTACAAAAATTTAATGTGGATACGTCAAATTTCATCAACGGATTAGTGCTGTTTGAGCAGATATCAAAGATTAATGAAGAATACAAGAAACAGAAGGACATCGTAGATAGAGCAGCCCAAGAACACAGACAGAAGTTAGAGAAGAAATCTGAAGACATTCAGAAGTCTATTGATAGAATCAATGACATCATCACCACTTACAAGACCAAAGTACCAAACCTTCACAGTGTAGATATAGTAGCAGAAGAACAAAAATCCTTTGATATTATATCAAGCTTTCCTACATTACAGGAGAGTTTTCCTCTTCAGTTTCAGCTTGAACATAAAGGTACAAGAGATTTACTATGCAGGCTTGAAGTTTTAGTGTAAAAATAAGATGTGGTAAACCCTTTTCGGTTTGCTTATTCTCCTAAGGACTGTCCTCTTTTACTACTGGATATTTTCGGAAACTTTAACGATAACCAGTACCAACTATTTAACTCTTTTTTGTAGCTTTTGATGTCAAGTACATTCAAGTTAAAATCAAAGAGGAAATACAAGCTGTTTGCTTTAAGGGAAAAGTAATTGGTAGAAAAAGAATTGAGTCTGCTCCAAGTACTGATTACCGGAGGAGCAATATATATCACCATCGAACAAATATTGGTGGGCAGCAAAACCAAGCTTGGCCACCACGGCAGGACAGTAGCAGGGCAGCAAGGCAAGTAGTGGATATTAACTGTCCTGATTTTCAATAGAAATCATTATTCCTAGTACCCTGAAGAAGCCCATGTCTTGTTACATGTCCTATTGTATAATTTAGAAAAGTAATGTTTTCGTTCTATTTTTCTGTTTTTTTTTTCATGGAAAAGGCTTTATAGTTATTGCAAATTCAAGGTGACTATGATGGTCAGGTGATGTTGTGGCTACAACCGTTTCCACAGATATTGGGATACATTTTATATTATTAACTTACTTGAAATAGTTTATAGTATTACCTGCTATGGTTTTGCGTAGCGAGCGACAATTTGGGTTATTTGTGTAGGGCATCCGTACTGATAGAACACGCACTTGTCTTTTAGTTTCCCAATATGAGTATGCCAAACAATAAAAACATAACAATAGTTTTACATATATTTTGTGATTTACAAGGATAAATATACCATGCACTGTCAGTCCAATGGGGTCCCGGCAGAGTAGTTTCACTATTGCAATGCAACCGGAAGTAGCTCAGTCGATCGTTAAACTTATCATTAAAAATCACGATTTGCTTGTCTATTATTCTGATGTGAGAAAAGTTGAGCAACTAATAAATAAGACAAAAAAGATGTTGTTGAGAAAACTCAAAGAGTCAATAAAGCCTTTGGAAGTTACTTTTTGAAAAATATTTGGTTTAATCAGTTGAAAAAAAAATTAAATCTCATGATCACGGGTAGAACCATAGTTTCGCATTTCGGGTTTAATTGAGCTTGCCAACGTAAACTAATGAAAGCGAGCCCTTGAACGATTACTGTGGTTTACTTTCACAGTGCCGTTGTATTTTTACAATTTATGTTGATGGCGCATCGTCAGTATTATATACCCCAAAGTAACTTTGTAGCCACCGCGACTAAAAATGTGTTTCTTTAGCAATTGTTAAAATGAGGTGACTTTCGTTTTAATAGTTTTGTTGGTGGAAAGCGGGCTTCCGGTATTTTTAATAATAGCTCCGCACAAAAATCTGCTGGGACCCCATTGTGACCCTGGGACTTTTCTGTACAAAAAAACAACAATCTGTACAACTGACTTCCAACTTTCACTCAAAGTTGATTAGTGAAGATTAGCACTATCCTATCAGCCTAAGTGAAGAAATCACTTAGCTATCAACCTTTTTTTCAGTTTGCCAGTGAACAACGTATTGCAGTAGATTTTACTAGCCACCATAAGTGACCACTACTTTGCAAGGTCCCCTGATAGTTGCTATCAACCGGCATACCTCTTGAATAAATACAGTTTCTATTACAGTCACCCCATTGCTTTATATAAGTAATAAAGGCATATTTAACTATACCGGCAGAGGGTAATTGTTACCCCTGGAGGTGGAGGGGTAACTGGATCGCGTCATCAAATGGGATCCGGGAGCCATCTGCTATCAATCCATGTGTGTCACTCTCCTGCAGGCTGCTCTTGGTGGCTGGAGATAGTTTGTTACATGTATGTTGGGATAGCAAGTTGGTGGTGCACCCTGTATCTACCATTAAGGATACTGGCGCTCCCTCTAGTTTAGCAGGCAAGAAGTAGCTGGGTTTGTATGGCCGTTCCAGGGGATATGCCACTGTCTCTGCAGGGCAGATGTCTGGAACAGATGGTTGGTCTGGTCTTACGTGGCTTCTGTCTGGATGATGGGTTTAGGAGCAGTGGTGGATCATTGGTCAGGGGCTGACATGACGGCCCTGGATCTGTACTGTCTTCCTCTATCTGGTGCAAAGTCTCGAAGCGGTTGGTTAGTGATAATTGTCAGGGTTCCGGATCGGGAGCGGTTCCGGGTCTCTGCTTTGGGTTTTTTGGATCAGGGTTATGGCGCTCCAACCTCTGTAATGTGTCCGTAAATATCCCAGTAGACGGAGTGTGACCAGGAGTTACTATGATGGGTTCCTTTCGTGTCCCTGCTGTTTTACTTTGTTCATTTTAGGTATCCACGGGTGGGTGGGACAGCCCTTGCAGTAGTGGCCTTGGCCTCCACACCCCCAACAGCCACGAGGGGCAGGCCCCCTGGGAATAAGATCAACTGCTTGCTGCATCTTTAGCTGCTTCACTTCTTCCACTAATGTTAGCAGGGTTTTTACCATCCCTACCAGTGGCTCCTCGTGAGTAGTTACAGGCCCAACCTGGCTGGCAGGTAACTGGACCGTCTTGGCTGCTGACATAGACGGTTCATCTTCTTTCATCTCATCATCCACTACCATGACTATGGAGGGTCTCTCTTCTAGGGAGGGTTTGATCTGTAGGTACTCGCAACCTGCTCGAACAGCATCTTCAACTGTTACTGGTTGTACAGCCAGCAAGTGTCTCATGAGAACTGTATTGCCTAGCGTGCTGGAAAAGGTGTCCAACACCATCCATTCAATTCGACTGGGTGGCAAGTCATCATAGGCAACTTACACCCTTCGACTTCACTTGCATGTTCTTACAGAGTAGTTTGGGGGGAGCGGTGCAGGCTTGATAGTTTTGCCTGTGCTTGTCTGGCAGTGAGACCAAACCTGGCTTGCAGGGCAGTAAGTTTTCCCTGCACATGAGCTAACTTTCCACACTGCAGGGTGTCGCCTTTCAGTGCCTCTCTTAGGTGTAGCAGTGCCTTGCCTTGTCCTAGTCATTTGCTTCAGCAACTTCGACAAACCAAGCTATGAAGTATTCAACATCTCTGTTGCCTTCAAACTTGGGCGATTTAAACCGATTAGGCGCTGCAGCTGGTTGAGGTGGCGCTACGCCCTGCAAAGCCTCGGTGAGCATCTCAATAGCATCCATAGCTGGCTGTGCTGCCGGCTTTCCTGCTTGACCAGGACTCTTTGCTCTTCTGGCTGCCATAGTTCAAGTGGGTACCAGCCCTGTATGATTTAGCACTGGCCCTGTACAACTTAGTACCTGCCATGTTACATTCTACAGGAAAAATCCAATGTAGACACTCAACTCCTCGGCTTTCTGCGGTTGTTTCAGATTGTCTGATTTTAGGTAAGGGCACACAACTGCTACCAATGCTCAAGGGCTGACGACTACCAAATTCCCCCACAAGAGGTTGATAACAATTGTTTATTTTAAGTATGACTCTCCGAACAAGAGAAATATTTCATTGAGAGCAAAGGTTTTCTATTTTTGGGCTTCAATACCAAATCGTCATGGGGCTCCTTCAAGACTATTGGATCAGTAGTTTGTGGTAGATGGAGATCCTGTGCAATGGAACAATGGATACTGGCATTTTTCTAGTTATGTGGCAGGCTACCAATCAAGGATATATATAACTACAGTTACTATGCAACAGGAGATTTTTGGCGACACTGGAGCCCCTGTCTCCGAAGAGAGTTTGTATCAGCTAGTCTGGTAATCAGATTGGCAGAATCAATAATGGCACTCTGCCAGTTGGTGGCTCAAATGGCGAATATATTCTTGTTGGCCCCCGCAATCAATCTTAGTGAACAGTTAGTTGATGACTCTGTCAGCAGCTCCACCTCTATATATTCAGCGCTGTCACCTGTCGACTGCAAGTAATCAACACTTAAAAATTACACCACATCATATCATTGGTATATACTGCATATGGATGGCTGCATATTGATAACCACTTGGTTTGGTGGAACATATAGATAATCCCTTAATCTCTACATAACATTGAGAGGACAAACCAACAATTAGTTAAATAGCTGATTTGGATTATCGATTAGAAAAGCAAACAATCAACTAAACAGTTCACTGAAACATCAGGTCAAACCTGTGAAATGACACAGTTAGTTGCACAGATACCAAAAGAGTGGGAGGGGAGGGAGATGGTAAACTTATGAAGGAACAGAAGCTATAAAACTTCCCACTGTTACTCAGAGAGTTATAATTGAAATATGTCACGCAAAGAACTTTGATGTTTTGAGTTTCTGTGAGTGCTAAAATTATATGATTTTCAACTTGATAGAAAGCTAACTGATTTTTTACTTGAGGACTATAATTTAGGACTATAAAAAGTAACGGATCAAATCAATCCCTTGAACGGATGAAAGTGAAAGAACAATGCATTCATTCATGAAATACTCAGTGTTTTTACTAAAGTGATGGTCGAAGCCATAGACCTAGTATTATTATTAATAATAATGCTAGGTCTATGGTCGAAGCTGAAAGAACTATAGCGAGAGCAATGAGAGGACAATTCCAAATAGCAAACCGAAAGAATTTGACAGTGAGCTGATGTTCGCGTACTTGGAGTCTATAGAACATTTCTCTTTCACTGGACGTCATCCCAACTATCAGGTATGAATGAGGGTGCTCGACAGGACCTCGTGTTCGCGCAAGTTCCTGAAACTCTTTCCTCACATTCTCTAGACATTTAACAACACTCTAAGAGATATTGGGTACCCCTATTGATGTCTCTAGGAGGGCAGAGAGGTTGGTTTACTGGGAGTTCCTTATAAGACTCAGATGTAATGTATAAACTGCCCTGGTCAACTGTTAGTAGAAGTACAAAATATAAAATGTTGCTTTAGCTAACTATGACAGCAATCCACTAAATGTAGTAAAACTATGGCTGATTTCTAACCTAGAGCAGTCTTAACATCAAACAAAGGAAATGTAGTCAACACTCACCCACAAGTCGTTCTGTGTCTCGCAGTCAATGCACCCGACACACCACCATCAATTTAATTGTCAACAAGATCAAATGAATCAAGTTTCTCTCTGATCTGTTACAGAACGTCCTCAGAGAAGGAGTCAGCGAAATCATACTAGCTACTTACTCTGAGGTTCGAAGAATATGTAAGCATTGAGTGTATTTAGTGTAATTTTGCAGTATTTCTAGCCAGCCACTTGCATCAGACATTCCTATGTTTAATTCTCTGCTAGCTTGGTCTGCAGAACAACCAAGGATTGTAGTAGTTTTCTACTCTAAGTGAAGTGATGGAAGACCAAACAGACTACTCATCTTATGTAAAACAATGCAAAACCGTTGAGATGAGATCCTAAACACTCAATATGATGGCCGGTGTAACGCCCCAATGCGCATCCATCTCTTGCCTACCGATGGAGGAATTCTTGGACGTAGTTATTTCTGCAACAAGAGTCTTTTATAGACTGCTTTTTGTGTTCTAGCAAACTATTTTATGACTAACAGTGACATCATATACGATGAGTTTAACCAAAATGGGAATAACGCCAACAAGCATTCCAGGTATTTTTTATTGGATACAAATGTAAAGAAGTTGATTACAATTGTTTATTTCAAGCGTAACTGGCCAAACAAGAGAAATATTTCATTGAAAGCAAAGGTTTTCTATTTTTGGGCTTAGTGGTGCCATTTATCTCACAGCAATCAAAGTGGGTAGCTTCTTAAAATCTACCCTCTTTGGTAGTAGTGTTACGGTAATGAAATTACCACTAAGTCTTAAAGTCTGCGGTTAAGGCGTGCTGGAAACTCACATTTCTACATTTTAGGAATTACAAAAAATCTTGCCATTTTTGTAACATTCCGAAGTGCTGAGTTACAACTGCAAGTCACAAAATCTAAAGTTCGTCAGCATTCACTTTCGTGTACACCAAGTTATAGCTACTTGTGTATCAGTAGTAGTGTTAAAGCATACCAACTCGTCATGGGACTCTTTCAAGACTATTGGACCAGTTTGTGGTGGCAATGGCAGAAAAATGAGATCATTCTCTCAGCCAACCACCGGAGTGAGCAACTGGGAGACAATACACCTCTTCCATCACCATGTGTCTGCTAAGTATAACCTATATCAGCCATGTGTACCACAATCTGCATCTAATAAGCCAGTAAAGATCTACTGATGTATCAGATACAAGCGTGGAAGGATGACACAACTCGATATAGAGTAGTAATTACATCTCCATATCCAACATAAGATGGCATCTAGTTTATACTCTACAAATATAAGTACAAGAGAACTCTTCCCAGCTTCCTCAAAAGATTTCTGTAGTTTGGATTCAGAGTCTAAGGAGGAATGCACCCGTTACACTGGCCACAGCTTTAGCTATAAATGCTTTTTTAGTAGGTGTAACAAACAACTACTTTGTAAAATAATCAGTAACTACATCAATGTTCGGTTTTCGTCTGCACCCCAAAAACTGTCATGCACTGATATATCGTAGATAATTGACTGATTATAATATTGCCAATATACTGGAAAAAGTATTGAAAGCAAATGGCTGGCTTGAAAACAAAAGCGAGGTGGACAATGAGTCACTTTAGTACATTTTCATTTTAGGCAGTTTTGGCGTTTGCATCGTTGCATTTGAAATGTAATAAAAGTATCATTTTTCAATCGCCAGTTTTCTTCATGCCCCAGTTATACTACGTATGTATACGTTGAATATATGCATAGACACGGAACCATAGATGCGTAGTCACAAAGTACCGTTACACCTACCGTTATTTAAACAGTTGTTCCATTGTAGTTCCAGACACGGTGAAATAAAATGTTGGTTGAGTCTATGACATGTCTGTAGAAAGAATGGCTGACAACTCCTCGGAATGGTTTGAGTGTTTTCGTCCTTTGAAGTTACACTCGCTTGTGTCTCTGTTGTTGCACGGTCTGTACCTACTGTTTGGGAAGACATACTTGTTCTTTACAGCTGTTGTCTTGACGTTTGAGTTCTCTCTAGAAGATTGGGCAGCTGGCGTTGTGGCATTGGAAAGTGGAAAAGTTGAAAATAAAACAATAAGATTGCATGTTAAGTTTAGTTGTAGCAAACATTACACGCTCCGCAAAACTGATCATTCAACATAATAAGTCCTTGCAAGAGAGAATCATTAAAATAAGCAAACAATAGTTAAATATTGTTCAACTTACTGCCATTTTAACTGTTTCTTTATAAAAGTGATTGCTTGAGTTCTCTCGCACCAACTTTATAACTAATGTAAAAACAAGGATTGCATGAAAGTTTTATGATTGGCATTTATGTATCAAAGTAAACAATAAAGTCATTGGAATGTCTCTCAAGGTAGCCAAACAAAAACATGATACCAATTGCTCAACCACTTCATAGAGTTTTCTAAAAACCGCGATTGGGTGCCTATTAACCTCATGTCCTTTGTTGTCAGCTCAGCTGTGTAATCTAGCCTATTTCCATACACCCAGGTCATTGTTGAGTTGAATTGGTTGTAAGTTACTCTTGATGCTTTCATGATACCCCACCAAAAGTATCAATATTGGATGCATCATATTTTTCTTTCTTCTGAAAGTGAAATAAAGTCGATTTTGTACTCTGAGAGTGGGAAATAATAGTTTTAAGTTCTGCATTGCTTAACCAAAAGATGTGATTTGTGAACAATAAACAAGTTAAGACCCATTATACCAATTTTTGGTCTACGCGCAATAGAGATTTCTCACTGTCAGATGAGTGTCTGATGTAGATGACATATCCGTTTTGTTAGCTCTGAATTTGGAAATTTTATTTATACACGTAAATGGAACAGAAACAATGCTAGGAATTTTGTGCAGTTGGCAAAAACAGGTATGTGTAGTGAAGCAATAAATTTGCTTAGACTGGATGAACTAACGCAATACAAACTAAGACGTTGTGCTCACCTTAGATGGGAGTATCCCTACCTGCTACATTCAAACCACTTACAGACCAAAGAATCAATAAGTTTACCAATATGTAATGATGTCACTCATGAGTTACATAACAAGTTGTAGTGAGACAACTTGTACACACTGTAACGGTTTTCCCCGTATTATAAGAGGAATACGGTCACTGGTACTGCAAGATGCTATTCTACAATGGCTGACTTTGTGTTTCAGTGGTAGCTGTGGCTACAGAGTGCTAAGGCTAAGGTGTCTCTCTGTGGTAGAGAAAACAGGATGCTGCTGGTTAGCAGGCACAACGGTATTTGGCAACCGGCCAAACAGATTCTACTAAGTTGACAGTGATAGCAATGACTTTATTACTACTTCATTTAACACGAACAAAATTGCTACTAAGTATAAATATAAAGTGGTTGTATTGTCCCTGAATACTGGTCGAGTATGTGGAGTCAGGCGTCTGGCAATATAGTCCTTTAGCTGGGCGTTGCTACTAAAGTCCTAAGCGCCTTCTTCGATACGCTTCCTAAGAACCTCTTCCTTGTAGTCCTGAACGAATCCTCAGCTGTCTTGGCTATAGCTGGCTAGTATTCCACTAGCTAAGCACGCTCTACTCACTAGACAGCATCTCAACAAACACTGAACAATGTCTGAGCAATAACTAAACAATAACTGCCCTGCTGGGCTAAGAGCAAGTCTTTATAAATAAGGCATAAAATCAAGGAGGCGTATAATAATGTGATTGGTTAAAAGCATATAAACAAACCAGCATATGACACATGCCATGATTAAAATAGTTACTGGAGGCGGAAAAGTCCTCCCTGCTGGCTGAAGCTAAGTGGTAGGGCAGCTGCACTGCTGAAGGCGTCCAAGCGTACTCCAGTAGTAGATGTATATATAGATGATCTTGAGTAAGCATAGGTTGATTAGCATATGAGTAGTGCCGGCTGTAGATGATGGCAACACTGCGAAATTCCATTACAACACTCATCACTTCTGTTTTATTTATTGCATTTTCTGTGCAGCTCAGTGGTTCTTTGTACTAGTTTACCTTTACATAATGGGACGACAACTCTAACTTGACACTGAGGTTATCAATGAACTCGAAATTTATTTGGTTAAAAAAAGAGCTCTTACTGCCTGATGTCGGCATCAGTGACTGACAATCTAACGGACTTCTTTGCGCCCTCAAAGTTACGGCGAGTCATCTCTCTGACTAGATCAGTTTCTTCCCACATTTGTAACAAACACTCAGTTGAACATATAATTCAGTGATATGGCATCAAAGCTAAGAAAACTTGTCATTAAGTGATGTATATATAGTGCAGTCTGGATCGGATGTCTTACGTCAACATCTGTCAAGGAAATGCCACTTCTGTCTCAGCCAGGTTTAATCTCCTGTTTAATGGACTCTCTGATAGCCAACTTACTTGCCAGAGTAATCAAAGTAAGATAGACTATGGCCACATCCTGACAAAGGCATTAAACTAATTCATGCAATGTTCAGGCGCTACCACTAGTTAGTAGAGATTATAGAATCAATTTGATTGACAAGAACAACATTTAGAGATCTGCGAAAAAAAGACAGAATTTTTGTTGGCTGAAGGTTGTAGGACCGTTTAATTCATCAAACTTGCCCCACAAATGTTTTACATTGCTGAGATCTGACACGTGTAGACAGGTACTTTATTATACTTACCAAATGAGTCTGTATTCTGTACCCATAGTCATAGCCTATAGACAAATAACATGCCACACGAGTCCGACTGGCAACTGGTGCGACACACGTAGTGGTTGATTGGACAGTTAAGGAGTAATAATATTTAGTGCGTTCCAACAAGACTTCTGCTTTTGAATGTTTTTATAATATTTATTTTTATTATAGTCCTTTTTTTATTACCATGCTTATCGCTTCTGTTCAAGTTATTGGAAATCTTATATTTTCTAAATATTCATTAATAATTTTTGTATACATTCTCTGCTGTATTGTTGTATATACATGCTACATTCTAGGAGCTTACCTCCCTAGAACTCTGTACTCTGTATAAATAGCATTATCAAGTTTACACTCTGCACATTTGTCTAAGCTGAGGGATTCTTGCATGCTGACAGATTTGCCAGTAGACTGACCAATTTTTACTGTCAACACTGGCAGTGTCTCCTCAGGAGATAGTTATAATACTTCAGCTTGTTGGTAGTTTTTGGCCACGGAGACCAAAACTCACTACAAGTTATCTCACATAATTACTATTTTGCTACCTTTCAAGATGGTACAAGTAGTAATTTTTGAAACACGCTCACCAAATTTACCTAATATCAAGGCTAACACGCAGACAGCTTGATATAAAACAAAAGATTTTTTTTGCAAACAGTGTATTCTACTACGTTATCTGGTAGTCCACGCGTTGGTACAACTGAAACTCCAGATAAAACGTTTGACAACTTCTAATTGTATTAGTTGTTGCAACTATATACTAATTACCGAGACCATTCTGTGTTTGTAGTAGAGTGGCCTGCACACATGTGGTTGTCTTTCTAGGAGAGACTATTATAAAAAAAAAAGTCATGACATGGTGCACCAGATCTCACCAATTTGCAAAAAAAACAATTTTTTTTTTAATTTAAATGAAATGCAAAAACTAACCGGCCCAATGGACCTTATGTGTGAAAACAACAACTTCTCCACATCTACAGAATTCTGAGATCTGGATTGGGAGACCTCGCTTCTTTGGTTTTGAGATTTTTCGCTAACAATAGGTGGCTGTTGCAAGCTAGCAAGAAAGGGCGGCAGTGTCTTAAAACGAAGCAAGTTGCAGAAAACCCGACTCTAAGAAGCAACACATTGGCCATAATTGTAGCGCAGTAGAAGCAGATCTCTGGAGAAATCACCAATGCTCAAAACCATAGACAATATATTCTAGCACCCACAAAACAAAAGTAGAGAGTTGTGGTTATTGGGCAAATCATTTATTTAATATCCATCATAGGACTTTCATAGGAAAGCAAATGACTGACACTGTTGTACAACAAGAAAACTTGTTGAGCAAATCTGCACTCTCAAATTCGCTCCAATAACATCTTACCTTCAGTCAATTCTAAACATGGAAGTCAAAACATTTAATTGTGATGCCATAAAAGAATCACCAACCATGTAACTCATGGAATTTAACAAATTACCTATACACAACCGAGAAAAATATCAGTTACTCATCTGCATTAGGAATAATAAAAAACACTGAAAATGTTGTTGGTACAAATGATTTCATAATCATTTTATCTGTCAACATATACCATGTGATTTAGAAAAAAAAATTTGATTGCGAAAAGTTTGGATCTTTCCACAAAGTTGATTCACGGCGCGACTTCTCTGAGCAAAATAGTGTAGCGGATTTTAGTTGTCCGAAACTTCTCCACTAACGTTATCACCAGGCAAACTGCTGTCTGCTGGCTCAACTAGACAGTCAGCCTCTCAAGGCCTGACAATAGACAGTCAACCTCTCTCTAGAGGTGACCCTGTGCCGGGATGCCACTTACAACAAGTTGCAAAGCAATACTGTGGTGGATTTGAGCAGCACACATGTCTTGCACATATATAATAAATCTAGAGATGACTCTGACAAAGGCGACAAGCCAGACAGGCCTCCCAAAGTGATGCACCAAAAAGAAATCACTCCGGAAGCAGAAGAATTACTGTATGTTATACCGGCCCGGCAAACTCTAAACCGGCCCTGCAGCTTTACCTACTCGCCCTGCAGTGACCTCTACCGGCCCTGCAGTGATATGCCACGCCGGCGACAAGATGGCTGCTATAGCCAGGGTTCCAAAGACAGCTTATATCGATGTCAGAGGACGAATCCAGGACCTATCAACCTCTACTTTCCATCTATCTGAATTATAAGGCTAACTAAGAGTCAGACTGAGAACTCAACTTTTTGTAGCATTACTCATTGCCACTAGGCACTTTATCTCTTTAAATGCTATGTACCATTACATGTATTGTTATTCTGATTGGCGGTGTTACTTCCTGTCTTGTGTTATTGGACAAACTAGCATGACGAATATGCTTCCTGTCAATGTATATTGCCACTTATCACTTACTGCTGCAGTTGTTAACTTCTCTAGGCAATTGCCTTCCTAGAGCTTGATATGTGGACAAATAAATGTATTCTATTACATAAAACTATACTTAGATTGTCTGAGCCGAGGACTCTCTAGTACTGAAGTTGTTACCGACTTCTCCGTTGTATTCTGCAGGTCTGATCGACTCTGCGTTACCTTTTGGAGAGAAATGTTTCTTTTCTGTTCCACTAGCTGCGTGCTGTGGACGGCTGTTGTTAGTGGACGGTAGTAGGAGCCCTACCGGCACTATCCACTACAATATCCTGGACTTTAATTACTGTAATGAGACCACGGCTCAGACATCCACTCAGAGCTTTTGAGTAGTACAAGTATTTATTGCTATCCAGAATAAAAAGTGGCAACACAACTGTGGCATTTATTGAACCAAAGTGATTTGAAAGAAAGCTCTGCCTTTTATACACAAAGTTACAGGAAGTGTTTGGGTTAGTTTGCCAAACACTCCAATCACACATACGAAGTACAGAGTTACAACGCCAATACAATCTTGATAATAATAATCTAGGCATGGGTCCTAGATGTCCTTAGGCTAAGTTTTCTTTCTCAAGCTATGGCAACCATTAATGCCCACCCAGGATAGCTACCCAGGGCGGAATAGTTAAATAATGATTCTATTGCATACATATTAGCAAATAGATCAAGTGCAATCAATACTGGTCTTGTCCATTGCTTTCAGGAGGCATGCCTGATGCATACAGGCTATCAGGGGGACCTCACAGAGTATTGGTCACTTATGGTGACTGGTAAAATCCACTACAAGACTATCAGGGAGTCATCAGGAAAGAGTTTGCAATTTTTGGGTGGTTATAAGTTTGTTCAAAAGGTTTTTGTTCAACAAAAAACTCATAAATTAATGACAGACCAAGACAAAAGTGTATGCAAAGTTCATTGAAGCTTTTAAAATATTTACTGATGTCTGGTGGGTTAGCCGAAACCTGAACGAATAGCAGAAACACAAACAGAGGTTCCCAGCCAACAGAGCTAGTTTTAGCCAATAAGTAATACTTGATTATTCAATATAAAATTGGAAAGTTAGAGAAAGTCAAAGAGAACACCGTTGTATCATTTGTATGCACATTAATTGTTATGGAGTTACATATATGCGTAACGTTTGGTAATGAAAACAGTACAATATTTCTGGCCGAAAAGGGAGTTTTTCAAGTATGTCACATTTATTATTAAAGAAACCTGAAAAAGAGGTCTCGTGGAGTTCATTAGAAGCCGGATGATACAAAATACTGTTGTGGATCTTAGTGTTCACTAAGTCTGCGCAGACGTTGTACCACATTCTGGCATCTTTATAATAGCCATTATATGGCCAGAATGACTAGAAACGGTCATACCGAATTGACCAAAACTGTATAAATATATATCTATACCGACCCTGTAAGGAGCTATACTGACCTATACCGACCCTGTATGGAGCAGTACCGACCTCACTGGGCCGGTAGGAAGTGAGTCATTATAGACTACGGACCCAAAAGTATCCTGGGAGAAGCAGAGAGCCATCTGCCGGAGATTACCGCCCCTAACCCTAGCAAAAGATGGACTACCAAAGCTAGAAAGACTAAGGACTAAAGACAAGAAGTGGGAATGGCTGTGATTGGTGTATTAGCCTCTAACTCCGCCTACTACTACAGGTCGCCTATTACCTTTAAGCCCATACTGTTAATCCTATTCGTTGTTTATTTATATACTTGTATTCATTCGTGCATATTGTAAGCTGGTTATGTGATTGGATAACCACTTCCTGTAAATCGCCTATAAAAGGCAGAACTTGTGCTCTATCTAATCTGTTATAATGTGCCTTTTACTACTCGTTTTATTCTGGATGAATAAATGCATAGATACTCAACAACACCGAGTTATGCGTCTGAGCCGAGGGCTCCTTACTGGTTGTAGAGTTGGGATACTCTATCTTGTATTCGTTTGGTACATCATTGACCCTGTTGTTGTAACAGGTTAAACTAACAACTGGTGGCAGCACGCTACCAACCTCAGTTAGTGGGTTTCAGCCCCAAAATCCAATACAAGACTATTAGAAAAACTTCAAAGGTTAAATACGAGAAGGTTATGTTAGCTGCGCTGTATTTACTGCAGAAGTGTAAACAAAATTATTAAAAATAGTAAAACAAAAGGTTAATACGAAGTAACAACATAAGCATAGTTCAGTAATTTTATAATTCGTTGAGAGACAACAATAAAAGTTATTAGTAATCATCTTCAAAATATGATCTACCATTGTCTACCGCGTCTCATCTTACTGCTGGAAATGACAACGCAACCATCATTAACAACTTCTAGGAATTTGAGTCTCTGTTCTGCAATCAAAGTTAGTATAGCGTCAATCTTTACGCAATCAGTACTGTTGTAAGTAACCAGCTATTAGTTTGTTAACTATGTCTAGAACGAACTTATTGGTTTTCAATCATTCACATAGAAAACTTAACAAATGTTGTTTCCTCAGTGGAACTAATCCAGCATAATGACAAAATGGCAGCCTGATTAACCATTGAATTTTATTATTCTAAGTTTTATACAGGAATAAAACGAAATTTAAAAAACTTTATATTGTTTCAACTTCTAGCGTATTAAGAAGTAACTCTATATTGATATGGCCACTCACTTTCGGGTTTGCAAACAGTGCAGCAATCTGGAAGGTTAAATTTTCAACAAATCAGCTGGTGTTACAGGTAGTAGTCTAATTGCTAGAGCAGCAAGTACTCCTTTGATTACCGATATAATAGTTTTGAAATGCTAAAGTTCTGAAACTTCTTTTTCAAGCAGCCTTATGCATCTACTGCTTAAAGCTCGATGATAACAAAATCTTATCAGTCACATTACACTCTAATATTCCACCTAAATCCAAAAGGTTCTTTGCAAAAACTCTGGCTATGAGTTTGCACACGCTAACCTCTGGACTGCAGCTCCAGTTCTAAAGGTTTAAGTTGGCGAGGAATGGAAACACTTGTCAGTGTAGATTGGTAATTTTGCTCTTCAGTGATGATGTCTACACTGTGGAGATTTGGTATGGCTGTCTTGTACTTAGTCACAGCTTCATCTATCACATCGATGGACTCCTGAACTTTCTGCACTTGTTCTTGTAGCTTCTGGCGATGACTATTGGCTGCTTTTTCTATGTCTTCTTCCTGCTTGGCGTATCTTTTGATAATTGATTCAATCTGTGTAATAAATAAACATAGCTTTTTCGCTGAGACACAAAAACCTTAACAGGTTAAATGAAAGCAGAAACCTACACAGTTATGTTTGAATTTAAGAAAAGGTAGAGATAATGGAGCCTGTAGAACCCCTTGAACAAGTAAGAACTTACAAATTATACTTGACCGAAAAAAAGTGAAACTACTCCTTTGCGGTGATGATAAATGCATCTAATAGAGTTTAAATGGTAGTTTCTTTATTTTGTTGCAGTTTTTTGTAACAAATAAAGTATGGGCTGCAGATAAACACAATTTTGAGAAGATGCGTTTTATCTGATGCAGTTCATTATACACTAGAGTATAGGAAATGCAAAACGTGTTTATTGGAAATATCTCTCCTACGCCTGAATCAATGGCTTCTTTCAAGGTCAGTTTAGGGCACTAATAGAGAGTGGTAGAAAAAGCCCTGACCTGCAGGAGCTGAACCAGCTGAGAGCCTGCTAGAGGGAACTGGAGAGAACAGAGAAAAAGGTGGTTTTTGAATCCCATACCAGAATGCTCGATGAGAGTGAAACAGATAAAAGCAAACACTACTACATTCATTGCAGGGATGAATTAAAAGTTGCTAACCTGAAACTGCTTTTTACTCACCGTCTTCTGCATGTCATCATTCAGCTGAGTTTTTAAATCCTTCACCACAGTCTCCACATTGTCACTGTTTGCTCGAGCCTCATTTTGTACGTCAGCCAACTTCTCTCTTTTAGTCAAGAGGCCGTTCACTTTTTCTTTTATAGCCTCCAATGAGAGCTGTTCTAGAGCTTCCAGGGTATCGTACTGATGTCCTTTAAAGTCAAAATTACAGTCGAGTTTGATTACATTATAAAATGGGAGCTGAGCAGAAACCATGCAAACTTTAGATATTGTAAATAGGAAAAAATGTTACAAAAATAATTTCCCATCTAAATACGACCTTTCAACATCGATGATGCAGATTTTTGCAAACTATCTTTGTGTTTTCTCGATAAGATATAACTTTTTCCTATCTTGTGCTTATAACAAACTTCAAACCTTCAAGTCTTTAGGAACCACAATAGTAAAACAAAGCAAGTGTAAGCAAGCATTGGGGGGAGGGGGGGGGGGTGACGGTTAGGAACTGCCTAAATCCTTTGTGGGGAGTGTACATTAATAACGCAGCCAAAGAGAACTGCGTTACCCAATTCTTCAGTTCACAAGGATGGTGAAAACTGAACTGTCTAAGTGCAGCATCCATTGGTAAGCAGCCCTGGCCCAGAGAAGCTGTGCATTAGTAATCCGGATAGCAACTGTGTTGGTTTGTTGACTAACCACTTGAGATTCAGCTATGATGCCACCTTACAAGTAACCTAAGATACTCCTAACGCACATGCTTGTGGCATAAATGTAAAGCAATATCAGGTAACTTCCTGTATTGAGGCTTCAAATGCTGTAACAGAAGAGGCAAAATCTCGCAATCGCTAAACTAATCATCAAGCCGTCACTGCGTTGACATGCAGTTCCAGTATTAGTGATTTTCGTTCTTCAATATGTGAGAGTATATTATAACACTGAAGCCTGTCATCGAGGTTTCACCATACCAAGGTTATTGCAAATTAAACATAGAGAGAGACCTGTTGTCTGTTCAGTGTTTGAGTTTTTGAAATTGGACTTTGGTAAACAGTTGGAAATGCTGGTGGAGACAACGTTGAACTATACAGAGCGAGACAACTCCCTGTAAATGCTGTAGAACAACCAGGGTTATTGTTTGGAGTTAGCAAGTTAATAGATGGAATACTGGTGTTTAGAAAATAGCAGCCATTAAAGAGAACATTCAGAACACCATTGATAATCACTTAATTCAACAATTGTGATAAATATGCCATTTAGAATTATTAATAATACTCACCTCCTCCATAGCTGCATGCTCTCCCATGCTGAGAGTTTGCTGCACATATCTGGCAGCAAACATTTTTACATTTTTTGCATCCCATAGTCAGCGGACAGGAAGTGTGCTCGGTACAATATCTCGTCTCAAACTTGGCAAACCGCTGTTGATAATCTTCCACAGGAAGTATTGTATGTTCCCAACCGAGCAGTTCCTCATGGCTCTGCAAGGCACATGGTGAAAAACATTTACGATTTCCACTTTGTATCGAGTATTCAAAACTTTATCTTCATTTTAAGGGATTTCCTGCTTTTATCAAAGACCCTTGGAATGTCTGGATTAAATCGTTTCACACTTCCCAAATTGGGATGAAAAACATAAACTAGCCAGTTAAACTCTCAGAGAGGTTGCTGCCACAAAGTTACCAAGTCAACCAAAATCTGCACATCTCTTCTACCAATTTCACGCACCCCATTTTGGGAAGCTACTGGTTTAGATGGTTTCCCCCCCCCCCAGCATGCAAAAATTATGGAATATCTGAAACTTTTCAATTAAAAGGCACAAAAATTCTGCAGTTATTAAATAAATATCCATAGACAATAACCGATGATTGCAGGTTGAAACTTGAATCAAGCGAAAGATGATGTCTCTTTTTCATGAAGTGAGATGAATGTAGACAAGTACTGAACACAGCCGTTAAAAAATTAGTGGATATAGCGAAGCAGCAATTAAATTGAATGATGATCAGAAATTATTTTCCCCAAGTTACCAATTTCTAGCTGTTGCAGTTGCCATTTTGTATACACTGTGCTGTGCATACGGAAATATTATGAAGTCTACGATAGAATTGCAAGCGGCATCAAGTTTTGTCTAAAATCACTTGAGGAAAGTAGCAAAGCATAGGCACTTTGCCAATTCAAGTCAAAGTAACCAATAGATTGTATTTGATACCTTGTGATGTTTGGCGCAAAACTTTTTTTTGCAGTCTTTACAATAGAACATCGCTGCGGATGCATGTGTCACAATTCAACAGTGCAGAATTAGAACTGGTATCGATATTTGGAAGCGCTGCAAAATCTTGTGCCTTTATTTCAGTCCTACAACATGTACAACAATGGAATGCAGATGGAATAATAATATAAAAATATGAAGTATTGTAGTGCATTTTGGGGGGGGGGGGGGGGGAAGAGGGGGGGGGGGGAGGAGGGGGGCCTACCAAACTGCCACCAACAACACCTCACACCAGAGATTACCTCTCAACCTACTTCAACGGAGGAATATCCTAATTCCACAACCGTAATCAGAGCCCACGGCTCAAATGCACAACTCAGTGTTTCATAGTGTAAACCATATTATATTATACAACAACAACCCAGTGTGGTATAATAGCGGCAATGTATTTGCTGCTTGTAACAGTCTCAAGCAGAATACTGTTACAACTATGAAGAATAGAAGCAGAGCTCTGCCTTTTATAGGCAGAACAATAAAAAAAGCCCAAATAAGGGTATAGCAAGTCACAGGTAGCAGGAAGTAACTGCACAAATTATTCGACAAGTCATAATTAACAGGGAGTAAGATAGGCTATAATATAGTTAAATAGATAGGGCGCCCAGAAGTGGTAGGCGGAGCTTCAGCTGTCAATAATACAGAGTCAGCTCAGGAAGTGATGGTAGTCGAAGTTCTTGGCTGCTACCGATTGTGGTCCTTGACTTTTGGTATTCCGGCGATGGTTAGGCAGCAAACTTGGACTTTTGCATCTTTTGGTGGTACTTTGAGTCCTGAGGCTATAGCCAATCTCTCCTGCCTGGCCCGGTATAGGGTCGGTAGTGGTAATGCAGGGTCTGTAGTGGTTGCTGTAGGGCCGGTTGTGAATGCTGCAGGGCCGGTAATGAATACTGCAGGGCCGGTAGTGAATACTGCAGGGCCGGTAGAGCTTCTGCAGGGCCAGTAGTGAATGCTGCCGGGCCGGTAGTGCATTCTGCAGGGCCGGTAGTGAATGTTGCAGGGCCGGTAGTGATTGCTATAGTGCCGGTAGTGACTGCTGCAGGGCCGGTAGTGTTCCTGCAGGGCCGGCAGTAATTCCATCGGCTTTCTTACAACATTTTCTGGCAGTGCCAGGCTCAATTCAGGGATGCCTGACACTCAGCAGTTGTAGGGGGAACTTTGCGCAGATATAGTGACCATAAAAATCCATTATTGCTGGATTCCACAAGGGAAAGCACTACCTAGAGAGTAGCACCGAGCTGTACTGAGTTGATAGTAGTGCTATCAACAAGCTTGATCCCAATTTTGCTAGTGCATTCCAGATGATTCATTTAGAAATCAGATAAAAAAGTATCAAACTCGATTTAGCAGGCAGCGGCAAGTGTCACTTTTGGTAGATGCTAGGAAAAGGGTACATTGCCACTGCGACATAGAGGCCACGCTATGCAAATCGATTACATTGTCACTTGATTGTGTAATGGTGGAGCACCACGGGCAGTGGCAAAGAAGTTATAGTTGAACAAGTTAATTGTTTCCTTAGACGTAGAATTGATACACTCAGGAATGGGTGGGACGGCACAAGGAGAGAATTGCAAAAGTATCGTTGTATTATTAATAAAAAAACAAGATTTACAGCCATTTGATTAAGAGCGCTTCTATGAAAGATTCTGCTCTATTAGAAATCTATTGTCTATCGATCAATGACAACTTATATGCAACACAACGACTAACATAGTGGGTAAGTCTACTATATAACACACATTTTATGATTATTTGGTACTTACAAGCAATACACACACTTCATCACCACTCCAGATCTCTGGCAATCCCTTTTCGCTGCCTGCAGACAACTCAAACAGGACTCGTGTCCACACTCAAGTCGTCTGGGATCCACTCTCTCTCCTTCATCATTTAAACAATAGCCACATGTGCTGCTACTCTGTGCGGCAGCCATAACCGTTGCACACTGGAGTATATAATAGATTACGAACCTCGGTGCTGAGAATTCCCCTTCATGAATATTAGGTAATATTCGTCCAGCAAATCAGCCATATTGTTCAGTTCATTGTTTCAAGTTGTTGCCATTGTTTACAGGACAAAGCCACTTTACAGCATTATTTGTTCAAGTCAGCTGTTTTTTATGAATGATCACTTTATATTGATTCCATTGTTTATAATGACAGATAGGGGTGCGGAGAGAAATATTATTACGCTTAAAGTCAATGAAGCTAAAAAACAACCATAACTGCAAAAGAACAATATTGCAGCTGTTGACAAAATGTACTCACCAAAGAACAGCAAATGCGTATAAGCAGTCACTATAACTTGAAGCATTTGAGCGTAACGTTGATGAAACTTTTATTTCAGATAATTATCACACCATCAATTGATATTTGACAGAGAATGCAAAGTCGTCAAGCTCAAAGACTGTCCATCCCTAAGATACAGTGGTTTAAAGGTCATTTGAATACTTTGTGTTACACCATAGATATAAAGCAATGAGTGGCTTTTGAGAAAGTCTAGAATTACCGTAAATAGCTGCGCATATTTAGCATTTGGTAGTTTCCTAGTGGTGGATAGGTTTTTAAACCTAGATAAGTAATGGTTTTGCAACATAGTACAATTTTTTAGTCGAAAAAAATATTTTTGACAAACTTGTAAAATTACATTTAGCCAAAATTGATAAAGAACATTTAGTGTGCTTAGCCAGGGAAAAAAGCATCATCAGATCGTCATTTAACTTTATGCAAATGGTTGATCAGCATACATGCCGTGGAGTCATTGGGTATCCTGTAATGTCATCCAATATTCTGCAAAGTTCATGTTTTACGGAGATGGTCAATCATAGAAGTCTTAGACATAGTAAAAATCGTTGGTGCTTGCAGGTTGTTGTGGAAAAGGTGAACTCGTGCTTTTCCGATCTTCAAGATACTCACTTTATGCAATGTAGCAACTTACTGAAAACCAAGTAACAATAGCAATGCATATCGCGGCGTTACTTTAATTAACCATCATTTGTGATCCCTCTCAACCAAAAACAGGTAAATTACTATTTGCAATCTTCTTCCAAAAGAAATATGGCACTAACTCACATGGTATGCCTGTGCTCGTAATTGAAAGCTGTTTATGGTCACATTCACATGGCGTTTAACCTCGGCATCAATTTTTACAATTGCCAAGAATGGGGAACTCCCAACACTGTTGGTGCTTGTGGAATGCAGTGTGAACATTTATGAGAACAAAAACTGCGCGAATGAGTTAATTTATGATTGTTTTTGGGCAATGGAAATCGTGATTGGTTATTAAACGAGATTGTAAATCTATGCTTCAACAGATCCTTAAAATAAAAAAAATCTCCAGCAGACATGTCATCGACTATAAGCAGCTTAGACCAGACCAAACGGACAGAAAAAAATTAGATGAGACGTCAGGTTTGCTGAGGTACACCAAGTTTATGATAAAAAATCAAGAAAGACAATTGATCTCATACAACAAAAGACTGATTCATACAACAAAAGACTGATAGACGAATTAAACTTAAGCATTTATTCACCAAATCTAAATTAAAAAGTAATATCTGTAAGGGTTATTAAATAATTAGAAATAAAAAGAGCTGGTACTAAAATATAAAAACTGAAAAGGAAATAAAATGAACACCTTGACAAGATGAAATATAGTGCACGTTGATCAATTTTATACAACTAATAAATAAAAGACTGCATAATTATGTAAAATAAAAAGATGAATGATATAAAAAACAACATATATTACAGTATGTAAAATTTTGTGGAAACACTCTACTATCTGTAGGCAATCCAATAAATTAGGTGTTCTATCACATACAGGAAATAATCAAATAAAGGTTGGAGCTTGAAGCTATGTTTTAGGAATATATAATAAGTATTGTGCATAAAATATTGCATTACATTCCTACCAACTTGTACTACAAGAACTACTACTAAATGAATGAGTGCTGAATGGCAAAGTGCCAGTTGGCACAGAGCCAGTAGCAATGAGTTAGTGAGTGAGAGCCAACTAGTAGCTTCGGCTACTAGCATGAAGTCTCATAGTTCGTTTGACTCACTCTGTACTTCTTGGTCAGGATTTGGTCTTGTATGAAATGCATAGCACCAATAAACTGCACAAGCGCAAAGTTGTGAATACCTGCATCCATGAACTCATCCATGTATACTGAGATGAACTTAAGCTGAATGTAAATAGACCTGCAAACAAACAAACCCCGGGCTTCAGTAAGATTGTGACAATTCAGATGACAACTGCGCCAAACCACGGACTCCACAATTCTAAGGGGTTGAACTAAAATGCAAGACCACGAAACGTAGTCGCAGAAAACAAGGATTTCATGAAAATTTATTTTATTTTATGGGACTTGTCTGCCAATTTTTTTGGTCGAAAACCGTGGGCGTATTGCACTAGATACTACTTGTATCAGCTTGAAGGACAGCCAATAAGTAAGTTTAGACTTTTCCTTGACTACACAATTTGAATAGCACTAGATGTAATAAAAGTTACTGAATTATGATTTAATAATGTGAAGATGAAGATGAATAATGAAGATTATATAACAAGTTTGTTATCGTGGAGGAGCTCAAGGTGGTAAAATTTACATGAGTCTACAGGCTCTAAGGCATGCGCCCGATGTGAAATTATCTCAGCACATAATCTACGTTTAAGCATGTGCAATTGAACCATTTTCATAGCTGCCTAAAGTTGCTCATTGATCTCATTTTCTAAACTTCAACTTGCAAAGTGAAAGCCTCACGGCAACAACAGTTGGTGACCGTTTGGAGACACTGTCAAGCAATGAACAGGTGATACAGAAGTTATTTGGCAAACATTACCTGCTAGCATTTCTTTCAACAACAACAACAACACATGTATGTCAACGCTTATTATTTAGCCAGCGCAAGTAAATTTTTCAAACCAGCCTTGGCACATAAAAAAAACGTAACATTGCGTAGAATGATATTTTGCCATCACAATAATGGTGAACTTTTTTGTCTCTCACTGATGGTTACTGATAGAATGAGTTTTGAGAATTACGCTCTTTGTACTAAAATTACGTCGCTTTCGGTCACACAGCAGATAGTTTTACGCCTCATTATTTAGTGGCTTTCCATGTCACGGCTTCATAGCGCTACGACGTAGTGCCACAGGCTTTTCCCCCTTGGAAATGGGTATATCGTTACAGCTGTCGTGATGATGACTAAAATATTGCTGACAGAAACTGCGTGCAATCAGCCTGCATGTTACTACTTTTTGGAGATGTCTTTTCTTTAAACATTTTTTGTTGCGGAAAATGCTATTAAAAAAATATATAGATCAGCTAATGAACATTTTTTTTGTAAAACTTGTAACTTATTATTTATTTTGCTGAGTCTTTATAAAAATTTATTTTATCTGTCAAAAACATGTAAACAAACAAAAACTATTATACTTGAGCACAACACATAAGTTTTCTCATCGATCCATATCAATTTTTTTTAAATTTCGAACAGGAAAACTATTTGTTCCGTCAGGATATCATCGCTTCGGTTTATGTGATAACATATTTAACGAAAAGTGGGGAAACAACCAGAACATCTATTAACAATCTGATATCAGTTTCACATATTATCTGTAATATAACCCATCATACTTGTACCCTCTTCATTCCTATCTTCCCCCTCAATTTGGAAGGTGACACAAAAAGACAGTGCTGGCACAGTGTAGTCACTACTGAGACAATTAACTAGCAAAAACAATCTTATGAGGAAATTTGGCAACCAATGCAGAAACAAGGTGATCCATAAACCAATTGACACTCCAATCATCAGATATTAGCAAAACGTGACTTTTTTGAGACTTTCAAGCACCTACATTATCAAAAAACTTGAAATTTTACAAGAATCTCTAGCGTGAAAAGAGGCAAATCTAAATCGACGTCATACATCAAATTCTAATAAAAATATTTTGCAGCAGCTTTCTTTCCTTTCAGAGTAGAGGGTTAGGTGCGGAAACGCAGTTCGCATTTAAACTATAGTACAATCCAATCTCACTAGTACACAACAAACATAACTCCAACATTTTTTGACAATAATACAATGCAGATTGTATTCAGAGGCTTGTCATTACATGCGCACAGTTACCTGAAATGTTTTGTGGGAATGTTGAGTAACAGTACAATAGCCACAGTGATCAAGTCATCCGCGCATGTGGGGCTGTTGGGGCCCACCTTAACCTCAGTGATTGTGGCACTCATGCACCTCAGGCATTTAGCCAACATCTGAGCCTGTAGAGACCAATGGGAATGAGCATAAACAATGTGGTGTGCAGGACGGCATTAAAATATAACTAAAACATAATTTTTTTACTAAATATTATGCAACAGCGAGATCTTGGAGTTCAGGTAGTTCAACAATGTCAGTTTGTAACTGAATTCTACAGTTTGGAAAAAACTACGTAAACAGTTTATTTTAAATTTTGATAGATTAAATGAGCTTGTTATAATGGGGAGTATAATAAACAATACATTCATTAGAAAAAAAAATAATATGAAACAAATAACTATATCATTGAGCATTTGGCGTAATACAATATTAATAATTAGTAACATTTGAAAAATTCAACAATCTGATTGAGAAGTTGAGTGTAATCAAGTGAAATATTATTTTTTTTAGCATTTGCCCCTTAATCTGGTTTTATCGAACTGTGGTATCACAATATATAATAGTTTTTTAGAATAAAATTATAAAACATTATTTATTTCTAAGCAAAAACGCAAAAAGCCACTGGTAAAAAGCAACTATACAAATGCTGCGCTATTGAATTGCTTTCAAACTGGTATTTAAGGAATGCGATGTATTTGTGAGTTTTATTGAACAATTTCCATCAAATACATTACTAAAGCTATAAGTTTCCGACATCCCACAGCAAGCAAAAAACTGTTATTACATATTATTAAACCATCACATGTACCTTTATCTATCAAAATATTGAAGAAATGGACCATAATAAAAAACGATGTGTAAAATTTGCTCCCACACCGAATTGGCCTCAAAGAAAATTTCACAGCCATCACGTTTGCAGAAGTAACAATAATCGAGATTAAATATTATAACATTGAAATCAATATGGAAAGTAGGGAAAATCAACACACCAAGTTACACACAAGTCAATACATTACGCGTGCAAGGGAAAAACAGGAAACAAAGAGAAATAATATTACCTTTTCCAGGGGGGAGTGACACAGGTGCATGTCTGTGAGACAATTAATGCTGTCCTTGAAGACAGCGGTAAAGAGACTGGAACTTCCCAGTATCGTACTGGTTTTGGTAGCAGAAGACGACCTGAGTATATGTTAAAGAATCAATGCTAACAACCTTTGCAAGGACTTAAGTAGTTACAGTCAACGCCTAGAGAAGACGCCTTAGACATTGATGAGCAAACAAATAATCATTCATAGGGTGGAGAGGTAATTGCACAACACTGACCTCTTAGACTGATAGCGACGTGATCTGCGTTTAGACAGAACACTTCGTACATCTCTTTGAGTCTTCTGCTTGGCGGAGACACGCCGAGGGGAGGGACTAGCGGATGATGGGGACACCGGAGACGCCATCCTTTCTTTGTCTACAATGTATAGGTCTATGTGGTTTGTATGTCAATGTGGTTTGTATGTCTATGTGGTTTGTATGTCTATGTGGTTTGTATGTCTATGTGGTTTTTATGTCTATGTGGTTTTTATGTCTACGCACTGAATATGCTACAGTTGATGCCAATGTCATATGTTTAGAATGTCACAGTATACATACAATTACATTATCGCTTTATTTCCAACTTGCTAGATAAACAGTCATAGACAAAAAATCTTGGATAGCGGGATGATGCGAGTATTATCATAGATACAACAACCAAAACACACGTATCAAAGCACAAACCAAATACTAACCAGAGGTTGCTGAGGCTTTGTTCCACTTGACTCTAGACTTGGCACCAACAGACTTTGACCTGCCTTTAAGAGCACTCACTTTTCTAGAGGGAGGGTTACCCTCTGCCCTAGACTCCACGCTTCTGGTTCTAGACAACCGTACAGGCACTGAAAGGTAAATGAAAGGACATAAAGCTGTATGTACAGTGTCAGGAGGAGATAATTACCAACAAACAACTAATTATCTCTCGTTAGGTTACACGAACACAAATGTTTCATTTCCGCATTTTGCTGTCATCAAGCGTTATCTGTTTTAAGCATCAGACTCCAGAGTTGTCTCTCTTTGGTAAATAACAAATACTGGCCATGGTGGCTTGCAAAAAATAGAATATACTTGGAAATTGTGGTTTTCTGTGGCTGCAGCTGGGTTTGAGGGAATATAAGGAGTGTTTGTGTAGGTGTGGAGATGGGTAATAAGTCTTTCATTTGTTCGGAAGGTCAATTGCTGAGGTGAATACAACTTAAATATGGGATACGATATAACAACTACAATGTACAGCAAAATAAGACTATGTACACAAGATGATGTGCACCCTGAACCAACTTGAAGCCTGGTTTTCGCTCAACAAAAATATGACAGTGAAGTTTAAAGAAGAGGGATTATTAAAATGCGATGCCGCATTGTTTACAGGCTCTAGGAAACTGAATTCTTACAAGAGTGACAGACCATACATATTTTTACATCCCTCTATTTGTTGGGGATTGGCCGGGCATAGTTGCTGTACTTGGTTGCTTATTAACATGATGATGTCAGTTTACCTTCAATTTTTTTCCTAGATTGGATTGGTTTCGTTGATTGCCAAAATCATTAAAATCAGAATTGAATCGATTGAAACAAAGCATCTTTAAAAATTTACATTGAAATCCCAGGAGGAAATTTGACAAATTAGGAGAGATGACAGGTATGAAGCGATGCCAGCTACGTTCTATAACCAAACACTCACAAATACTAGTAGTGAGTAAAGATTTAGTGACAAACTATACTAGTCAATACAACCTACCATTAACTATACTAGTCAATACACCCTACCATCTAACTATACTAGTCAATACAACCTACCATCTAACTATACTAGTCAATACAACCTACCATCTAACTATACTAGTCAATACAACCTACCATCTAACTATACTAGTCAATACAACCTACCATCTAACTATACTAGTCAATACAACCTACCATCTAACTATACTAGTCAATACAACCTACCATCTAACTATACTAGTCAATACAACCCTACCATCTAACTATACTAGTCAATACAACTCTACCATCTAACTATACTAGTCAATACACCTCTACCATCTAACTATACTAGTCAATACAACCTACCATCTAACTATACTAGTCAATACAACTCTACCATCTAACTATACTAGTCAATACAACCTACCATCTAACTATACTAGTCAATACAACCTACCATCTAACTATACTAGTCAATACAACCTACCATCTAACTATACTAGTCAATACAACCCTACCATCTAACTATACTAGTCAATACAACCTACCATCTAACTATACTAGTCAATACACCTCTACCATCTAACTATACTAGTCAATACAACCTACCATCTAACTATACTAGTCAATACAACTCTACCATCTAACTATACTAGTCAATACACCCTACCATCTAACTATACTAGTCAATACAACCTACCATCTAACTATACTAGTCAATACAACCTACCATCTAACTATACTAGTCAATACAACCTACCATCGAACTGTAACGGTTGGACATCCTTGGTAGCTTCTGACTTTTCATCTTCTCCTTGGTCAAGCGTAGCCATAGCTTCTTCCAGTAAAACATCTAGTTCTGCAGATACGTCTGCCGCAACAACTGTTTCCTGGGTGGGACTACCAGCTACTGAAGTTTGCCGAGTGGATATGGAGTTATCTCCTCTATCATCTGGTTGTTTGTCTGCTGGTATCAATGGCAGATCTGGTGACTTACCAAGATCAGCAGATTTGTGGTTGTTGTCATTGACCTGCATAGCTGGTAGGGAAGACACCGTTGAATGAAAACTGTCACCAGAGTTCGCTGTGTGGAACGACGAATTATTTCCCGAGGAATGAGATGACACAGAGAGAGAATTGACAGTAGAGGAATCACCTTGCGCTACAGGAAGTCTCTGGGGAGTCGACTCAGACGCATGTGATTGGATGCCCGCTGTTGATTGTTGGACGCACATTATATCGGCATGGTACACAGCAGAGGGCTCGGAGAGGTGCCTCTGTCGGGTTTGGTTACTGGATGTAACTTTGGTGGAGTCACGATCCGGCTGCTTTGACTCTGTTGATGTCCTCACATCAGTTTCCGATAGATGAACATTTTGGAAACCTCCGGAATCACCAATAATAGTAGATTCTTTGTAGTAGCAAACCGTGCCTGAGAACAGAATAAATAATTAGACAGTGAAGGCTAAAGTTTTTGACCAAAAGATATAAGAAAACACCATTGAATGTAAAAGTGTTTAAAATAGAATACTTAGAATTCAATTCAATGTTTAAAATAGGGTATCCAGAAAAACTAAGTCAGCATGTATGGATCGTTATAGATTAATGAACACCTGCACCAAAACCTGTTTTTTGAGCGCTAATTTTTTACACATGGTTCGAAACTCGATTGAAAAGTCGAGTTAACATTGGGCTTTATCACTTAAAATGCAATACAAAGTATGTAGAGACACCAAAGTTAAATTTATTACTGTAAAAAATAAGTTTTTGACACAATCTAAAATTATTTTTGGAAAAATTAACGGTGAAAGAAATAGTACTGTGACAGCATGAATGAGCCTGATAATTGTATTCTTTTTTTTCTTATATAAATTGTTATTGTTATTATTTATTTTTCTTCCAACACATTTCCATCAAAAAATAATAATAACTCATTTGCTTAAGACAAATGACAAACATTCTTTGAACCACATTTGATAGAGAACACGACTTAGTATCAAACATGCTGGTGTTTTCAAACTCTTAGAACGTAATTCTGCCGAAAACGATCACAGAAGTGGCCTTCCGTTGCAAATTTCCGTGCTAATTTTACGATGGCATAGACATACATGACCCAGAAACGGATGAAAAAGCCCAAGCAAGGAAAGAGAACTGCTGCAAGCTAACAAAAATACCAGCTCACCTGGGGCAGTATGAGATTCGTCAGCAATGGCTTCTTGCATAAGAGTGCACTCACTAGAGGACGGGCACATCTCGTGGTAGCCGCTGTCTGATTGGCAGCGAGAAACGGATCGGCAGCGAGGTCCTACCCTGGACACCATGGAGCTGGCTAGCAGGGGTTCTCCATCAGTGAGTAGACAATCAGATGATGCAGAGCTAGCTATAGGTAGAGGTGCAGCAACTGATTGGTCAGCCCCTTTAGTAGGGTTGATATTACCAGGTAATGAGTCAGTGTTAAGGGGTGGGGAGTTGGTGAATGAGGACGTGGTGGAGTTGCTGGGCAATGTGTCGTGGTAGCTGGGAGAAGAGGCATCGCTGCTAGGCATTGTGAGGTGGTTACCTGGTGGCGTGTTGTGAATGTCAGGTGCCCCTGCGCTGTCCATAAGCGAAGAGGAGGTATCGTTGCTAAGTGACCCTGTGTTGTTGTGAGGTGATGAGGTATCAATGCTAGACGATGTTGTGGGGTTGCCAAGCGATGAAGTATTGTTGCTAGGCGCCACTGCGCCGTTGCTATGTGATGAAATATCGTTGCTAGGTGACGCTGTGCTGTTTCTGAGTGAAGAGGTATTGTTGCTAGGTGATGTTGTGCTGTTGCTATGAGAAGAGGTATTGTTGCTAGGTGATGTTGTGCTGTTGCTATGAGAAGATGTACTGTTGCTAGGTGATGTTGTGCTGTTGCTATGAGAAGAGGTATTGTTGCTAGGCGATGCTGCGCTGTTGCTATGAGATGAGGTGCTGTGGCTAGGCAGGGCAGAGTCAGTGTCTACAGGTAAATCTGTAGACAAAAGTTTGATGAGCCAATCCTCCTCCACATCAAGATCCTGCCAGCTCATGAGCTTAATGTCTTTGGTTAGCTTGTCCAGCACACCTTTGTACCTGCAGTAGTTATATGTATTCATTCAAGGGCTATGGCAGATACCTGCCTATGGGTTGCCAGAGCAAGTTAGTGACCAGATGCCATTCGTGAACTAGTTTTTTTGTGTAAATGTTAAACTCAGCAGTGACAAATCAGATATAAAACTTTTGTTAGTACGTGTTCAACTTATCTATGTATATTTAAGAACAAAAACTATCAAATTCCTTATTCATAACATTTAAACACTTGCTTCTTGTTGTACAATGAAGGAATGAAGGAAGGAATGAAGGAAGGAAGGGAGGAAGTGCAAATGAAAAGGCCAGACAGTCTAAACTAGAGAGCGGTAAAACAATTTCAGATTGAAGGCTGGAAGTGTCAGCCAGTGCTGGACAACAAAGTCGCATCAATAGAGTATCAGTGCATATAAATAGCAAATAGCTAGGGAGCAGCAGTATTAGTAGTAGTACTGTGAGAGTATGCGTGGTGGGGATAGTGGTAGTAGGAATGATAGTGTGGGTGGTGGTAGTGGTAATAGTAGTTGTATTGGTAGTAGTAGTGATAGCAGCAGTGATAGTAGAAGTAGTAGTGATAGCGGAAGTAAGAGAAATAGTGGTAGCAGCAGTGATAGTAATAACATTGGAAACAGTAAGAGGGGGGGGGGGGGTAGTAGTAGTATTTGTGATAGAAGCTGCAGTAGTGGTAGCTAGTAGTAGCAGTAGTGTTAGCTAGTAGCTAGCAGTAGCTAACAGTAGCTAGCAGTAGCTAACAGTAGCTAGCAGTAGCTAACAGTAGCTAGCAGTAGCTAACAGTAGCTAGCAGTAGCGGTAGTTAGCAAGTTCGGTACTGCTGCTGCTGCTGGAAGCTGTGAGTCACACAGGGAGTAAACAATTCTGGTGCTGCCAACAGCAAGCACTTACCTGATTTCAAAGAGAGGGAGTATATAGTCAGTGATTCTTCTGTATATGATAGTCTCGTAGGTCAGTATGAGTCTCTTAGTAGCTGAGGGAGTAGACTGTATACTGCAATAATATACAAAACAAGGTAATCGAATTGAAATTGGAAGTTGTCTTTTCTCGATTATAAAACAAAGACTAGGTGAGCGCAACTCCTAGTTACTAAGCACTTCCTAGTGCCCCATGATGATGGTTGGCAAATAGATTTGATTGCATGATACAAAGTATTGGACTTCGACAAAAAATAAAACAATTTTTCACAGCTCAAGCTGAGATCTGTACAATCACAGATGCTGCACGCTGTTTTTATTACAAGAATAGAGGTTCCCATAATATCCATGTCAATACCAAATGAACAAAATGACTAGATGATTTTTTGTCAATCTTTAGGACCAAGCGATAATACTTCTCTTTAGCACTTACGTAAGCATACAAATCCCATACAAATCACAAAACGTTTCATCAAATTTTAAAAAAAGCAGATAGAAAGTGCAAAAGTTGAAGCTACTACTTAGTGACTACCTACCAACACACAACCCAACCAGGTAATCAAAGCAACCTTTGTTACAGAATACATTGTATAGTCACATATTGGTGAGATATACCCAGTTAGTAGTAATACCGTCCATCATAGTAGTATTGTTAGGTAACACTTATCATATATGATAGTACTGAGATGTGGTAGAGAGAGGAGATGGAAGTGTCCATAACAACAAACAAACAAAATCAAAGGAGAGTAGAATTGAGACACAGAATGAACACAAAGTGGCAATGTACTAAGTTACATTAAGTACAAATCAATGATCATATTTTTATTATTTTAACTGTCGAAAAAGCTTAGATCCGATTTGTGAAAAAAAGAACGCAAAAATGATTAAGAAAAAAAGCAATCATATAAAGAAATAAAATTCCTATTAAAAATTCTTATATGTACAAATAACGAACGCAACAAACAGAATCAACACAAAACCTGGCCATTAAATGAAAAACTGTGCTCAAAAAAGAGATTTAAGCAGCACAACCAACAATGGTACAAGAATAACAAATTTAGAAACTGATGTCTTGCGTTCTCAGAAATGGACATTGCAACAATAGCACAAAGCCGTGACTTGGTGAGGTGGCAGCCAATAGCGTGGTGTGTGGATAACGTGACTCTACATGCATGAAAACAGGAAAAGAAGCTTCGTGCCAAAATAATTTATTTTTTTAGAAACAAACTTAGTTGCTGCATGTAGCTGATACTTAAACATCAAATTTTTAAAATTATTTTGTAAAGTGACGAAAACATGTAGTTTATTCTTTGGCATGCAACGATATTCTCCATCTTTTTAAAAGCTAGGTCATTGAATTAATTGTATCAAGAATAATTATTATCTTAATTCTCTACTTACTTGTACACATTGTTGATTAGCAGTAAGTCTCTGCTAATCCCAGCAGGAATGGATAAGGTAGAGTATACGACAGTAAGGAGATAGCAGGCCAAGCTGATATAGCCCCAGAGTTGTATAAATAATGAAGGGTGGATGGGACAGTGAGAGACAGTATTAGTATATAACATATATAACTTACCGTCCGATCCACCTGCAATAGTATGACTGAGACTAGAGAAACTAAGTCTAATATACAGCTACTAATGCAGTATGTATTGTGCACCCTGCACGTTGTATAAAGACAATCAATGGACACAGCGATCGCTCGTGCGACCAATTTTTTCAACGATTGCACCACTTTTTAATACTGTCCATTCTTCGGCGATTCTGGAAACATTCAATGTTACAATATTTAATAAACGACGAATTATTATATGATGGTTGTTAGATCGGCACGATGCAACTGTCATAATTTTCTTGTAAACGGGGTCTATGGCATCGAGCATTGTGATTGGTTGATCAAGAAATCGGCTAGCGATAGTTTACATAGTTTAGCACTTACAAACGCAAGAACCATCAAAGATAAACCAAAGACTTGTAAAACCGGCTTTCTAAATAACTAAAAATGCTCAAATAAAAGGTCCACAGCTTTCTTCAGCAGAATTTCGAAAAAGTTTGAAATTAAAATTTTACTCCACATAAAAACAACTTTTCTATTTCCATTGTTCAATCGAAGGTGATAAATAATACCATTGGCAAATAAATGCTATAACAATTGATAACATTATCATGCAAAAAATTAAATAGAATGAAAGAATATAACTTACTTCCAATATTCAAGAAATAGCTTAGATGCTAACTAAGCAAATTCCAAAAGTGAGTAGAAGAATTCAGAACAATTCGGGACGAAATTGATTCACCAACAGTTTTTTTTACAGATACAAATGCTGCCAATTGACGGGCATAGCAAAGAAATGGTCAGAAATGAACAAACAGAGACTTCGCTGGTATCAATTCCAACAAAAAGAAATAATTCTACAATAAAAATATCTTCTCAAGCGATATTGAATGCAGTTCTGCCAAGTGAAACGACACCCGCTATAAGATGACTGCAAGCAGTAACTCTTACCGAGGCAAGACCTTGAGCAGTCTACCGACAGTGAAAGCGCATTGAGTGGAGATCTTGTCCTGCAGGAGGGTGAATACGTCAGGTTCTGCGAGCACAACAAAGTCCTCGTCTATCTTATCAAAGCACAGCTTGTCTGTGGATGGAATCAGGTCTGGATTCTCCTGTAACAGCAGGGAAGTGAGGAGTCGACCTTGATTACTCCAACTCTATCGCTACTACCTCAACTACTACTAACTACTACTACTTCCCTAACCATTATTACTAATTATTATTACCATCACTATCGCTAATACTACTGCCATTACTTCTACCTATTACCATTACTACTAATAATAGTACTACTGCTACTAGTAATAGTCTACTACTACAGCTAATGCTACAGCAACTGCTATTACTACCACTACTACTACAACGATTAATTTTACAACTATTATGTATGTATTGCCAGCTACGACCAGTACTACTACCACTTACTAGTACCACCACTACTAGTAATATTATCACTATCACTCACGGCCCAAGCCATCTCTGTCAGTTTACACTGCTCTATCATACTGTTACACTCCGCCATGTGTTTCTGTCCGACTTCCTGCGTTATGTCTTGTATAATACCCAACACAGCGTCGTACAGAGAGAGGTGCGAGTGAGTGATACTGTCTGAACTGTATGAAGACGGCAGATCATAACCTAAATATACATAACTAAACATAAACAAGCATGTATAAACATGAATTCCATCAGTCTCAAGGTAGCAACCTAAGTGGGAGCTGAGGCTAAGGTGCTGAACAGCAATAACCTGCAGTAAGGAGAGATTGAGGCTGCTCATAGGTACTGCATTGTTAGATAGTTTCTAGAGACAAAAGGATCAGTAAGGGTTTGCGATGCCATAATGAAAAGCCATCCGTGCCAGAAGCCTAGTTTAATTAGCAACATCTATGCTGTCATACAAAAATAAAACTTGACAGAGAACTAGCAACATCAATTCATAAATCACATTGCGAAACAAAGATAAATGAAAGTTACTGATTTTTATTCCTAAGTGTATCACTTTTAACAAGAATGTTTTTAAAACATATTTATTAATCCATAAGTAGTGAGTTGTACTTGTGGTTAGCTCAGAATGGGAAAAAGTAAGGCAGTTACATAAATGGACTTATAATATGGAGTTGTCTGTTTACACATAGAGAGCATTACACAAAGAAATGCAACATTATAAATAAACATCTGTCATTGCTTCAACAGCTACAAGTTTGCAAGTTGAATAATAAATGATGATATTAGCTGCAGATACAAAAAACTAAACTGGACTGTTGGCGCTGAGAAGTGGTCCCAAGGTCATAATCTAAGATGGCTTATATGAGAGATCAACATTCGGTTGAACTGTGCGCATACAGATGTACCTACCGTACGTCTCTGGCTCACTCTTTAGCCGATGTTGTACATTTCTAAGTTCTTCTTTGACCTGTGTAGCCTTGACCTTTGCTTTCAAGGTCGCCACCTCCATCTCACGGGCCTTCTCAAGGTCATCTTCAGTAGCTACATAGATATCTAATACAGGTCCTTTCTCTGTAAACAAGGCATGAAAGTTAAAGAAACTTCTGGCTTACCTCCATCATAAATATTTTTTGTAGAAAAAAAGAAAATATTCAAAAGTGGAAAAACAAACTGTCGGAAATTGGAACAACTAGTTGAGCTTGAACTTTATGCAAAAGATAACTCAAGTTTCTTGGACAATTTTAGTTCAATCTTTTCCTAGAATAAGATGACACTTAAGCCTGGTTCACATACATGCCATAGATGCAGCTAAGGCTTGCAAGACAATCCCGCAATTGCGTACGATGCATGTTCACATAAACTTATCACAAATTATGATCGTACGAAGTAAAATCGCTCTCTTGACTTTAAATAATAAAATCCCGAAGCCTGCTTTCACTGATCAACGATTATATATACTAAATAAATTATTGTTGCTCAATAATACGATTACTTCTATTACCACTAAAACATACTTCATAATTTTTAATTTAATTTATAATTATTGTTCACGGGGTGTTGTATTATTTTTTTCTGTTATATTCCTATTATATCATTCTTGAATCTCAATAATAATATATTTTTGCTACTATATAAATGTTTACAAAAAAAAATATTTATACATATAAATCAACTATCATAATAGTTCATTCAAAAAATTAATAATAAATAACAATTAATATTAATAATTAGGATAATAATAAAAACAATAATAAATTAATTATTTAGCATAACTCTTCGATGGCGATTGCGTTTACTTGAAATAGCCTTGGCCTAACTGTGTTTTTTTTTATTAGAAAGAACGCGATAAAATTGTACGCATTATCGTACAACGTCGCAAGAAAGTTAGTTTAGCTGAACTTTTGTATGAATCTTTGTGACTGCGTATGATGTCATGCGAGCTGTGCAAAGATTGGGTTCACATGCATCGCAGGCAATCGTAAGATGTACTGCGATGACTTGCCAGCACTTGTACCAGGCTTCATTGTATGGAGAGGTACAACAAGTGCTCGTGTAACATGGCGGCGGTTGCTGACTTTCCAACATGTTATGTATTATACACAAATGTAAAGACAGTACTATTCAGCATCTGGAGGGGAACTAATAATGACAAACAGAGGTTGACAGAGACGCTTCTGTAGACACCCATTGCATTGAAACCTGCTCTAGACTAGCCACAGGTAAAATTCAAACCTACGCAACGATAAACATGGACAACTGACCTTCAATCAGTTCAATGTGCTTGCGTTTCCACGATTTAGAGACAGACTTTTTTGACTTCTTTTGGAGATGTTTGAGAGCTGAAGTGAGTTCTTCCAGCTTCGACTGGATTTCCGTGCTCAGCGTGGTCTTTCGCAACTACAACACAACACATGTATTCCTACGCCTGCACAATATTACATACAAG